>JANRMT010062814.1:128062515-128093093 GCA_026402145.1 Polypterus bichir lapradei
GGGCAATTACTTTTTCACACAGGGCCATGTAGGTTTGGATTTTTTTTTCTCCCTAAATAATAAAAACCATCATTTAAAAACTGCATTTTGTGTTTACTTGTGTTATATTTGACTAATGGTTAAATGTGTTTGATGATCAGAAACATTTTGTGTGACAAACATGCAAAAGAATAAGAAATCAGGAAGGGGGCAAATAGTTTTTCACACCACTGTATGTGTGTGTGCAAGTTAACCCTGTGCCAAGCAGCCTTCAGTCTTCCACATTTGTGTTCTGAAATAAGTGGACTTAGTAAACAAACAAATAATCATTTTATGGCTTTTCTATAAGTTTCACCGTATGCACCAAAGGGGTGGGTGGGTATGTGTGTATGCATATATAAGTAACTATTATCATTATTTGGCTGATACCTTCATCCAAGGCGATTTACAACATTTAAGAGATGTGATTGGTTACATTTCTTTTGGTTTTTCTCCAGTTGGAGCACAGACAAGTGAAGTTACTTTTTTCTAAGTCACACAGTGTCAGTGACATGATTTGAACCCACTATTTCAGGATTTGAAGTCTAAAACCTGAATCCTTATCATCTTTGTAACATTACCCAGCCCCTTCACTTTCTGCACACAATATTGTGTTGTGGATGTAATTTAAAATTGATGCATTTACCATTTTTGCCAGTCAGTCTACACTCAATCTCCATAATGACAAAGCGAAAACATGTTTTCAGAAAGGTTTACGAACTTATTTAAAATCCAAAGCTGAAATCTCTCATCCTTATCATTTTTCAGACCCTTTGCTGTGTTCATGCGCATCCTGTTTGCTTTAAATATCCTTGAGATGAGTCTCAAACTTGATTGGAGTTCACCAGTGATAAACTGAACTGACTGGACATTGTACAGAAAGACACATGCCTGTGACTATAAGGCCCAATAATTCACTCTGCATGTTGGAACACAAAGCAAATGATAAATTTCAAGGAATTCTTTGTAGACCTTTGTGATCAAATTATGGTGAGACATAATGTAGATCAGGGCAAGGGGATAAAACCCTTTCTAAAGTACCAAGTTTTCCCAGGAGTACAGTGGCCTCAATAATTGTGAAATTAAAGAAGTTTTAAAGCTCCAGGACTCTTCCTAGTGTTGACTGTCTGGCCAAACTGAGTAACTGGGCAAGAAGTGTCTTGATCAGGGAGGTGACCACGACCCAACGGCTTTAGAAATCTTCTGCTGAAATTGGACAACCTGTCAGAAGGACGACCATCTCAACAGCACACCATTAATTGGGTGTTTATGGTAGAGTGGCTAGATGGACACCACTCTTGAATAAAAGGCATATGACAGCATTGAAATGACTCTGAGAACACAAGGAAAAAGATTCTCTGGTCTAACCAGACAAAAAATGTATGTTTTTGGGCAAAATCTTCAAGCACTTTGTCTGGCATAGTCTATGCACTGCTCATCACTTGCCTAATACCATCCAAACTGTGAAGCTTGCTAGTGGCAGCATCATGCTATGGGGTGCCTCTCGGCAGCAGAGACAGAGAGACTGGTCAGAACTGATGTATGCAGCCAAATTACAGGGATGTCCTTGAAGAAAACCTGCTCCAGAGTCTAAATGACCTCAGACTGGGGTGGCAATTCATCTTTCAGCATCTTTTGACCTGAAGCATACAGCCAAGACCACTCTGTTATGACTTCTGAACAAGTCTCTGGTTGTCTTTGAGGGGCCCAGCCAAAGTCCAGACTTAAACCCTATTGAACATCTCTCACCAACTATGGAAAAACCTACTATGTCACATCTTCTTGGTCAGTGGAGTTGCTTGGTTTTTGTCCTGCAGTATGTAAAATACTGTATACATACTATCTTCTTCCATCATGCTATGACCAGAATGAAGACATATTTGGCCAGCACCACTACCTTATAACATCAGGAAAGACCTAGTAACTCCAAAAACAAAACAAAATCAGTTTTGAAAAAATGGCAGTTACTAGTTTTTTCCATTGCACATGAGATCTGTGGAGAGATTTGAAAATGGCTTGTTACAGATGCTTCCCATCCAATTTAACAAAACTTGAGAAAGTCTACTAGGAAGAACAGAATAAACTGCCCAAATCCAGATGTGCAACAGTTGGAGAGGCCCACCTAAGAAGAACCAAAGCTGTAATTGCTGTCGATTTAGCTTCTACAAAGTATTGAACTAAGGGCTTGAATACTTACACACATGAGAGATTTCAGTTTTTGATTTTTTTAATACATTTACAAACCTTTCTGAAAACATGTTTATACAGCACTTTGTCATTATCGGTTTTCAAGTGTAGATTGATGGACAAAAATGGGAAATGGGAAACATACAACACAGTAAAGTGTACAGAAAGTGAAGGGGTCTGAATACTTTCTGAATCCACTGCATACAGTAAATTACACAGTATATGTATGCATGTACACACACACACACACACAGAGAGAGACACACAGACAAAGCAAACATTCATTCTTTCATTTCTTAATGAAATTTGGCCAAAACAATTACACCAGTGCAAGTACACCAGATTTGGCCACGATTTAAACCCAATGTCCTGGAACTGTGAGGCAGCAGTGCTAAATCCTGCTTAAATGTATTAACCACCCATGAAGACAAAAATATGAATGAGTCTTTGAGATGTGGGATGAAAACAGGAATAACTGGTATGTGAGGAGTTAAAGAGGGATAGTAAGCAGTCAGTTTTAAGCTAATGAAAGAAGGGGAATATCAGGACATACAACTTGTCATTCATGGATGGAAGGAGGAATAGACAGCCAAACAAGCTCCACTCCTGTCAGCCTAAAACAAAAAGCACAGCTTCAGTGTCTTTCCCATGCTCCAAGTACCCTGATGAATTCAACACATTATGAAGACAAATAAGTCATTAACTAAAATAATTGCGCAGACATTGGTTTGTAATTCACAAGATAGTACATTACAATCTCTGAGCTGAGCATCTGTCTTCATGCACTGTTTTAAATAGCTATTGATAAAAGCATACTGTATATGTGTAACTAACATTTTTTAAAAATTAAGTTTACATTGCAGTGGTAGCTCTGCTGTCTTGCAGTAAGGAGACCCATGTTCACTTTCCGGGTTCTCGCCATGTCTGTATGGGTTTCCTCCCAGTCCAAAGACATGCAGGTTAGGTGCACTGGCGATCCTAAATTGTCCCTAGTGTGTGCTTGGTGTGTGGGTGGGTGTGTGTGTGCCTTTCAGTGGGCTGGCGCCCTGCTCTGGGTTTGTTTCCTGCCTTGTGCCCTATGTTGGCTGGGATTGGCTCCAGCAGACCCCCGTGACCCTGTAGTTAGGATATAGCGGATTGAATAATGGATAGATGGATGGATTGCTAAATGACAAAAGACACATTTAAATCTTGAAACAGAACTTTTAAACACCACTGACCAGGGAAAAAATAACTGTACCCCACACTTTTCTGGGTCACCCTTGTTAGGCTACCACTTTCCACAGAATTCCCATGACATCCATAATGAGCATAAACCAAATTAGAATAAAAGTGATGCTTATGTTCCTTCCAAAGTCGTCAATGGAACAGCTCTGTCACCCCAGTTGTTAAATAATGGATAAAGGCATTAGTCAACTAAACGGGTAGAAGCTGAAGTCTCTTATTGGCATCAAATGATACATAAACGAGAGATGGAAGTTTTTTGGTTTAATGATGAGTCAACATTTCTGTCTTTCTTATTATCTTTAAACCTTATTCTTGAGATGTGTTCTTTTGTTTCACACTAGAATTCTGCGATTAAGCATGTAAGTATAATAAAGGCCCTCCTAGCTGTGGGAAAAATTACCTTAAGAACATTAGGTCTAAGTAGGCTTGCAAAAATGCTAATCAATGAATGTTAATGTTGTTATTCATCTCATGCTCTTGTGCAAAATCCCCCTCAGGCCTTGCCTAAATAACCTTGAAGGAAAAGTAATCAGGGAATGGAAACATACTCGTTCATCTCATGCGGCTCTACGGACTGTCCCCCTGGCCTTTTTCTACTTTCTATTTCTAAATGTGTCTCTTAAATGCTAAAAATAAATGAATACATCTAAGTAAGTGAAAGACTTCTTTGAGCACTAAGACCTGTGTGAAAATTTTAGGGAAACTCATTTTTCAACCTTTTAAGATGAAACCGAAATTGCTTCCAGTAATGAGTCTTTTAGGGCAGCTGTGAACAGTAAAATCAGAGACATTGGATCTGGATTTGTAAGTCCATCTTTCCTCACAAAAAGGGGCCAGCTGATTTGGAGAGAAGGTAAAGTCATAATCAGTTATACATCAAAGTACAAATGCTGTTAATCATTCTGTTTAGCCTTATTTAATATCAACAGTGCATCAGTATTCTCAATCATTTGAACCCTGAAAACTGTCTGACGTTACACTTGGAATTGCACAGACATCTGGTGGTGGACACTGGCGAGTCCACTAAGAACCGTATGCTAGTTCTGAATATTTATTTATGGAGATAAACTGATTAGCACTGGGGCTTCTCTGCTCCAGGATGCTGAGGTTGAAATCTCAGGCCGGTCGCTGCCAGTTGTGCACTTTGCACATTCTCCACTTGTCTGTTTGGGGTTCCATCCTGCTACTCCTATTTTCCCCCTTGTAGTTATGACACTGGATCCCAACAAATGTCGAGGCCCTAGCCAGGCTGCCCTGTTTACTGAACAGAAAGCATTGAAACAGAAATTGGTGCAAATAAAGCAAAATAAAGAGCTATTGCTGCTAGCTTTTCAATTCTGATTCAGCACTTTGCCTCAGTCGAGTATCAGTCCAGAATGACACAACACCTTCTCTAAATGCCTCAATTACATAATTCTCTGGCTGGAAGGGCAGAGTCAGTTGCCCTCATTTCTTTTCTAGGCCATGGGAGCAGAAGTAGACAATATTGTTAACAACAGTGCCCCAGCTCACCCTACGGTGGGCTCACTTACAAAGGATGAGACACACATATGTGGCACACGCCATAGCCCAAAAACAGTCATGTTGAGTTAACCTGGAACTGTAAATTGGACCTGTGGGAGCAAGTGTAGTTGTGCATGAGGGTGCCCTATGATGTGCTGGCATCTCACCCAGGGTTGGTTCCTTCCCTACACATGCTGCTTCTGGGATAGTCTTCAACACTGTAGTCCTGACCTGGTTTAAGAAATCATAGTAATAAATGAATTATGACTGGTACAATACGAGGCACTGCCCAGAATCCTGGAGCCATTTTTTCTGTTTTAATGTGTGATGTCATCTGTGTTTTTGGTATACATTGCCAGTGCCCAACACAGTTAGGCATCTCTCAGTGGATTAAAGAACAATCTAAAAACTTTGCTAGTTGCTACTTAGGTGGATGAAATTGAGTTCAGAAACGTCCTTAATGGGTTTTGATCTTCTTTTGATTTGGACTAGACGTTTTGTACATTCCCTTTAATTCTGACATTTTGATTTGTCTTTCTTTTTCTTTCTGCCCCAGACTATGACTTCACCTCCTGGCTTATTTAAGTCACTTTAATAAACCTCATGCTTGCCCCAGCTCCCTTAACACAGGTGACTCTATCCTGTCTAAACAGAAATCTAAATCTCATCTAAATCTAAAAATCTCACCTAAATGATTCTAACATGTGGCTTGTCCCCAGCCTTTTGTCTTCTCTGCCTCTTTTGTGTGGAGTTTGCATGTTATGTGTGTGTGTGTGTGTGTGTTTCCCTCCCACATCCTGAACTTGAGTATTAAGTTTGTTGTTAGCTTTAGACAACCATGGTGTGTGAGAGTTCATGACTGTGAGCTGTAATGGATGGAAATCCTCTCTTGGGTTGATACCTGCCTTGACCCAGTGCTGCTAGGATAAAACCACCCTTAAATGACCAAATAACTGAAATGTGTGGGTTTCAAAAAGAACAGATGAATGAATCCATTATTACAAAATTTTCAATAGTCCCTGTGAATGGTTACATACATCGCAAACAAGTTAACTATAATAAGATAATCACATTGGAATGAAATGCAAAGAAGTGTATATTCAGTTATTTATGCCTGAGGCAGCAGCTTCTGCTTTTTCATATCACACTGAGGGATTTCTCTCTATTATAAAAAAAAAAATCTTGGAAGGAGACGAGACGTGATTTTCTCGGAGAGACACTTTCACGTCCTGCGAGACAAGTCTTTGTGCCAAGAGATTTAACCACACCTGGAGCCAGGAATAAAAGACAAACTAGATGACAAAGTAGAACATTGTAAATAATTCAAAATCGTTGGTGCGATACACATGCAGAGCAGGTTAGAGATAATGGAAGTACAAAAATTCGAAAGTCTCAAAAAAGGATAGTAAAGATTGCATTAGCACAAACAAATGGAAATTTTATTTTATTTATTTTTTTTAAATTGTGTTAATTTTATTGCAATCATTCCATACAAATCAATCAATTTTTATAAAAAGTAGGATTGAGAACAAGTCGACACCCACCCCTGAGAGAGAGCATGGCCAACGGAGTAAAACTTAAGGCTTGTAAACATACCTAAATTGATAAGTTTGATAAGCCAATATAGATGAATGGAGAAGAAAAAGAAATGCAGAAATAATTGCTTCCTCTGTGATTTAAGAGCCTATTCTAAAATATTACTAACTAGCAACTTGGCGCGCGCTACGCTGCGCGTTGGATGACCACAGTTGAATGACTCCCTGTTTAAACGCGGCTGCCAGTCGTGAACTGGGTCCTTCATCGCACCACAATGCCCCCATCGAGGCAAAGGCTAAGGCGCTATTATAGGAACGTATGTGATCTTTAAAGTTTTGGGAATGCTGATGTGTATTAGAAAGTAAACGTTGTATGAGAGGGTGTGTACGCACAGCTGGTAACACTACCTTCCCTTTGTGACAACATGAATTAAATCTGCCGTCTTTCGGTTTGTCATCACGGAAATTTTTCGAACCACAAAATTGACATCGTTCAGTCATTTCGCCACAGAAGTATTCCGGCACATGAACTTCCTGAAATGGACGAAGTGCAATCCCTGAACGATGTACCGTGGAGACGCGTCGTTGCGGTAATATCTGTGAGTGGTGAGTGTCAGTTTGAGAGCGTTCACTCGGAGTTTCTTGCGAGACCGTACGTTTCTGTATATTACGGTTGTTTTGCAATCGTAAGGACCTGTCGTCGGGTGTCTCATTGGCACATTTTTGCCTCTTTCTGTCGCGATCACGGCGTAATCTGTCTTTTCTCTCTGTATGAGTTTCAGTTGCCTTTCGTTGTGCGGCAGAGACGCATCGTTGAGCTAATCAGTGTGAATGATGAGTGTCCGTTTCTTGCGAGCGACTGTCATGCCTTTGCCTCTTTGCTTCGTGATCATGCTGTAATGTGTCCTCTCTCGCAGCAGCAGGTTTAGTTGCGTTTATTCTCGGTATTGTTCCGTAAGGTCTCCTCCGTACAAGTGCACATGGGTAGCTGAAGACGGAAAGGCATAGTGAAACACACGAATTGGTGACCAGGGGAACCATCCGACTCAGACGCGGGGCTCGAAATACTCAAGTGCACATGTTATTTATAATTTAATTTTTTTGTTTTGTTATGAACTTCCCCAAAAGAGTTGATCCCTGTAAATAGTTAATAGTATATCAACAATATAATCTGTTGTCGTACGGGCGTTAATTAGCATCACACCTCATAACCTGCATACACCACGTGTTTGGCTGTAATGCCAGAAGCGCGGTGGACGCTGTAAGGGTAGGTTGTGGTTTCTGTTTCTTTCGTGATTTTTTTATTTCAGTTCATTGATTATTTAATAGGCAGTTGGGAGAAGGCGTTAATGTGACGCTCTGTCTATTTCTTTACTTTTGTTTTGAAAAGATTTTCGGGAACAGGAAAAATAAAAGCAAAGGGGAAAAAACGGAGGGGGGTAAGCAGGAATTCTGAGAGGGGATGGACTGGGGCTTTTCTACGGGGCGGCTATACAGCCAAAAGGAACGCGGACACGGACACGGACATCGCGCTGGGCTTTTATTATATAGATTAGATCCTGCCATGTTTTGAAAAAAAATCTGTATAGATCCTCTAAGTAAGTATTTGATTTTTTCCAATTTCAAATAGTATAGAACATCGGCTTCCCACTGACTTAAAAGAGGAGAGTTAGGATTCTTCCAGTTTAACAAAATAAGTCTGCGTGCCAAAAGTGTAGTGAATGCAATCACAGTTTGTTTGTCCTTCTCCACTTTAAACCCATCTGGAAGAACCCCAAACACAGCTGTTAATGGGTTAGGAGGGATTGTGACACCAAGGCTGTCTGAAAGGTAATTCAAAATTTTGGTCCAGAATGATGTTAGTTTGGTGCAGGCCCAAAACATGTGACCCAGTGAGGCTGGGACTTGATTGCTGCGTTCGCAGGTTGGATCTTGCCCTGGAAACATTTTGGAGAGTTTTAGATGAGACATATGTGCTCAATATATAATTTTGAGTTGAATAATTTGGAGCTTTGCGCATATGGAGCTCGAGTGAATTCTCTGTTCTATTTTCCACTCCTTTTCTGATATATTGATTAAGAGATCTTTTTCCCAGTGTCCTCTTGGATCTTTGAAAGGGAGGGACTGTAAAATAATTTTATATATTGCAGAGATGGTGTCTGAGTCCTTGAGATTGAGCAATATTTTTTCCAGCATGGACGAGGGTGCAAGATGAGGAAAATCAGGCAGGTTCTGTTTAACAAAGTTCCTAATTTAAAGATAGTGAAAGAAATGTGTAGCTGGAATGTTAAATTTGGAATGTAATTGTTCATAGGATGCAAAGACGTTGTCTATATAAAGATCTCTAAGCAAGTTAATCCCAAATTTTTTCTAGATATTAAAAACTTTGTATTTTTGTGAAGGTTGAACAAGGTGGTTCTCTTGCAGAGGTGCCACAGATAAAAGCTTCTCCATCTTAAAATGCTTTCTACATTGGTTCCATATTCTGAGTGAGTGAAGCACGATTGGGTTATTAGTATATTACAGATAACTTGTATTTATTGGGGCACAGAGCAGGGAATATAAAGAAGTACTGCAGGATTTTACTTCTATTGCGGACCAAGCCTGTGTATGTTCTTCTATTTGTGTCCAGGTTTTTATCGCTTGTATATTTGCTGCCCAGTAATAAAACTGGAAGTTAGGTAGAGCCATGCCACCTTCTGCCTTTTGTCTTTGTAGGGTTGCTTTTTGTATACGTGGATGTTTTGAGTTCCAAATAAATGAGGTTATTGTTGAATCTAATTGATTCAAAAATGATTTATTGATGTATATTGGAATGTTTTGAAATAAAAAAGGAGCTTAGGAAGAATATTTATCTTAACAGTGTTAATTCTTCCAGCTAGAGTGAGATGAAAGGTTGACCATCTATGCAAGTCTTGCTTAATGTTTTCCATGCAGAGTATCTAATCTAATATTGTATGCTTGAGAATCCACTAGAAAGAGTACACTTTTATTCAGATTAATTCTGAGACCAGAGATCTTTTGAAATTCTGTGAGTGCTGTTAAGACTGCAGGCACAGAATTTTGTGGGTCTGATATATACAGTACCATATCATCTGCATATAGAGAAATTTTCTGTTCCAGTCCTGTTCCGATAATCCCCTTTATCTGATCAGCATTTTGACACTGTATTGCCAGTGGTTCAATGGCGATTGCAAACAGCAGCGGTGACAAGGGGAATCCTTGTCTAGTACCTCGTTCTAGTTTAAAGTAGTCAGAACAGATGTTGTTGATACAAATTGAAGCTTCTGAATAGGTATACAGTAGTTTGATCCATGCACAAATGTTCAGGCCAAACCCAAATTTCTCCAATGTAGTAAAAAGGTATTTCCATTCAATCATGTCAAATGCTTTTTTCTGCATCCAATGATAATAATATTTCTGGGGTGTTTGACTTAGTTGGTGAGTATATTACATTAAACAGGCGTTGAAGATTTGAGGATAAGTGTCGACCCTTGATAAATCCAGCTTCATCTTGTGATATTACCAAGGGGATCACTTTCTCCATCCTTCTAGCTATAATTTTTGAGAGTATCTTAACGTCATTATTCAAAAGTGAAATTGGTCTGTATGATGCACATTGTAATAAGTCCTTATTTTGTTTAGGAAAAATGGTGATTAATGCTTGGTTAAAAGTTTGAGGATGAGTTTGATTGTCTCTGGCTTCTGTAAATGTTGCTAATAGGAGGAGAGATAGCTGAGTGGAGAATTTCTTATAAAATTCTACAGGGTAGCCATCAGGGCCTGCTGCTTTCCTGCCTTGAAGTGACTTTATAGCATCTAGTAATTCTGATAATGTCAGAGGTTTATCCAGTTCCTCTGCACTAGGACTATCTATTTGTGGTATCTGTAATGTATCCATAAATGCATTAGATTGTGTGTTGTATTCTTTAAACTCAGTAGAATATAAGGATTTATAGTAGTCTCTAAATGTGTACATTATATTTTTGTGGTCGATGATTTTGTCTCCATTCATGTTGGTGATTACTGGGATTGCGTTGTGGACTTCTTGCTTGTGAATTTGTTGAGCTAAAAGCTTATTAGCTTTCTCTCCGTGTTCATAGTAATGATGTCTGGATTTATAAATTAGTTGTTCAGTTTCTTTAGTTGTCAAGAGGTTTAGTTCTGAATGCAGAACCTGCCTTTTCCTATGTAGAGTCTCGCTTGGTAGTCTGGCTTGTTCTTCATCTATTCTAGTAATTTCGCTTTTTATCTCTGCTACTTTCTTTGTTTCTAATTTATTTCTGTGGGAAAGATACAAGATAATCTGTCCTCTTAAGAAGGCCTTAGGAGTTTCCCAGAGTATTCCTGCAGAAATCTCTGAGGATGTATTTGTCTCTAGGAAGAAACTGATTTGTTTGGATATAAATTCTGTACAATTCTCGTCTGCTAATAGAAGTGGGTTGAGACGCCATCTGCGAGATGAGTGTGTGGGGCATAGTGACTTTAGCTCCAAGATCAGAGGTGCATGGTCAGAAATAACAATAGTATCGTATTTGCAAGATTTAATCGTAGGCAAGAAATTATTATCTCTAAAGAAATAATCAATTCTTGAGTAGCAATGATGTACTGGTGAGTAGAAAGAATATGTTCTTGAGTTTGGGTTTAAAAACCTCCAGGGGCTTATAGGTTGTGATCAGTTATAAACTGAGTAATTGTCTTAGCTGTGTTAGATGTCGTCCCCCCTGTGACAGAAGTCCTATCTAAGAGACGATTTAAAACACAATTGAAGTCCCCAGCCATTATAATTTTATGAGAATGGATGCAAATAAATTTTGTATAAATTCCTTTTCATCGACATTAGGTGCATAAGCATTTATCAAAATCATTTTACAGTTAGATAAGTCTCCCATGACCATCACATATCTCCCTTCAGGATCCAATACTACATCTGATGCTACAAATGAGACTGTTCTATGTATGAGAATTCCCACACCTCTAGTTTTCTTTGTAAAGCTAGAATGGAACATTTGGTCAGCCCAATCCTTTTGCAGCCGGAACTGATCCTTGCTTAGTAAGTGGGTCTCCTGTAAAAATACTATTTTAGCGTTTAGACCTCTTAGGTGAGAGAGTACTTTCTTTCTTTTTAATTCGTGATTCAGGCCTTTAACATTCCAGCTCACAAAGTTAACTGTCCCATCATGGAGACATTGATTCTGAATTTTTGATGTCATTTTATAGTCTTAACTGGAAGTGAGACAGCTTTAACCTTAATTTCCTATTTCCTCAAGAGTTATTGCCATGCAGCTTATTGTTACGTTGGTAGTTATAATTATAAAAATTAAAAGGATAGATTAGATATAGATATAGCCTGCTCTCTTTCTCTCCCCCCCCTTAACCCCCCACTCTCCCATTTTGCCTCCCCACGTGAGGCTGGACCCCACTTTACACAGTCCCGGTCCTCTGACATACCCAGAGACGGAGTGCGTCCAAAGCAAAACAAGCCCCCATGCAGCGGCATTTTAGGATTAAAAAATAGAGATATCTATTGCCAATATAGTCTAAATACTATATGCCTAAAATATAATCATTGACAAACTATGAACTTAAAATATATATAATCTTCAGCAATCTTAATGTATTAAGATAATAAACCCGGGGAATGGTGTTAGAAAGTGGTCCAGAATAAGCATAGTAAGTCTTAATGCAATAATAACAATAACAATAAACCAAGGGTATGATGTTAAACAGTCTCCTTTAGGGTAGAGAAAAAACAAATACATGGAAATTATTACACGGTGAAATAACGGAACATCGAAAAGAGAACAAATATTTTGTTCAGATTTAAACTTTAAGTTGGAGACTTGTTGATCATCTAATTCATGTTGCCATCAGGGAAAAAAAAGTAGTGTTTCTTCCCAATGAAGAGGCGTATCTGCGAGAATGAAAAAATTTGTTGTTTGGTG
This sequence comes from Polypterus bichir lapradei, assembly GCA_026402145.1. NCBI lineage: Eukaryota > Metazoa > Chordata > Cladistia > Polypteriformes > Polypteridae > Polypterus > Polypterus bichir. Next base: position 128,074,931 of record JANRMT010062814.1, read on the forward strand.
AAAGTGAAATCCCGCGAGAGAAAATTTCAAGTCCCGCGAGACAAGAGCTTATGCTAAGAGATTTGAAAAAGTCCTGCCCACATAATCACGCACACAGTTCAATCATTTCTCATTTGTGTGAATGCTATTCTCAGACATATTTCTTGTAGAGAGAAAGAAATGATATTCACTCATGGGCAGCTATACATTGTGTTGTCACGATGTAATTTCAAACATGGAATCAAAATTCAATGCGATATTGATGAAAAGGTAAAAGTGAAAAGAGATTGAATATATGGACATAGGTGATATGACAGAAGTATGTAGATATTGCTTGACTTTAAACTTTAAGTCAGAGACTTGTAGATCATCTAATTCATGTTGCCATCAGGGAAATGTAGTGTTTCTTCCCAATGAAGAGGCCTATCCGCAAGAATTAAAAGTTTTGTTGTTTGGTGAAAGTAAAATCCACTTACGTGAGCAGCAGAGATGCAAATTTGCTGGCGTGAAGCGCGAGGGGGTTGAAGTGAGCAGGGGGTTAGGGTAGTACCACTGAAAACAATGAAATCAACCAAGTTATAAAGTCAATAAATCTTAGTTATTTATGAGCAGTGCTGTCAGAATAATTACCCTGAACAAATTTGTCATAGCAGATATTTTTAAAGACTGGTACAACTATTACTTTCTCTTATCCCGTTTCCCATTTCACCCATTGGCTTGGCTCCTTGTGCTGCACATTAACAGTAACCACGTTCACTTGATTGAAATTCACAATTTTATAGTATGGTGTTTATTTGCTTTATATTTTATGTAGGAAAGACAGTGGGCCTCAGTTACAGTGCCTTAAGTTAATCATGTAGAGTATCAGATGTATCAGAAGTACTATGTGATTAACGGTACTCTTCTGTATGCATTATTTGTTCTTTGTACTATTTTAATACCAGATTCTAATATCTTTAGTTTACTGGAGCTCCTTACTGTTGAACATGCTATATAGAGTTGCACATGAATAAAACATTCCTGCCATAGACCAGTTCTCTTATGGACTGGTTTTTGATCTTGTTGATGATCATTGCAAAATACGGTGTTACTGAAAATTGTATTCTTTTAAATTGATAATCATTAGGAATAATGAGAATTTTTATTATTGATTCTTATTATTAGAAGTTTCATTTGTTTATATTGTTCACTGTACTTTTTTATTGATTTTCGTCAGTTGTACATTCAAGCGTCAATTTTTTTGCCATACCTATAGCAAGACAACAGAGTTATTTTTTTATTTTATTGAATTTATTAAAATCAAATAACATTCCATACACATAACTCAAGTTTTACAAAAGTAAAAAAAAAAGTTTTGAAACAAATCAACCGCCACCCCTGTACAGAGTTCAACAGAGAACAACAGAGTTCTAACACTGAATCATATTTTATTTTAACATATTACAAATGGCACTGATGTTTACAGGCTGCACATCTCGTAGGTGATCTATGCAATAAATGGAAACTTTTTAATTTCAGGGTTGTTCACTCTACTGCTTGAATTGGAAGAAAATAACTACCAGTTCTGTTTTAGAGGCTTCCTAAATGATTATGTGGGTGGGTGGGTAATGTAAACTAAAGCTCAAATGTTGATGTAAACCATTTTGGAGGGCAGGACTAAAAGTCCCCCTTCAAAATCTGAAGATGGGAATGTATATTAGAATGAGTTCGGGAGTGATTTTGTGAGATATAACAATAGTCTGAGGACCAAAAGTGGTAACTGTCTGTACTTTGTTTGATTTTCTCCCTGTAAATATATTGTAGCGGCGATTTTATACATGCAGGAAAGAACATATGGCAGTCTCAAATCTAGACAACCAACAGAGGAACTTTTAATGGTGGAGTGAGTTACAATGTCCAGTCCCTCTCTCCTGAGGTCACGGGGGCCTGTTTCACTAGTATTTAAACTTTTGCTTCTAACAAAGCAACACCTACACTCTGTCAAAGCCACAGTGCCTGGCACAAAGTTGAGCGTTATAGCCAGATCTTGCTTGAGCTTTGCTTAACTTTCCTTGATCCACTTCACAACTCATTTTCCACATAGTACAACACCCAGTGTCTTTTTATTGTGCAGAACACCTCCTCTTCTTCACTTGCCATTGGCCCAATTTATCTCCACAATTAGTTATTTTTTCAGGTCTGAGGCAAAAAAAAGACATACTATATTAGCAAAGACTACTTGTTACAGCATTATTATCACTTCAGTTAATTTTCTTTTTCTATAACATCACCAAATTTCAATCAAATCAGTCAAAGCATTTTTGAGATTTTTCTTCAGACAATGCCACCTATTCTCTTTATGTTCTGCAGGTCACTTCTAATTCTTCACTTGTCCGTCCATGCAATTGAAAGCTCAATGCAGTCAGGTCTGTTGCATTCTTACTCCAAAAGCCATAGCCAGAATAAAGTTCTAACACTAATCGTTTGACTTTAACTTATTATAAACTATAAAGACTACGACATGCTACACATTTACTCTTCCCATGCAATGATTTGAATATTTAAGAATTGTGTAGAAAAGAACAGATGAAAAGCAACAGTCTCATGAACAATGTACAGTCAGGGTGGTATGAAGGACTTCTTAACTGACCTGCTGCAAAGCAACCTTAATGGTCTTGTCCACTTCACAGCTAATTTTCAACGCACCTCGCCTTCTTCACTTGTCACTAGCCCAATTTCTCTGCACAATTACAGCCACAGCGTGGTCAGTTGTGCTGGCTTCATTCATTTAGATGAACTGAAAGCCCGTCTTTTCAATGTGAGCCAAAAATTAAAAAAAATAAAATAAATATATATATATATATATATATATATATATATATATATATATATAAAGGACACTGTGCCTAAGAACAGCCCACTCGCTACAGCATTATTACCAGCAAATGCCGGTTGGCCAAATCGTTTTTTCTACAACCTCATTAAAATTCAATCAAATCAGTTGAAGTGTTTTTGAGATCTTGGGGTGTCTATTCTTTCTATTTTTAGGGGGTTTACCTGTAAACATTGATATACTGAAATGTTCTTTCTTAACTGATGCCTACTGGTCTAGATGTACCATCCTGCCTAATTTCAGAGTTTTTGTGAAGTGAGTAACTCATCCAGTTAGTCAACTTTGCATTTTATATATTGCATTCGATAAGTATGTAAGTAAGTAACATTCACATGTTTCAGTTGGCAACAAGTTATTTAACACTAACTAAAAACTGAGAAGTCACTTATTGCATCAAACAACCATGTTGGAAGACGTATCCTCTGATCATGGAAATGATGTTCTGCTGTTTCAGTAGGGTCAAATTATTGGCCTGCATCAAGCAAAGAAAACTGCTAAAATTGGGTTAAGATCCATCCAACGCATTATTAAAACATGGAAGGGTAGTGGTGAACCATCATCTTTGAGGAAAAAATGTGATTGGAAAAAAATCTTGAATGATCCGTGATATATATAGCTTTGTAGAGGCCTTTGTGATTATGTTAAATTTAATACTGGAAAGTTCCAAAGAGAGGAACAACTTCTCTTGTCAGTTACACCTTGTGCCATTCATCCAATCCTACATTTCTTTCATTTCCCCCTTGTTATGGTGTATAAAATCTGTACATTTTGGTTTCCATTATATTTTGTTCGAGACAAGACAACAGATGAACTAAGTCAAATTAAAGCAGGTTTTCTTCCCTTACACCTTACTTTTATAACACTTGTTTATAGCTTAGTGCTAATTTGGTTTACAGCCTGGGACAGGAAGAACTACTGATACCTCAGAGTACATCAAAGGTTTTGTTGTTTGGGAAAACGGACAGTGAATTAATTCATCAATCATTTTGACAGCCAGCCAATCAGGTGCATGTGTTGTAAAACCAAGGCATGACATTTCATAATAAATATGACTTGGTTTGAAAAGAGAAAGAGAAGAAGCAAAGAAGAAGAAGAAGAAGAAGGAGGAGGAGGAGAAGAAGAAGAAGAGGAACAGACGAAGACGGCACTGGTCGTCAGAAAGGCATCATGAACATCGATTGCTAAATCAAACGCCTCCCTGTGACATTCAACCTTGTCATCTGTAACTTTTCGTAAGCTTTTTCTAAAGACTATATACTGTATATTCAGACTTTCCTATCAGTACCTATTTTCTATTATTCTTTGTTCCAGTGGTATTATTATCATCCTTGTAATAAATATCATGCTGCTTTTAACTTTCTATGCTTTGTCTTAATGTCTAGAGTGATTGAAGTAATAAGTTAGATTTCTTTGAGCACCTGGTGTCAGCCGGATTTTTGCCATTACTTCTGTGCTGCGAGGTTTATAAGGCTGAGAGTGAGCGCGCTACTCAATAGTTAGGGACAATACGATAAAGAAGGTTTTCTTGGCTGATAAATGGCCTATAGTCAAGAGTGCTGAGTCTTTGTATGTTTAAATGTATTCTTGTAGACCAAAGTAATATTTAGGTCCGAGATATCACTAAAACATCATATGTTGTTAGTGCCGAAAATAAGTAAGTCTCTTGAAGTGCTGAATGACAGGCTGTTATTCCTATAGCACTTGTGTGGTTTAAAGTGCTAAGGGTTAATCAGCATGTGTGTGTCATTCATAGGGCACTGTTGTGGTTAGGGTCTGTGTGTGTGTGATTATCTATGTATGTGTGTTCATCTTAAAGTGCAACAGTAGACCAACCCGATAACGAACTTGACGAGAACATTTACCCTTGAGAAAACAGGTAAAGGGTAAGTAGAGGGAAACACTACGATAATACACCCCTCCATCTCATTACAGTGAAATTTTTATTTGCAACATGAAACATTGTACAGAGATCATCAAGTTTTACTAGTGAAATGTTGATCTTACCTTGACACCCCTTTTGTCTTTCTTTTCCAAACAGTGATTTTTTTCAATGTAATGTTAGTTTGAGTTTGTAAGATAAATTGGTCTTTTCATAACGGCCCCTTTCATTTACATCAATAACCAGGCTATCCATTTCCAGCAAGTGAGAATTCCTTCAGACAGGCTTAAGACCAACTGTAACAATCCTGGAGTTAGAAATTACAGAGGAAGGTTTAAATAAGAAAAATAGTGTCAGAATCTTTTTAATTGACTTCTGTTATGCAGAAATAATTGGCCACAGGAAAGTAAATATGCAGCATCCCACAATAGCACGAAAAGGCAGTTAAATGGCACATATCCAGTCTATTGACATCCACTTTGCCTTTTAATTTTCAATTACGTGGCCATTGAGAGCCAGAGCATTTTGAACAAGTCAACAGTGACCCCTTAAGTCAAGCTGACATAGGCAGAATGGTCAAGCGCTACATGCAGTGTTCAGATGCCTAGAGTTTTAAGAAAGCAGCAATAACCACTACCTCAGAATCACACTCAGTTGATGAGACAGTATACTCTCCTCTATACTGTACACTGGGCTACTGGTGCAAGCTTTACCGAGTATCCATTATCATCTAATCTCATGATTTCACTTATGTATTTGTTCTCCTGGGTGTCATTAAGTTATCTAATACATTCTGCAGGATCTCATTGATCATATCCAGGTCATTTACTTTAATAAACACAAAAAGACATAACTATTTATTGCCTCACTAATGTCAAATGTCTTTCTGTTACCATTTTACAATTATGTACAGTGCCTTTAATTTTTAGCAATCTAATCGAAACCATAACATGAGTCTAAATCTACACACAAAATTGGTGTATGAATATGTCCAAAACAGGCAATTTTATATTTTTTTTTTATTAAAATGGGGGAATGTTGAGCGTGGCTGGGTGTACAGTATGAGTAAGAACAAGCCATGAGCAAAAACTGTACAGTTATTTCAACACAGCAAGAAGTTCCAACATACAAGATTGGTACCCAGCAGTAAGCCGGACTGGTGCTTTAAAAATCTGCTGATTACATTCAGATTGATGGTAATTGTATGCTAATGCTGAACAGCAGCTCCTCCCTGCTGGCATTGCCTAGAGTTGTGGCTGTTTAATTCTTTATTATGCTGTAAATCATTTGGATTTTTTTTCTCTCGAATAATAATAGACCCAGTGATTGCCGACTCTTTTTTCCTTCAAATAGTAATTTAAATAATTTATTCTACTTATTATTTAATTTCCATTTTACATCAAGCTCTGCCCATGTTATAAATTCTGTGAATTCACTCAAAGCATTCAGAACTGTTTGAAATGTATTCATAATATTCCATTTTTTTTATGAATCTAAAGATATTATAGTATAATCAGCAGGCATGGCCTAACCCAATCTCTCTCAATACTGATTCAGACACAAGTGCTTATAAGACGTGAAGGCATTCCTATTTATCTTAATAAATGAATATTTGAAAAAGTACACTAACAATACAAAATATAATAATGATTTGCATAGACTGGGGTAGCCACTTACACCCCTGGACTCTTAATACACATGTAAAGAGCCAGAACCTTCTCTTGACTGCCTACCTTGACCAATATACAGCTGAATCAGGTAGGACTTGTCTGCTGCCACCTAGATGCCTGAGGATTGCCCCTAGACTCCATGGTAGCACTCCTTTCCTCAGGCCAGTTACTGCCTGCCCGCATTCTTTGGCCAAAACTGTGCTCCATCCTTGTCTAGGCCTCTGGATGAACTATTTAGCCAGCTCCATTTGCTTGGACATGGTACACCATGTCTTTAATACTTTTGAAGATGCTCAATAAACAAAGAAAGACATGGATAACCAGAGACAACCGTAAATCTAGATGTGTTGCATTTATTTAAAATTATAGCGTCTCAGACACGTTCTGGTTGAGATGCGTGCCTGCAGCACACTGGTTTTCATTACTAAGGCTACAATCTTTATAGGTTGTCCAAAAGGGGATGATTCCTGCTGTCCAATTTTTGGTTTTTAAGACTGCCCAGTATGGAGTCCCAGCTGATGTTTTAGACCATGGCAAGACACAGAGAACCAACTGAGGGAAAAGGAAAACTGTGCACATGCCAGGTCTGGTTTGACCCCTGTGGTTGTAATACATGAAATGTCACATAGGTGAATATCAGTTAGCCTGGACCTCAAGCAGTTCATCCTCAAGTTTAAAAGTGAGAAGGACCACTCTGTTCACAAAGGTACATGGACCCAAACAGCCTCAACATTCTCACAGTATGCGCTTGTAATATCAGGAATCTCTTTTTAATCTCTGTTAGAGGCAAATGCTGAAATGGCTACACTGCTCTTTGTGGCATTACAGATCAATGAGCTACTCCTGAAGTTTATGTAAAGCATCACTGGGATCCACATAGCAGGGAGACAAGAAAAGGTGCAGGTCTAGCTCAATAATGACAAAATCCTTAAAGGCCTTGTTAAACTCATCAGAGAATGGTGAGCACCATTGCCTGTTTTCCCACCTGCCTACCCATGTTCTGTGGATGACAGTCCATTACTTCTTGTAGCTCATGGAAATGTAAAGTATTGGGCTCACTGTGATAGGTGGCGTTTGAATAGCTGGAGTTTAGTGCCAAGCGCGTTGATATTTGTGTTTAGCTAGATCATTCAGATGCTTAGGGATGTCAACTGAAAATGCAAAATCTGACAGCCAGAACAAGATCAGAGAGTTGTTTGACCCCTTTCAGCCAAAAACTGCTCTATGCTCTTTCTAAGAGAGAAAAAATGCTGCAAGCGCAGAACCATCACTGAGACATCTAACAACGTCATCATCATCATAAAGTACAGCTCCATATTAAGCCTCCATGTCAGAAAGAAACTGCTGAAACTGGAGGTGGTACAGGGATTTGACGCAAACTGCAATAATGTAGCTCACAGGACCTGTTGTTGAATTATGCAGTGCAGTTTAATGGTGCTGCCACCATGCTTACTGACTTTGTTACCATTAGGGTGGCCAATCCACTTCATTCCCCAGTTACTGCAGGTGCGCCATCCATGGTGATTCTACTTAGTTTCGCACATGGTCAAGTAGTTCTTCTATAAGGTTAATGCCGCCATCAATTTCTCTCAAAAAATAAGCAAATGGACAGCATCTATTATATGAGCAGTTTCATCACAGGCCAGGAAAAATCATCAAAATTACAACCACTTTCAACATCTAATGAGTTTGTTTTTTATATTTTATGTACTCCATTATTAAATGTAATTACAGTTATTTTTTTCATAAGAATTACTTATGAACACTTTTTTTCTATTTTTGGGCATGGTAATTAAATCCCGAGACATCAGACAGAGGAGCCTCTCCACTGTTTGTGAGGTCCAAAGCCCATGTATTGGTTGAGGGAGCTGGTGCTGTACTGGCATTGTGCTAAGGGTTAATAGCTGTGGTGAATTGATCTGCAGTCTCGTCCTTATTTTCCATTCTAATTTAATATGTAAAACATGGGACATCAGAAAGATGAGACTCTCTTCAATTCACCGGTATAAGAAAACAAGTATGATATACCATTCGATGTATCTTGATCTCTCCTCATGCAAGATGTTGTGCACTTGAGGATTCCTCTAATGTTTGGCCTTATGGACCCGATAAAACCCTCATGTCTACACCATATTTTGTGCAGGACATTACACCCTTATGATAAAGAGTAAACTAGCAAAAATGATCAAAAGGACTTGAATTTGTGCAGGCCACATCAAACAATCCTAGTGGTTCAGCCCATAATCCTTTTGACAAAACTTCAAAAAATGGAGATCGGTAAAATAAGCATGTGGTGTGTCGTTTTATATCTTTTTGAGATTGCTGATTATGAATACAGTGGAACCTCGGGTCACGGGTTCATTCCAAAACTCTGGTCGCAACCCGATTTGGTCATGTCCCGAAGTAATTTCCCCCCATAGGATTGTATGTAAATACAATTAATCCGTTCCAGACCATACGAACTGTATGTAAATATTTTTTTTTTTAAGATTTTTAAGCACAAAAATAGTTAATTATACCATAGAATGCACACCGTAATAGTAAACTAAATGTAAAAACATTGAATAACACTGAAAAAACCTTGAACAGAGAAAACTAACATTGCAAGAGTTTGCGCTACAGCCTTACGAACCGCTCACTGTAAACACTTTTTTTAATGAGTTTTAAGCACAGGGAAAAAAATGAACATTTGAAAAATCAGTAATTTATACAAAAATTAACCATAAACAACCAGGAAAACTAACCTTGCATGAGTCGAGTTCTGGCATGAAGGAAGTGAGGAGGAACTGGGTAGAGAGGAGATTACAGTTTTGAGGTAAAGTCCCTCTGTGCGATGCACATCTGACCAAGAACAATATACTGTACAGGGAGAGACTGAACATGTACGTAAATCACCGCCGTGTACGAACCGGAAGGGAAACTGGCTTGTTTGTCACCGAGTGTGTGGTTGTGAACAGATGCAAAAGTTTCGCAAACTTTTTGGTCGTAACCCGATTTGTACGTGATTCGAGACGTTCGTGACCCGAGGATCCACTGTATAATAATATTTTTGATATTTGCTTCTTTACTGGTTGTCCAAGCTCTCCTAACATCTACTCCTTGAAGGTTAAAAATGACAAATTTTAAACATAAATATGTGGGCTATTATTTTAGACCAATGTCAAGGTCAGCAATTAGGAATATGTTATTTTTTAATTTTTGTCTATTACAATTGAGAATATTTAAACTTTATTATGTACTTCTACCTCATGAAGTAAATCATTACTTTTTTAGGAAAAACCCAAATTAATGAGGCTTACACGAATTCATACCTTTCACTTTTATTTATGAATATGATTTGTTACAAAAATATTTAAATGGCAATACTGTTGTCTTTCATAAAAAAAAACAAAACAAAAATGCTCAACCTTTCAAAACATAACTAAAATCCCCCAATACTCCTGAATATTATGTCATTCATGCAATTTCTATTTTGTTAAAATTACTTTGGAATTGCTTATATACAGTATGTTGTTATACAGCATACTGCACAGGTCAGGAAAACAATAATATAATGTATAATAATTAGTGGGACTCACAAAGATTTGAAGCTGTCTCCAATGCTGCTAGCCATTCTAAACTCCACTGGCTCCCGCACCAGCCAGACAGGAGCTGAGAAGACAATGTCAAATTCAAAAGCACCTTTGTTTCATCTTTAAACTTTTGTACTTTCGGCAGCATTGGTCAGCATCTTCAGACCACATAAAAAAGAAAATCTTTTACAAACAGCACCATCTGAACCTGGCAAAAAAATGACCTACAAACAGGTTAAATAAGCAAGTGCTGCAAGTTTCCTTCCTCTGTAGAGCTAACTGGCTGTTTCAGACAGGCTTAAGACCAACTGTAACAATCCTGGAGTTGGAAATTACAGAGGAAGGTTTAAATAAGAAAAATAGTGTCAGAATCTTTTTAATTGACTTCTGTTATGCAAAAATAATTGGCCACAGGAAAGTAAATATGCAACTCCTAGTTTAAGACACATAAATCAAAAGTAAACCAGAAAGTGCAATGAGTGAGGGAGGTATGAGATGGCAGCCATTTTTAATGTCACTGGGGACCAATAAGGGGTATCCAAGCTAGCCACTATTCTGGTATTAATAAACTGCATGATATTTAACTAGAGATGGTATCAGAAACCTGGCCATTTTTCCGGCGTCTGTATAGATGCATCCAGAGTGGCCTGTGGGTAAACTGCTCTGAGTAATAAATGGGCTTTTCGTGCTTCAAGGGAAAGTATATGTACACCTTTGGAGAATCACAGGTCATCTGCTTTTCCATGTGTTCTTTGAAAGACTCGGTTCTGAATGTTGGACAAAACAAGTCTGTATAAAAGAATTGTATACACATATTTTAATATTGAAGATTTATTATGTTTTAATTGCATATAAGAAATAATGTATGTGACCTTGCTTATTCAGAAAACATGCAGACTGCATAAATGCAGTTTGTCTGGAGTACAACAGTGAAGCCGTTGGCATCTCCCAAGTTACCGGCTTAAAAATAGAATCAGGGATCTTTAAATAAATTGAGACGCCAGCTTCAGCGGTGCTGAACGTGTCTTTGTTGTTAGGAATATGTTGCTGCCTTCACATTCTGAAGCACACAACGAGGTCATCCCTGAGGCTTCACGTGATTCCAGTTGCTAAGAATAGCTCTGTGTTAAAAATAGCTCTGAGCCTTTGGCTGAATGAGTGGGGAGAGACCAAGGAATCAGGGGGATTAGCTCTGAAGCCAGCCTTTCATTTCTGCCACGTGTAAAGCATGTGAATCAGGGCACAAGGGCACGTGGCAAGGCCATTCATGTATTTTACATTATGTGCAGTATTCTGGACTAAATTAAACATTTATCCATCTGCACTGCCCAATATAAAAAGTTATTAATGCTTGCCAGTGTGACTCGGTGAAATGTGCTTTGGATGTTTTTCTTGGGGTTTTCAAGAATCTAATTAAAATGTTGATGCTATCCCACAGGTAGAGAACGAGAGCAATGGTGGTCTGATGAAAAAGCTGCCATCCATCCGAGAAGATGATGAGCTTGAAGATGATGAGATGTCACCTCTGTCACCACACCCCCGTTCTCCGATGAGGCTGACCAGGGCATTAAATTCCCCACTGCGCTCTCCTCTGTTACCACCCCGACCATTCCGGATCCCAGCTGACACATGCATTGTAGAGAACAAGCCTTCAAAACTGCAGATTCCTGTGGTCAGCTTCAGTGGCCCTCCTGATCTGAGCCCCAGGTAACAACAGTAATGTTCTAAACATGAGATAACGCACCTTTAAAAAATAAAACTTGCTACTGCAAGATTAAAGGCAATGAATGGACTAAATGTATGGAAAATCGCATGAAAGCCCTTTACAATAGGACTATCATTTTCAGATTAACACTACCAGTAGTTCAAATTTGTCCTCTCTGGAGGACATATGTAAACCTGAATATCTCCAACCCACTGCATACTACTGAATTAACTCCTTTTGCCATCTACTGAGGACATTTAGGGCTTTTCAATGATGCCAAATGTGAAGGGGTGGGGCTTTGGTACCTTTCTCTTTTTCATTAAGGAAAATGGCGTCCATCACTGCAGGCACATTTTATGGGAAGAGGAAAAGTAAGTGCATTGTACTTTTTATTGAGCAAATTCTGGCTTGAAATGTTGGTGGCATATTTAATGTAAGTCTTTTAACAACACATTTAAACATTGTCTGAATAATTTTAACTGTATTTTAGTGTAGTATTTAAGTGTTTAAAAAATGTCCTCTGTAGTGGACATTTGTAGTTATTTCCTCCACTTTGTTCTGTTTTTTTAAATGACAAGAAAGGGATTCATTCTCAGAAGCAGAGAGAATTTTACTGCGAATTGTTGATGGAGACTCAGATATTGAGTTGTCTGATGAAGAAGATCAAGATGCAGTGTTTGAGGCAGAAGCAGAGGAAAATGATTCAGAGAGTTCTGAGGATGAAATTCAGGCAGGGCAAGCAGATGCAGAGGAGTCAGACAAAGCAGAACAGTCCACATCTGAGTCCAGTCGGCGTCCACTGTGGAGCAAGAATCCAAAGTACACCTTGAGTTGGTTTTATAAAAATTCTATTTACATGGGCTGTCTAGGATATCCAAACATTCAAATGTATTGGGCCTCAAATACCAGAGTTCAAATTGTGGCAGAATCCATGACCAGAAATCGGTTTTACAAGCTGAGAAATTCCATTAAGATCGTCAACGACCTTGATGTTCCAGACGATGAAAAAAGAAGTGATCTCTTGTGGAGAATCAGGCCCCTCTTGACCAAAGTAAGGCAAGGATGTCTAAATCTGCCTAGAACAGGAAAATTGTGCATTGATGAGCAAATGGTTCCATTTACTGGTCGCTGCCCAGTGCGCCAGTATGTACCGGGCAAACCATACCCAACTGGACTGAAGGTGTTTGTCTTGGCTGCACCAAATGGTCTGGTCTTGGATTTTGTAGTCTACCAAGGCAAGACTACTTTCAGAGATACAGGAGGAAAAGGCATTGGAGAACAAGCTGTTCTTCATTTGGCAGAGTCTGTTCCCCAAGGAACCCACCTGTTCTTTGACAGGTTCTTTACAACGGTTAACCTCCTCGACACCCTGATGACAAAAGGGCTGACAGGAACTGGAACCCTCGTGAATAACAGGGTTCCAAAGGAGTGCAAGATCATAGGGGATAAGCCCTTTAAAAAGAAAGGAAGAGGGACATCAGAGATGGTAGTTAGACGAAACCCTCCTGAACTTGCTGTCATAAAGTGGTTGGACAACAAGCCAGTTGTCATGGCATCCTCTGCCTATGGCATTGAACCTCAGGACACACGCAGAAGATGGTCCAAGAAAGACAAAAGGTTTGTCCAGGTGTCAAGGCCACTGGCAATTGCTGAGTACAACACCAACATGGGTGGTGTGGACTTGGTTGACCGAATGTTGAGTTTCTACAGGATGGCCTCTCGCACTCGGAAATGGACAGTGCGTGCAGTATTCCACTTTTTTGACTTGGCAATCACCAACTCGTGGCTTCAGTATAAGAGTGACTGCCAGTTTCTGGGGAAGAAACCACTGAAGTTCCTTGACTTCAAACTGCTCCTTGGTGAGGAGTTGATTACCCGGGCTCAAGCAGGAATCGCAAGTGACAGCGAAGATGACTACACTCCCCCACGTCAAAAGTGGAAACGGCAGCCAAATGCAGCTCTGAGACACTATGGCGCCATCCATCTTCCAGAGATGGTGGACGAAACACATGCATCAAGGTGTCGCAGATCTGGCTGCAAGAGCAAAACATATGTGATGTGCACGAAGTGCAAAGTATTCCTTTGTGTTTCCAAGAAGGGGAATTGCTTTTTGAAGTATCATACCAAATAAGCACAACAAAGCAAAATAAAACAGACAAACAAAAGTTATGATTGACAGTTATGGATGTTAAACTCATTCTTATGTTGACTTTTTTGTATTTTCTTTGGCACTAACTGATTGCCATCAAGATTCAGTTTCACATGTATGGCGTTCCGATGTCCACTGTAGTGGACACATGATATCTGGAAAATAAAAACTTTTTTTTGAAAAAAAATGTTTTCAGTATTCTAATTACCCTACAAAGATTAGAGAATTTAAAAAAAAATGTGATTGGACAATATTTTTTTTCCTGGTAGTCAGGAGGTTAACTGTATCAGTATAGGCTGGTATAACCCCTTGATTTTGAAGGGTCCCTTCCGTTACGCGTAAAAGAGCATAATAATTGTAATGTCTCGCTACAGTAGGTCATCATCTGGCAATGTCTGCTAAATGAGAAAAGTTAAGACATCCCAGTATGTTTATACAGTAACACTTCATATTTATAGCATTTGTTTTAATATATTATTCATTATAAATATAGTGATTATTTGATATATAATGAAACATGTTACATAAAGTAAATTTATCAAGAAAATGTCATCTATAGTATAGTATTGGTCAGCTGTTAACATGTAGTATACGACTTACAAGGCTTCATACAACTGTCTTTAAAATAAACAAACAAACAAACATGCAAGATTGGTTTCTCTAGAATCGAGACGTCTACTCAAGTCAATGTCTTTCCTTTCACAGATTTGTTGATGGTATTGAGACAGACAGCAATGCCCCACCAGGACAAAAGTTTGAGTTCAGCTCCAACGCAATTCACAGTCATCCCTTTGTTCCACTTGCAGGTGAGCTGTCCACACCATTCAATACAAAGCACCTCAGTATCAAAACAATGAACAGGGCTGGTGTGTCTTAAACTTACAAAGAAAAATTAATTCAAACTAAAGGGTAAAAGGTTGTTCAGAGCAACCTTTCAAATGTGACTTAAAGGTAACTACAGATTGTGCCTCACAGTAAGTTGTCAGTTCATTATGAATGCCATACTAGAATCAAAAAGCCTTACCAGCTTGTTATAAAAGTGTGCGTTCCCTTCTCTCATGAACAGAATGACAAATTTACATGAACGGGCTTATCATATTGATTAAACTCTTTTCTGTGCATGTGAAGTATTAGTGCATTCCTAGTCAAATTGTAAAGATGTATGAATACATATTTTCTTTGTTGTGTTGCGCTACCCAGGTTGAGCACAATAAACTTTATGAAACGTCTTCACAATGTGGGCACCTGTTTTTCTTGCTCTGATATTCTGCCCAGTCTACCAAGATATTGATCTTTGGAAGAAGCACGCATTGAAATTAACAGCTTTTGAATGTGCTGTGGAGTTCAGAAATCTTCTTTAACACTGAAATCAATCCCATAACTTCGGAGCTGCATTATCAATTCATATAAGCTAAGAAATGTTAAACAACCGACTTTAATTCTATCTCACTGCACGTAATCTGTTCTTACTGGGAGAAATGCAAAGCATTTACAGTTCCCCAGAAATCAGGGAGATGTTCTGATGACAACATAACTCGTCCTCTCTGCCTGTTGTCTGGCATGACTGTGCACTTTTTTTTCCTTCCTAGTGTATTTCAATTGCAAATTCAAAACTGTCAAAATCCTGAAATTAAAGCAGTGAGGATATAGAATCAGTGTGTTGCACATGTATTTACTTTTGATGAGAGATGGCAAAGCTCATAAAGTCAGCATTGAGATAATAAGCCATGCAGTAAAGTGTCATTTGCTGAGCTTGCAGGAAGGCTTGTGTGACATAAAACAGGCATGTCTGGACACGAGTTTTACAATATATTGATGTTCCACAGTTAGTGTGAACTAATTCTGAAATTTAAAACGATCAAACAAGTGTTTTCATGGTGCTGAGATACTCTAAATCATAAACAGCTCTGATATTAACTCAAGATAATTGACAGTAGTAAATATACAGTAAATATACTGTATATTTACATGCAGTAATGCCTGCTTGGAGTTAAGAATGCATAACAAAAGTATCAATGTTTTCTTAATTTTAGGGAACAACGATGAGACAAAACAAAGCATCAATAAACTTAACCAAGAGGTGAGTACTAGTTTTACTTTGTTTAAGAGTTTTGCATGTGTAGATAAGAATCTGTTTACTCATTTTCCTCTTTGATGGCAAAGCTGACAGGAGTGACTGGAAGTGAAACTTGAGGGGGAGACTATCATACATGGAATCACTTAAGCAGCAAGTGGCACTTTGTTCTTATTTCTATCCAAGCTTGTGTTTAGGTCTGCAGAGGTTTAATGGAAGGCAGAGCACATTTATTAGACCACCAATTCAGTTTTATTATATACTGTAGTATAATGAATATATAAAAAGTGTAATGAATTATAAAAAGCAAGCATAAACTACATATGGCGCACATGCCATAGATATTACAGTCCATTTGGGTTAAGGCCTATAAAAATATTTTAATATATTAGTAGCTTGTAATGTCCTCCTTAGACACTATGTGCAAAGCTGAAGTGGCTTAGGCTAGGCAGTACATTGCTATTGAAACGAGTGACAATCCTTTGACTTGATAAATACAGTTGCGTGTCATCAGCATAGCTGTGGTAGCTAACTTTATGCCCCGAGATAATCTGACCTAACAGAAGCATGTAAATTGAAAAGAGCAGTGGACCCAGGATAGAGCCTTATGGAACACCATATAGAATATCATGTGCCTTTGAAGTATAATTACCGCCACTAACAAAGAATTTTCTACCTACCAGGTAGGATTCAAACCAATTTAAGACACTGCCAGAGAGGCCCACCCACTGACTAAGGCGATTTCTAAGAATATTGTGATCAATGGTGTCAAATGCGGCACTCAGATCTAAGAGGATGAGAGCAGATTAATGGCCTCTGTATGCATTTACCCGCAAGTCATTTACTATTTTAACGAGTGCAGTTTCTGTACTGTGATTTATTCTGAAACCCGACTGAAACTTATCAAGAACAGCATGTTTATTGAGGTGATCATTTAGATGTATAATGACTGCCTTTTCTAGAATTTTACTTAAGGCAGGTTAGAAACAGGTCTAAAATTTTCAAAAGCACAGGAGTCAAGATTATTTTTCTTGAGTTGGGGTGTAACTACAGCAGTCTTAAGACAGTCTAGGAAGACCCCGTATCTAATGACGAGTTTACTATGTCAAGAATATTATCAATTAGCACGGCCGATAACACTTTGAAAAAATTTGTTGGTATTGGGTTAAGGACACAGGAGGAGGGTCTCAGTTGAGAAATTATTTTATATATAAATCAGGTAAATCTACCCTGGTGAAAGAATTTAATCTATATATATAAAATTCTTTTCGCGTTTGAAACGGAAATTACGTATGACCACAGAACATATTATAATGCACTCGCGCACTCACGTTTGAAACGGAAATTACGTATGACCACAACAGTCAGGTAACGCAGAGAAAGTGAGACAGAAGCAGATCGAGAGAGAAGGCTCGCTGATCAACGTCAATCACAATTGAGTGCTGAACAGAATCGAATTCGACAGATGCAGTATTCACAGGCTACCACGTCACACAGGTGTCAGGGTCTGTATATGGAGATATTCAATTATAACATTGAAAAAGATTATTTCCTACATCCAAAAGTTACAATAGGAGAATTGGACATCATGTGTGAGTATTGGCAAGCAAAGAGGGTTAAATTTGAATCACGTGGGATGTGTTGTTCAGATGGCAAGGTGAAATTAACACCTTTAAGCCATCCACCTGAACCGTTGTTGTCTCTTATTTCTGGCGCAAATCCACGTTCAACTCATTTTCTACAGAACATTACAAAATACAATTTGTGTTTTCAGCTGACATCGTTTGGCACCACGGCTGCTACCGAGGATTCTGGCTTTATGCCGACATTTAAAATGCGGGGGCAAATCTATCGTAGAATTGGGTCATTAATTTTGTTGCCTTATGAGAGCCACAAATTTTTCCCTTCCACTCAGTGAGCAAAGCCACTGGGTAATCTGCTAGTTTGTTTATAATAGAGTACTGGGGTTTAAGAGGATCAGTACTGGGAAGAGTACTATATTATTTCTAATATCATTCATTTTTTGATTAATAAATACAGCAAAAGCCTCACAAGTTTCACTGGAAGTATTTTGGAGGTATTCCTTTGAGTGACCTGGGTTTAGCAGATAATCAATTGTAGACAATAAGACTACTCCCTTATATATATCTATACTAATAAAAGGCAAAGCCCTCACTGACTCACTCACTCACTGACTGACTGACTGACTCATCACTAATTCTCCAACTTCCCGTGTAGGTAGAAGGCTGAAATTTGGCAGGCT
>JANRMT010062814.1:128103093-128119569 GCA_026402145.1 Polypterus bichir lapradei
AATGTATTTTTTTCTTTTTAACAGTACTTTCATCTTGATTTTTGTTCTACTTTTCTAGGTGTTCTAATTGTTTAATTAATCCATTCTTTACTAATTTGTGGGTCTGACTCTAAAGTAGTTGCAACCTTGATTATTCAGTGTTGTTTGCCTGAGTGTCTGCTCTGCTCATTTTTAATTGTCATTAATAAGATACAACGAAGGGGGAAAAACTGCACAGGGAAAGGGCAAAATATAATGAAATCAACAAAAGAGAGTTGAGAGAGAGTTAAGCATTTAAATATATAGCAAAAGCAGAAATCTTTCTAAATGTCTTATAAATGTAAAAATCATGCTGCTGTGCTTTTTTGAATGTCAAATAAAAGAGAAAAAAACAGCTTATTAAATGAGCTCAGTGTTATCAGGTGTTGTCACTGATTAGGAATCTGGTTGGAACAAAAACCTGCAGCCCAAGGGGGTCCCCAGGACCAAGTTTGGGAAACACTGCCGTAGGTAATGAATTTGAGAGAATAATAGTCTTAAAATGTAGTGAGGTACTAACCGCTTATTAATGTAATATGGTTTTTAAAACCATAAAAAGTTAGGGAGGAAAGCACCAAAATATTTAAGTCCTGAATACATATCGACTGTCAATGAATATGTTATTTTACATACCACTGAAACAAAAAAATAACTACACATCTAACTTTCTAACTCATAGTATGCAGAGAAAAAATGTGTCCAAAGTGTGATAAACATTTGTACTTCTTTTTAAAGTTAAGAATATTACAGTGCTTTGCCAGTGTCTTAACTATGCAGTGCTCTACATTTATGCCACATTTAGAGAGACTATAACTCTGAATCTTGATCTGTTTATCTACAAAAATAAGGAAATACAAATTCTTTTAGAGAGTGCTTATATAAAATTCATCTATCTGACACTAGTGATTAATTCAGCTAAGCCTGGATACACTTAGATGTATTCAAGTCTGTCTTGTGAAGCCAGACGCAGATTAATTCTGAAGGTTGGTTTCTCTTAGTAAATGAAAGGTTTGCAAATACTGCAGAGGTTTTCTATTCTCTGGGGAGTGCCATTTTGATAGATGAGTGCAGTTCCAGGAGACACTGACAAAATGCCATTTTTATAGAGCATGTAGAATTTCTTCTACAAAAGTGATTAAAGGATAAACTTAAAAAATAAGATTAACAGTTTTAGAATTATATTTTCACAATTGTGGTTTGCTTTTATCTGCCTGGGTACAGACTTTGTTAAGAGCACCTGTATTCCTAATTTTACTTAAAAACACATTTCCTTGAGTAGCTTACAGTTTATTCCTAAACAAAAGCCTTAAATCTTAGTGAAATTGTCAAAAACCACTCATGTTTAACACTGTGACTACACAAGTCCTTACGTGTGTATAAGCTGACATGTTCATACTGTTACACCACTGGTCACAGTACCAGTGAGACTCTGCTTCTGCTTTTTCCAGCTTGTGCTTGTTAAAGGCTTTAGACCAACCAGGCTATCCAAATGTTGCAAGACTGTAAACCATTTTGCACTCTTTAAAGTTATGAGAAGTCATCTTCTATTAGATGAAGAAGTACATATCAAGACTGCAGACATGGCCGAGACAAACAAAAGAGGCCTCTCGTCAGAATAACAACAAAGCAGTTAGAGAGATGGCCAGTACCAATCATTAAGTATAACGTACATCTGCTTGACATACAGTCATGTAAAAAAGTTAAGTACACCCCATGAAATATTTTTTCTCTAAAAACAAAGACAGACAAACAGACCATAATAACCATTAAAGGTTTAGCTCTTTCCTTTAGAGAAATCACAAAGAATTTCAAGATATCAGTGAATACACTTAATCTACATCATTAAAAAGAACTTGGAAACTTGGGTAAACTCTGACAGGGACAGTCTGATGGACCCAAAGCCACAAGAGAATCAGAAGACAAGGTTCTGAGAAGTCAACAGCTTGTATGATAGGAGTCTCACAAGACAGTAAACACATGTGAAGAGATGACTTCAAGCTGCAGGTATGACTGCTGTAAGAAAACCATTGTTAAAAGTGCAAAATAAGAAAAAGAAGTTTACCTGGGCCAGAAACCACCACAAGTCTCAATGTACTCATAAATTAAAGCATAGAACAAACAAAAAATAAATTGGAGATATGGATGCTGCACAGCTGTTGAGCTGTTCTTCAAGTTGTTGCCCTGTCAGGTGCCTGCTGACTCTTAGGAAAGTGTCCTCTATTCTGATGTGACTCTGGGTCTACCAGACTTGTTCCAGTCAGTTTCTACTCCAGTTTCTAAATTCCCTTAAATGGTGTAGATAACTGAACCCAGTAACATCTTGGCTTCTTTTGCAATTTTTCTAAAGGAAAGGCTTACGCTTTTAAGGATTATAATGGTCTGACGGTTTTATTTTGCTAATTGCCTTTTTTGCCATTATGATAGCAATATACAGTAAGATATTATCCAAATAATGCTTTACAGGGCGGCCACTTGTTTGTTCTAACACTGCTCTTATGGCGACAGAGCAGTTTTAAAGTAATCAGCAGAAACTGGGACACCTGTAGAAATTGCTAACTAACTAACTTCTGCTGCAGAAAAGCTGCTGTTACCTCTTTAACTGTTCCCTGAGTAAGGCCCTTTTTGTGCAGCTCTGAAAATTACATTGTTTTTCAGTATTTGGTAACCAAAACGTTTTTTTCTTACCCATGGCAGTGTACCACTTACATTTGTACCATTTCAGGTTATTCACTGGACTTGAGTTGTTTCAATTTCAATAAAAACTGGAAAAATTGAGGTGCTGTAAAACTTTTGACTAGTAGTGTCTTTACACTATGTTATAAAAGAAAATAATATTTCATAAGCAAGCTATTTCTAAGAATGCACAGCCTATTAAATATATGGATGATAGTGAAGCAGAAAATATAATTAATTTTCACTGCTGCCTGTATTCGCAGCAGAGCGTGTGCTTTTACACAAACTGATGCAGTTCCCATACAAAATATTGAATCGATAAAGCAGAAGTCACACTGCCAGTAGTGAGTAGTACATTTTACATTCTTTACTGCCACTTCTGTTGTTTTATTTACTAGATTCAATATCTGCATGTTCTGCTATAAGACTCTGGAGATCTGTAACATCAACTACTTTCCTCTTTCCATGCAGATGTGCAGTCTATCACAACAGGTGAACCAACTGAGCCGGGATCTTCAGGAAATGATGCAGCTCCTCAAGCCGCTCCTTCTCACTCCTAGATACCTGCCTTCAACCATTATGCCAACTATGACCCCTACGTTGACCCCAACGTGCAGCAGCACCAACCTGCATCACTGCATGACCTGTTCAAGCCAGGTGCCTCTCTCTGTTCCTGAGTTTTCAACAGCTGGCAGTCACAGCAATAAATCCGGAAGCAGGACCAGATGTGGTGTGCATGCATCAATGTCTTTGGACTCTTTTCTCAGAAAGGAGGCTGCAGGGTTACCTCCACCTACCTTGCAGCCTTCCAGACTGCTCAACACTCCTCCCTATGCAGGGCCAAGGGAGACCACTGTGGACTCGAGGAGTGAGGCAGGAGGTCTTCTTGGGGGACTGTTACCCCCGCCTCCACTTCTGCGTAGTGTCAGTGAGGATGTTTGTCCCATAGAACTAGTCCACCATAGTACGATGGGGCCAGTGGACTCGCAGAGTGACTGCATCCAGTTCATTGATGATGAGGGGACCACTTTATGAATTGAAAACAATGGAACAAAATGAGATGCCTTTTATGCCAAGAGGAGTTCAACAGGAGAGAGAATGAGGAGTGAACAAGGGGAACAACCCAGCTAGTATTCCGCACTGTTTCCATGAAGCTGGCTTTCACAAAGCAGTCTCAAGCAGGTACAGATGTACTGCATTTAAGGGTGAGGTAAGAGCAGCCCTCCCTATGGCTCTCTGCATATTTTCTCACAAATTCTCTGCTTAGTCATTCCGGAAAGCTCGAGGACTTTTAATAGCATAAGAACAGTTCCTCCCCATCTCCTTTTCAAAAGTTGCCCAAGACGCCTTATGCACTGAAACAAAAGGAAAGAAACTTACTGGAGATGAAATACAAAGCGAGGTCTGTGGTCGTTGACGGCCATGACTAAAGCTAGTTTTGATTGCTTACTGGGATCCTCCCTCAGTTAAGTGGCAAGGATGGAGTGCATCAGAATCTCCTCACTTAATAACAGATGTTAAGATGGGACCTTTTGGATTTGGAAGTGATTTAGAAGCCAGACCTGCCTTGTGCATGAAATGTTTAAATGCCATATCTAGTGTGTAGCTGGAGTCAGATTTAAAGTCAGAGTAGCGAATCAACTTCTTGACTCCACAAAAAAAACTGAAAATTCTGACTTCTGTTAATTTGGTTCCAACTGCTAAGCCAAAGCATTTACTGACGCTGCCTCTGGAAGAAGGGAGCGAGACTTTGTGTGTGTTTTTTTTTTTTTTTGTTTTTTTTTACTTCACTCGGATATATCCCTTCGACCTGGATTCATTTTGTTTCAATTTCTTTATTTAACTAACACTTCAAAAAAGCTGAAAAAAACACACCTGTTCAGTTAGCATGCAAACTTGAAGGGAGCAGCAAGGAGCCAGACTGATGCAAATGCCTCCCCACCCTCTCTCCTTAGCACCCGCACAAGTGGCCCGACAGGCTTGGTTGGTGACAGGCCAAGGACGTTGCCAAAGTCTGGTCTTGCATGATCTCGTTGACCACTGGCCCTCTTGCTGACAGTTGAGAGATGTTATTTTTATATTGTTATTTGGAGGAAAAAAAAATACAAGTATAGCATCCCAGTCATTTTAATATTTCAATAAAGCCAAAACCAGCACTTTGGGTTGTTTTCTGTGTTTCCTGTGTTTATTAGATGACTTCTGTGTTCTAAAATACATTGCTACAGTATATTAACAAATAAAGTAAAATTATATTAAGAAATAAAGTAGCTTAAAATTTTACCAATATTCACTGATACATTGAGCAGCTCCAGACTAATAAGGCACAGGGGAAACTCCATTAACTGACCAAAACCAATTTATTATTGAGCTCTTTAAATTATAGCTATAAACAGACTGTAAATGTACAAATCTACAGCAAAACTCCCAAAGCTATGTGGATGTGTCCAGCAGAAAAAGTTAGCTCAATACATGAGTCAAATTCACTAGTGGGAAATGCACAGAGGTAAGGTAATTCTGCTTACAATACTGTCTCAAAGCCACAATGGTTACAAAATCACAACACAAATAATAATTTTATACTTGCCTTGTACTAAAGAATCTTTCAACCCACAGTTCGCATTGGACAGAGACGAATGCAGCAGTTAGCCAAGGTGCTCTCAGTGCTCTGTCTGTCATGTCCTTGAGGTAAAATCATAGAATGTACATGTTTGAGAGGTGGACAGATTCAGCAGCTCAGCAGTTGTGGTGGTTTGTCAAATGTCAGGGTGTAGGGTCACTTTTCATAACTTGTTTTGGTACAATACTCCAATCAGTACCCCGAATAACATCTTCTTGCCCACTTCCCATACCTTTTGCTGGTAGTCTCCAGAACTTTATCATCATTTCTTCTAGCAGAATTCAATTACAGCCTATTAGTGAAAGCAGAAATCTAAAATAAAAAGGTAAAGCAAATAATGTAACATATTGAATACAAAAGAATAACACTTCATGAACAGGTTATGTACATGAATGCAAAGCAAGCTGAATAAACAGACCACAGTGACTGAATCTAAATACACCAATCTGCCACAACCTTAAAACCACTGATAGGTGAAGTGAGTGACATTGATCATCTCATTACAATGGCATCTGTTAAGGGGTGGGATATATTAAACAGCAAGTGAACTGTCAGTTCATAACGGTAATGTGTTGGAAGCAGGAAATACGGGCAAGTGTATGTATCCGAGTACTTTGAAAAGCGCCGGGTTGTGATGGCCAGAATACTGGGCCATATATCTCCAAAACAGGTCTTATGGGGTGTTCCTGGTGTGCAGAGGTTAGTACTTACCAAAAGTGGTCCGAGCAAGGACAACCAATGAACGATTAACAGGGTCATGGGCAATGAAGGCTCATTGATGAACGTGGAGAATGAAGGCTAACCCATCTTGTCTGATCCCACAGAAAATCTACTGTAGCACAAATTCCTGAAAAATTTAATGCAGGCCATGAGAGAAAGGTTTCTGAACACACAGTACATAATAGCTTGCTGTGCGTGCGGCTGCCTAGTCCATTGCTGGAAGTGCCTACAGTGGGCACCAGAGTGTCAGAACTGGACCATTATGCAATGGAACAAGGTGGTCTGGTGTGATAAATAAAGGGTTTTTCTTTTGATCATGTGAATGGCCAGGCAGGAGGATGCATAATGAGAAGAAAACAAGCCAGCAGAGGCAGTGTGTTACTCTGGGCAGTTTTCTGTTAGGAAACCTTGGGTCCTAGCATTCATGTTGATGTTACTTTGACACGTTCTACCTACCCAAAGATAGTTGCAGACCACATACACCTCTTCATGGCAATAGTATTCCCTGGTGGAGATGGAGAGACCACAGTCAGTGTGCATTGGCAGCAGAACATCAAACAATCAGGATCAGCACAGGCTGTGTGATGAGCCCATTATTGTTCATACTCCTCACCATCATGTCTGAGTCCAATGTCATTGTCAAGTTTGCAGATCATACAACTATGGTGTGCCTCATTAGCAACAATGATGACATATTCTACAGAGAGACTGTTGAATATCTGGTGAGGTGGTGTAGTTAAAAATGATCTCTCTAAATGTCGATCAGACAAAAGAGATGCCTGTCGATTTCAGAAGAGCACCGGCCGACTATAACCGACTGCTCATCAATGGCTATACTAAGGAAAGAGTCAGCAGCAATGTTTCTTGACATGTATATTTTGATGACCTCTCCTGGAAAATCAATAACATCTCTGTTGTCAAAAAGGCACACCACCACCTTTTTTTCTGTGGATACTGAAGTGAATTGGCTTGCCACAATCCATTCTTATCACCTTTAGAGAGGAACTCTGGAGAGCGTCCTGACAAACTGTATTACTGTGTGGTTTGGGAACAGAAAAGCCCATGAGCACAAGATTCTGCAGTGTGTAGTGAGAATGGTGGAGAGGATCATAGAGTCTCCCTCTCCATGATCCAGGACATTTTTCAGACACGCTGTCTGCATAGAGCCTCCATCATTGTGGAAGACATCTGTCACACATATTGTTTGAACTCCTGCCTTCAGGTAGAAGATACCACAACATTATGGCCAGCACAGCCAGGTCCTATAACAGCTTCCTTCCCCAAGCTGTCAGACTTCTTAACTCCTACATGTCACCCAGTACCATATCCATATAACATTCCCCCAATTATATACTGTCACTTTACTGTGGATACTGAGCACTGTTCGTGCTCTATAGTCTTGCATCTTTTTTTGTTATATTGTAATGTTGCGCTGGTTTTGGTAATGTTGGGGTGTATGTTAAATGTATGCCATTTTGGCCTATGCACCAGGGACTGTAAGGAACAAAATTTTGATCAACCATATACTACGTATATGAATGAATAATGATAACAGTCGAGTTGAGCTGATGTCAGTGACCTGTTTCGGCAGAAATGGTTTGAAGAATACAACAAAAAGTTTTAACGTGTTGACTGGGCATCCAAATTCCCCTGATCTGCGTATCTGTGGGATGTGTTGGAAAAAGAAGTCTGATCCATGGAAGCCCCACCTTGCAACTTACAGGACTTACCTGCAGCTCACTTCTTGGTGCCAGATGCCACAGGACACCTTCAGAGGTCTTGTGGAGTCCATGTCTTGGCGGGTTAGAACTGTTTTGGCAGCAAGAGGGGGACCTACACAATATTAGGCAGGTGGTTTTAATGTTGTGGCTGGTTGATGTATATAAAATTGTAAGAGTGGTCCATCTGACGCACATAAATTTGAACACTCATGGCTGTAAGGTTAATTCCAGTCTCAGTCAAAAGCGTATGCCATGATACATACAGTGGACCTGAAATTAGGTTTCAGATCCATCTCAGTCTGATTGAAGATACAGCAGTGCACATTGCAATCATAGATGACACAATGGGAGTATGGCACATTTCTGGCACACAGACAGAGAAGATACATGTGCACCCTAATAACTCAATGAAACATATTCTACCAGCTGCTCTGGGAAACGCATGACATGTCCATTGACTATGACACAGACTGCAGGTGCAGAAAACACACTGATAGCTACCTTCATACAATTACACTCTGCTCACGAAAATCTCATAGACACTATTTGACCACCATAAAGAACATGATTCTTGACCTCAGCTCAGTGTTGGGCATGATAAAATGGTGAGACACCGCTGCACATACCAAATCGAATGCTTAGCCTAAACTTAAACAGGAAGTGCAAGAATACACACTTTACAAGTCATAGATGGTATCAACAGCTCCTTTATGCTTTACATCCATGAGGTGCACATCTGCTCAAATGAGTTGAGGATATAAAAAAAAAAAAAAGACACCACACAGGCACGTGAGGGTGCACACTCCCTAGGAAGAGGTTCATTAGAGATTGCAGCCTTTATTAAACCATCTTTCCCTAGTGGTATGGCAGTGATTCTAAAAGGAAGAAAGAATCAGTAACACTAATAGAGGATTATACTTAGCTTCTGTTTAATATTGGTTTAACACTCACAAAAAATAATAGTCGAAGAAGGAGAGCTATACTTGGCCAAAGCATGATACAGTCAAGGTTTCCTGAAATTGGTGTGTGTCTAAAGTTCGAGAGAGAGTGCAGGGAAGCATATTGTCCTAGGCAAGGTTAGGAGCAATGTCTTCCATCCATCCATAGGTGAGCTCTGGGGTACCATGCAGTTGTTCAAGTTTTTATGCTTTCTCTACAGATCAAAAGTCGAGCATGTTGCAACAAAACATGGAAACAACACTCGTCTAATGTGAACAGCACACAAACCACTTACTCTCCTATAATGGCTTGCCTAAGCTCAGGTTGCTTCCAGAGTTTCCATACTTATCACTCTGGGAAATGTTAATAGCTGAGAGCAATCCTGACCATAATATTGATCATTAACAAACAGAGCACTTCAGCATTGTGCAACACTTGACTCATCTCATGCCCCTGTCAGCTAGTTTGTGTGGCTATCCTTAATAAAATAATGTGTTTGTAATAAACCTCATAGATCACAGTGGCACACTAAAAACCTTTGCCTACAGCATGTTCACATGAGACACTTCACCAAACACTTTCATGGCCTGAAGATACACACATCTCTCCTCATTTCCTTACATAAGTGCAATATTTCATTAACGCAAACATCCTTTTTAGCCAGGCCTTCACAAATACAAGTCATGCTATAAAAAAAAGAAAAACTACAGACACAGACAGACACCATCCACCTCCCAAAGGTTCCAGACTTCATCTTCACCGCACAATTGAACACCAAGAGGGAGAGCTCCTTGGTTGAATATTAAAATGTCATGACACTTGACACTCTAAGGGTGATCCAACTTAATCGACTGTTGCACTTTCCCACCACTCAAAACTCATAGACCACTAGCCCCTATTGTCCCCCAATACATGCCTCTTTAAGTGAATCACATCTCTTCTCCTTTGTTTTGAAAAGTACAAGATTTCATTTGCACTATCATCCCTAACACTCAATCCTGTACAAACAAGTTGTAAGTTCAACAATAACAAAAAAAAACTGCCAGCACACACAAATGGCATTCACCTTCCACAATCTATGATGTTGTATTTGAAATAATCTATGCAGCAACGTTTGTCTCTCCATCATGGATTTGCTCAAGCATGCACTTCATTTTACTGTGTACACCACATGTAATAAGAAATCTGAAATGCACAGCCTTCTGTTTTTGAAAAAAATCCAACACGGTTTTCCACCTGCATATCACCATTAACTTCAAAAATACAGTTGGCAATAAAACATAAATGAAGTGCTGGAACTAAACCATGAGAGAACAGAACAAACCCTGAATTTATTAATAGTTCAAGGAATGTGCCAGAAACAAACAGAAGACTGCGCTTTCAGTGAGTACACACTCATTTTTTAGCTGCTAGACATTTATTCACAATAAAGGTACTCATTTTAGGCTTTGATAGCAGGAATTTTTTTTTTTTTTTTAAACCAGTTTTAGCTTAGAATGAATCAACTTCAAATTACCATTACTGTGTTTTCTGTGCTCTTTTCTCTTTACAGTAATACATTTCTTTCGTTTTGGACTTCCACAATACACCACATCTAACACATATTCCTTTCCAATTTATCTGAGGACTGAATGAACACAAACACGGCATCACCAGCTCCTTATCTTAGTAAGCCCTTGGAGCCTCTAAACCCTCAAAACATGTTGCCTACATGTTTACAATTCAAATTAAAAGTAATCATTATTTAGTAGACTTCATCAGTTTCAATTCCCTTTTATTTGAGGAGGTCCACGTGTCCCACTTGTATTGGTTAAACTTTACTGTTGTTACATGCACTGGCATCTATACACACAGTGCACAAAAGGCACGCAGTAGGGACTCCTGTACCAGGATAAGTAGACTATTGTAAAGAGAGAAAACAAACACAAATATGAAAATGTCTTAACATGTTAAAAAAGTTCTTTTTCACATATTGATGTTTTAAAATACGTTAATTTTAAAAAAATATTCAGGACTTCAGCAAACAGCAATCAAATGAACTGCATAACACAATATCATTAGTAAAAAGGACCTTTCAGCAACTGTCCTGCAGTCCCACTAGACGTGATTTCATGCTACATGTGTTCACACCTGTTCGCTCCTTTGTCACATGACTCCCAGCTGATCAGTCACAGGAGTTAAGGCTGCAGTTTCTCCACAAGCATTACTTGTTCAGGAGTCATTATGTACACTGTGCATGTCTAGTTTCTTGTGTGCATGGGCCATAAACATTCGGCTTGCTTTTTCGTACTGTACAAATCCTTCAGTTATTATTGGCATTTATTTATTCTAATACTGGGCAGCACAGAACAGGCAGGAACCATCGTGGGTCACACTTACACTCATTCATAAAAGGCCAGTTTAGAATCAAGAATCAACCTAACCAGCAGGGATTTTGGCTATGGAATTAAACTGGAAAAAAAAAACATACTTGTTACAGGTGAAAATAACTTGAACATGAAAACCCATGAGGACACAGAAAACACATTTAATCTCAAGGCGGTGATCCTTTGAGGATTTGGGTTCAGCCTCCCTGAGTTAGTAGGTATCATCTCTAACTATCAAGAACTCATTCAATGGAATTGAATATACGGAGTGAAGGGTAAAACAGCAGCACATTTTTGCATGCACACAATTCACAAACTCTTAACTGGTACTGAGGCATGCATGGCATTAGAAAGGAGATGCAAAATACGATGATACTCATTTTCCTGTGTGGCACGCAAAAAATATCAAAGAGAAACAAAATGGGTATGTGAGTTGGCATTTGTGCCTCTAAATACTGTATATCATAAACCAACCTCCGAGTTGCTGTATTCAGACTGTAGAATTGATTTTAAAGAGACTTCTTCAAATTTAGCGACCAAATGGCCTTATGACAGAAGTGCATGGTTCATTATTCTGGTTGTCCACGAAATGTATAACAGACGTCTCCGGCACCACAGCTCAAAAGCGTTGATCCTTCACCTGCCTGCCTTTATCAGCGTCCATGTTTTGCAGCCATACATTGTTACTGGGAAAACAATTTCACCAATCTACTTTTTCTTGCTTGGCTGATGCTCTTCCATATGTTGTTCATACTGACCATCACAGACCAGCTGTCTCTTGATCTCAGGTGAGCAGTGGCAATCGCGATCAATTTTAGAACTAAGAAAGATTAAATCTTCAACCACTTCAATTTCTTTATTGTTGATCTTGATATTGACGCTTGGAATTTTTGCTGTTGTCATTATCTTTGTTTTCTTGATATTCAGGTACAGTCCAACATTCTCACTTTCTTATTTGACTTTAATGATCAGATGTTCGAGATCCTTCTTGTTTTCAGCCAACAGGGTAGCATCATCAGTGTATCGAAGGCTGTTGATTTTTCTGCCAACTATCTTCGACATGCATGTTGAAAACTGCTGGTGATGACAGAATGCATCCTTGGCCTGTGCCCTTTCCGATCTTGAACCAATCCATGTCGCCATATGCTGTTCAGACTATAGTTTCTTGATCTTGATAGAGGGATCTTATAAGCTTGGTCCGGTGTGGTGGTGTGACAATTTCCTTCAGGTAGGTCCAGAGCTTCTTGTACTGAGGAACATTAAATACCTTTGAATAATCAATGAAACACATGTAGAGTTCTTTCTGATACTGTTATTTTTCCATAATCCATCAAAGACTGGCAATATAATCTTGAGTGCCACTCCTTTTCTAAAGCTAGCTTGCACATCTGGTATTTCCCTATTGATGGTTGTGCTCAAGCGTTGTTGGATGATCTTCAGAAGGATTTTGCTTGTGTTTGGTGTCAGGGCTATGGTGCAGTAATTCAAAAAATCCTTCTCTCCCTTTTTAGGAACTGGGATGAATACTGATCTTTTCCATTTTTTCGGCCACTCACACATGTTCCATATGTTTTGACATAACTCTTAATGTTGTTGCTGGTATGAGCTTAAGCAATTCTGCTGGTATGTGCTCGATTCCTGGGGCTTTTTAGTTGGCTAATTTCAGCATTGCCCATACAACTTCTTCCTCTAGAATATCAGGCTCCAGTTCCAGTGTTTCATTCTCTTCTGCTGGATAATTCTGATGTTCACTTTCATATAACTATTGCTTTTGTCATTGGCAAGTAATTACTGAGGCAGATTGCCATATAGTCTGTGTAAATTGTCTTTCTTGAGATGGTGTGAAGTGAACACAGATTGTGGCCATATCTAACAGAGTGCTAAAGGACATTTCTGTGAGCCAGTATCAGATACGGCTGCTTAACCCTTGACATGGCCAGTCTTTACAAGCAGTTGCACATGCCGCTGGTTACAGCTTTGAACAAGAAAGTCATTAGGACTTCCTATTAGGGATTCTTCCAAAAGACAAAGACATGGAAATTTGCTTGCGGCATAGTACAAGTAGATTTCTTATTAAACAGTGATGTTCCATTAAGGGGGTTATATTCAGGTTTACCGCAGAGCTGTTAGCAGGTTAAAAATTATTGTAACAGAAGACTGTCATACAGTATGAGTACACAGATTTTATTTTAACAAGGTATGAACATGGGAACTGTCCAGCAGTGCGTGCAGAGACCTCAACCTGACGGAAGTAACACTAATCGTGGCTTAGAAACTGTGCCACTCACATCGGCATTGCTCTCCAAGTAATCTCCACAATGAGACAGGTTTGTTCACATTGTGTAATCAGTAGTTTGCTGTTTTACAACTCAGGAGTACTACTTTACTGGCAGCTGCCACAGAGTGAATTACTGAGCTGAAATGGTCACTTCAAAAATGTGACCAGTGCACCAGGTACCCAGCAACCCTGCTAACAAGTACTAGGTAAACCTGGGTATATTTTGGATAGCCTGATTTGTAAGAAGTGTGTAAAATTAGCGTACACCATGTTTCACACAGATCTAGGAAAGGTGTATTTTATTGAGAGCTAACTTCCATATGTTATCTGGAAATGAAATTGAATCTAATGCTGTACCATATCCATAAAGGCATTCCTTTTGAAAGCACTGGTTTAGCTTGGAGATACTACCTGTATGTCTACTGCACACAGAAAATGATTTCTACAGGAGAAAGTGAGGAATGATAAGGAAATTTGACAGGGTTCTTATAGCAAAGTCTCTTAATTACATGCAACTAGCAAAGACTACCTAATACTGGCCAAATTAAATTATCTAAGTCAAACGAAAGTACAGAAATATAGTGCAACAGCTAGGAAATCAATAATAATTGATTAGCATTATTGTCTAGTTTCTAAAAACATCTACAAACTACAAAACATCTTCCACTGGTATGTGAATTTAAACAGTCATGTTCATGGCACAAATACAGTATATCTCCAGAGCTACTATGGGTCTTTGGGGAGAAAAGTGAACAAGGTATTCACTTTACACAAATATAGTTACCAAAGCACAAAAGAAAAAAAAACTTCAAAAACTTCAAGATTTTTCAAAACAAGTGGTAACTTCCAAAAGAGGAAGTATACAATGTGGAAGCAGAAAGTCATACACAAAAAAACAAGTAGCATGCTACTCAGCTGACAGCTCAGACATAAAAATTCCAGAGTGTGTTATGACTTTGATTGCTAAGAGAAGCATTTGAGAAAAGGCTCAACAGGAATATGTAAGAGGAAACTAATCAGCAAACAGAAAAGCCTTAGGATCCAAAAACCTATTAAATCACACAGAAATGATGAAAAAGTTAAGCATCTTTGGATAAAGAAAAGAATACTCTGGGACAGCACCTGTCAGAAACATTACTTATAGAACATTTCTCAGTTTGTTTATACATATAATGTACAGTAATGACATCATTAATCTAAAACCCTCAGTTTCATTCAGAAATGATTAAACACTACTTTTCTAGGCAATGCTTTTATTATATCACATTTTCTAGAATTAATTTCAATAAAATGTTACCCAATTAGTTCTTCATCAAAGACCCAAAGCATATGAGGACAATGGCTATAACAGAAACAAGGTCGTTAGTAAAGAACCTAAATCAAGTTTTTAGTAACATCTTTGGAATACACCGAGTAAAGTTTAACTTTTCTAATTGAGGCTGAAATCAAGTATAACACATGACAGAAGGCAGCTTGCCTGGAATTAGAAACACTACTTACTTCTCAATGAAGCATCCTTTAATGTTTTTAGTACTAAAAAAATGATTTTTTTTTTATACATTTGCATGTTTTCAAAACATTTCTTAAGATATAGCAAATTATTATTTTCAGTGAAGGATGTGCAATACATCAATTACCATTTAAATTACCAAAAAAAAAAAATATCACACACACACAGAGTCCTGCATAATGTTTGGGACAAAGGCACATTTTTTCTTGATCTCCCCATCTACTCCACAGTTTAAAAATGACAAATCAAACAATTCAGATGTGATGAAAGTGCACATTGCACACTTTCATTTAAGTGTATTTGCATACATTTCGGTCTCACTATGTACAAATGATAACACTTTTTCTACATGGCCCCACCATTTCAGAACACCATAACATTTAGAACAACTGGCATCACAGGGGCCTGTGATGACTCAGGTGTGTTTTATTGCCTCATAAGTTTTTACTTTTGGAGTCTGTGGTTGCCACTGTTCAGCATAAGGACAAAAGCTGTGCCAATAAAAGGCAAAGATGCCATTGTGAAGCTGAATAATAGGAATACAACCATTAGAGACATTGGTAAAACCTTAGGATTACCTAAATCAACTGTCTGGAATATCATTAAGAAGACTGCACTGGTGAGCTCAGTAATGTCAAAGGGACTGGCAAGTCAAGAAGACCTCCATTGCTGATGACAGAAGAATTCTCACTATAGTAAAGAACAACAACAACATTTATTTATCTAGCACATTTTCATACAAAAAAAATGTAACTCAAAGTGCTTTACAAAATGAAGAAATAGAAAAATAGAAGACACAATAAAAAATAAAAATAAGTCAACATTCATTAACATAGAATAAGTAAGGTCCAATGGCCAGGGTGGACAGAAAAAACAAAAAAAACTCCAGACGGCTGGAGAAAAAAAATTAAATCTGTAGGGATTCCAGACCAAGAGACCGCCCAGTCCCCTCTGGGCAAAAAAAGAAAAAGCTCCAAAAGTCTGACCAACATCTTCAGGTGCAGATGTGTTTTTGTCACAAACTACTATGCACAGCAGACGTCATGAAAAGAAAGATAGAGGCCACACTGCAAGATGCAAACTAATAGTTAGCCACAAAAACAGGACGGCCAAATTACAGTTTGTGAAAAAGTACTTAAAAGAGCCTGCAGAAGTCTTGAAAAAAAGGTCTTGTGGATAGACAAGACAAAGATGAACCTGCATTAGTGTGATGGCAAGAGTACAGTGTGGAGATTAAAAGAAACTACTCAATGTCCAAAGCATACCACCTCTATCTGTTAAACATGGGGGGGTGCATTTTGGCTTGGGCATGTAAGGCGGGCACAGGTTCTGGCATACTAATTTTCATTGATGATGGAACTGCTGACGACAGCTGTAAAAAAAATTCTGAGGTGTACAGAAACATCTTCCCTGCAGAAGTTCCAGTAAATGACTTCATCCTAGAATAATGATCCCAAACATACTGCTAAGGCAACATAGGAGTAAGAAAAGTGTTTTCATATCTATACTGTGTGACCAAAATGTATGCAAATACCCTAAAATTAAAACATGCAATGTGCACTTAAATCATGTCTGAATTGTTTGCTTTGTAATGTCAAGCTGTGGAGCTGAGGTGTAAATCCAGGAAAAATATG
>JANRMT010062814.1:128119969-128137776 GCA_026402145.1 Polypterus bichir lapradei
TCAAATAGCCCTTACACAGCCTGGAGGTGTGTTTGGGGTCATTGTCCTGTTGAAAAATAAATGATCGTCCAACTAACCTGACTTCTGCACAACACAACTGCTGGTCCCAACCCCATTGATAAAGCAAGAAATTCCACTAAATAACCCTGATAAGGCACACCTGTGAAGTGAAAACCATTTCAGGTGACGACCTGTTGAAGCTCATCGAGAGAATGCCAAGAGTGTGCAAAGCAGTAATCAGAGCAAAGGGTGGCTTTTTTGAAGAAACTAGAATATAAAACATGTTTTCAGTTATTTCACCTTTTTTTGTTAAGTACATAACTCCACATGTGTTCATTCATAGTTTTGATGCCTTCAGTCATGAAAATAAAGAAAACACATTGAATGAGGAGGTGTGTCCAAACTTTTGGCCTGTACTGTGTGTGTGTGTGTGTATATATTATATATATATATATATATATATATATATATATATATAAACAGTGTGTATATAAATTCACAAATATTCTCAATGAATACACTTAAAAAAGGCACAACGCTTGAATGAAGATATTAAGTGCAATATAAATAGCTAAAATTTCACTTTTTCAATCAAAATGTTAACCAAAATCCAGTAACACCACAAAAGTGGAAAATGAGTGCAGAAAAGTGTAAGATACACAGTTTTACCTGCCAGAAAAAAAATTAGTGTATATAAGCACATACACATACTGTACATATACATGTGTACACACACACACACACACACACACACACAAACTAGGTCTGCATATTAGTCTGATTTTTATTGCACAGTTTAAACATTACATTGTTTGATTTTCCCATCCCATTTTTCCTGCAGCTTCCATTTCCTGCAAAGAAAGGCATCTTCAATTTCCTCACCTTTCTTTCCCCCTTACTTGTATTCAGCCAGTGCAAATATGTGCCCAAATCATAAGGCAAAAGCAAGCGGCGATCAGAAAGTCAACATAAAAAAAGGATTTAGATAATATTTTAGATAATACAGTATATGTGACAGTAAAGATCACAAGTCAAGTGAGGGATAATCACAAATCAAGAAGAATGTATGGAATGAAGATGCATGAGAAATGCTATGACAGAAAAATTGTGAATTGTTTCACAGATTTAATTCCCATTTCAGAGAATCTAGAGGCAGGAAATAAGCTTCAGAGGAATGAAAAATAATCTTAAATAAGCAACTATGGCAACATGGATTTAACACTCACTTTAGTCTGAATAATGGTTACCAGGGGAGTGGCAGACCAAAGAACAACAAATGCAGAATCTGCTATTGCAATTATAAGAATGGATATTGTACAATTTATAAAATATAATTTGATCTACTATTCATTTAGTGTTATATTGGGTACAAACTGTATTCAAGAGCTAGTTCAGTGAAAGATGGGCCTAATGTTATGCAACACTGGGGTTATGCAGCACCTGACTCTATACTACCATATAATTTGTGTGCCTGTGTTTATATTAAATATAAATTGTGAATATTACATAATATAAAAAGTAATTGTTTTTACAATACATTTTATTCCTCTATAAAATAATTTCCATCAATAGGTATTCCACTAATAGCCTTTGGGGTGTCTTTTTAAAAATATTTTAGTAACTCTGCATTTTTTATGCATCTACATCTGATAGAAATTATTTTCATTTAAGAGAAGTACTGAAGTTTTGGAAAAGAAAAAAGGTGAATAGGATATGTTCTCAACAGTAGCAAGTTTGCCCAAATGTGAGTTTTTTTTTTTGCTAAATAACAATTTTTTTTTAAATCAAGCATGATTATGTCAAACTAAATAAATAAATAAATATTATATATATATATATATATATATATATATATATATATATATATATATGTATATATATATATATATGAATGAATACTGTATCTCATCAATAATACACAAAAATGTTTAGCAGGGAAGGTTCATTCAAAAAAAGATATTTACTTTGAAGACCAATTGTAAAGAACAGGAGCAATACTTGTATGTCTCAAGCTGTGTTTTCTGTGTATTTAATATGTATTTGTATAAAGAGCAGTATGTGTATGGTATACACATACATAAACACACACAAACACGCACGCACACACAAGGAGCAGGAACCACTGATACATTGATAGAGATGGACTAAAAAAACAAATGGCAGAAAGAGAGGTTTTCATTGAAGGCGACAGTTAAAGTTTTTAAATGAGCTGTGCCTTTTTTTTGTTGTCTACTTCATGATTTTTAAAGTAAGGAAAACTTTTAAACCCAATTCAGCCCTGCGGAACACTGTTTTAGACATACTGATTCACTAGGGTATTAAAAAGAGGTAACACTCAAGAAGACATGTTGCTGTTGTCCATCAATATTCAAAAAAGGTAAAAAATAGAAAATTAAAAACAGACACTTGTTGATCTTCCAAAATCAGACAGCAAAGCAAAACATTTTGAAGACTGCCTAAAGGACAAGTTCTGTATTTTTCAAATTGAATTAATTTCTTCACAAACATGGTATATATGCATTCGAAAGTTAATCACTTTCAGTATATATATATATATTATATATTATATATATATATATATATATATATATATATATATATATATATATATATATATATATATATAAAATATCTTGTCAGCACTATCACTATACATTGCAGTCTATGGTGCATGGAGGAAAGGCTTAAAAACTTATCAAATATGTCCATTTATCAAGGAAAGATACAGTAGTTGTTGAATATTGATCCACATCTTGTAATTACACACACATTACAAAATAGTTTGTATATGTCATTTTTGAACCAAAAAAAAATACAATATTATGAGATTCAGACATTTTAAAAGAAGACCAGCCATTTGTAATAGCTTAGCACTTAGTCTTCCTGTGCAAAACCTCCTGACCGATCAAATTACAGTAAATGTCTAATGCCACATGGTTATTTTATTTATTTACTCCTGTATTTATTTGAGAATTCACACAATTGCATAGAAAACATTTTCTTACCATGAGAAAAATGGTACCAGGAATATGTGATAAAATTAGTATTTCTAGATCCCCTTTGCTGCCACAAAAATGCATCAGAAACACAAAAGACACGGATCAATACTCAACAACTGTCTTGGCTGGAAAAATGGACTATCTAGTAAGTTTTTAAGCCTTCCTCCTTGCCTCATACCCTCTATGTAAAGCGCAAGAGCAGGGAAGATATTTTAAAAGATTTTTTATGAAGTGCTTAACTTCAGAACACAATTTTGAGTGACAAATGCATGTTTGTGAAGAAATACCTTTGGCTTTAATATCCAATTTAGGAATGTAGCTACCAGAGCCTAGGCAACACTGAGTACAATGAAGTAAACAGAACCAGTACATAGCAGAACATAAGTACACACTCACCACAATGCCAATCCGCAATCTTCAATCAACTTAATCAGAAAGTTTTGTTAACAATTTGAAATGAATGCAACAAACATAAAATTTTCAATACATTTAGCATTATACTTTGCATAATGAAGAAAAAAGCAAAGAAAACTAACCAGAGGAAGATACAATTGCATTTTGTCCCTACTGATATGGATTAGAGAAGCATTTTGGGGTTACTGAGTCTCCAAATCAACTTTTAGTCTACAAATCTACCTCAAAAGGTTGATGGAAATTTTGACAGAAAAAAGTTCTTTCCGTCAAAAAGAAACAAATTGAAGTGACATTTAGGGCACTGCCTGGAGCTGTGTGTTATGGTCAAACTACAGCAACGCTGCACCCTTTGGACAACTTTAAATATTACTGCATTTAACATCACAAAAATGATACTCACAAAAATACAGTGCACATTGCTGATTTTGTTAGACTCTTTTTATACAAATGGCCCTGGGACCTTTGGCAAAATCATCATGAAATCTGCCACAATAGTCATGCTAAAAATCTGGATTTGCTGTTCTGAAAGTCTGTGATTTGAAAAGAAAAGAAAAAAGCTTCAGAAAATACAGTGTTCCAAGAAACCATCCAAAATGTTTGCCAGCTTTATACAACATTACACTGAAAGACATCATGCTGTTATCCATTCCAGATAAGACTGCAGCCACCGAGTCCAATATTATAGGCACAAAGGTGTTTTGGGGGAAAAGTAGTATTGCTTGTTTAAAAATACTTACTTTAAAGCAACTACATAAACCGTAAAAACATGCACGTTCCCATTTCTGGAGCATAAAATACCACTCACATTCAATACTACATATTTTACAAACCTTAATTTGTTCATCTTTATCAAGTGCATCATTAATTCTAGACTCGTTCTTTTGTGTATGTGTGTTTGCGTGTGTATGTGCACATACAAGAATACTTCAATATTTTGTTTTTCCTCTTTTACACATTTCAATCACATTCATCACTCATACATAGATCACGGCAAGTTTTTGTATGTATAATTAGTGGTATGTTAGATGGATCAGCATTTAAGTGTTGTGACCAGGATACAATTCTAACACTGTGCATATAAAGAAAACTCTCCACATCTCCACATGGCTGTTGTTCATATCTGCATATATTTCACTCAAAACATTCAAGGAGCTTCAAAATCTTTTTTTAAAGTTAGGGGGTATTTAAAAAAAATCACCCCTTGTGTATCAGTAAATATTTAAATAATGACACTTTTCAGTTTACAAGAGTTCCATCAGACAAACTCATCTTGAAGAATATGTCTCTGTCAACACTGCTCTCTCTCCTTCAGCACTGGAAACAAATTCTTCTTTAAAGGACAGAAAGTCTTTTTTTTTTTTTTTAAAAAAAAAAAGAATAAAATATTTGAGGTAACTGTCCATAAGAGAACCAAAAAAAAAAAAAAGAGAAAAAAACCCACCCAGCAGAAAGAATGAACCTCTAACCATACAAACTGGTTTACTAGGACATTCCTTCTCCCATTCTCCCCTTCCCAAAGAGTGATTGTTCTTCCTGTGGCAGAGTCCAGTGCACATGTGGCTGCTTGCAGTCCACACAGAGGAAAAGTACAAATCTAGCCAAAAAAAAAAAAAAAATCTCCTCTGTGTTAGGTTAATGTCTCTCTCTCTCTTTTTTGCTTTTTTGTTAAATTCCAAAAGTTGTCTGTTCAAAAACAAGAAAAAAATTCAGATCAACTGCAGGTTGAGACCTGCAGTTCAAGGTGACTTGTGCAAATTGAAGGTAACCATCCAGTGACCTTCAAGCGATTGTTAAGTGAGCATTCCATCTTCCTCACACCTGGCCACAAGTGGGTCTTGGGAGCAAAAGTCATGCCAGATACTGCTGCATTGCTGTCTTAGCTCTGAGAAATAAACAAGATAAAACACATAAATTAATTATAAACTCTAGAAGCATCACATTTTGTCTTAATAACTATTGATTAATTTACCTAAATACTCAAAAATATCATTTGATCTGTCTCACCATTAGTTTAACCTAACCTTTAGGACCCTACTAAAAAGAACTTCGTGGTGAGTGTGGTGCAGCAGGTCCAAGCTCACGTCAAAAAGGCCACTTTTTAAAATAATATATGTGCACATGCAAGAATACTTCAATATTTTGTTTTTCCTCTTTTACACAATCTTTACATTTCAATCACATTCATTACTCATACATAGATCATGGCAAGCTTTTGTCTGTATCATTAGTGGTATGTTAAACGGATCAGCATTTAAGTGTTGTTACCAGGATACAATTCTAACACTGTGCATATAAAGAAAACTCTCCACATCTCCATATGGCTGTTGTTCATATCTGCATATATTTCACTCAAAACAGGAGCTTCAAAATCTTTTTGTGTATCAGTAAATATTTAAATAATGACACTTTTCAGTTTACAAGAGTCCCATCAGACAAACTCATCTTAAAGTATATGTCTCTGTCAACACTGCTCTCTCTCCATCAGCACTGGAAACAAATTCTTCTTTAAAGGACAGAAGGTCTTAATAATTGTCAGTTTTGGGTGGAGTTTGGCCTGTGGCTTATATTTCTACTCGAATGAAACAAGAAAGTTATGTAGCACCACTTAAGAGTTCCTATGGACTTCTGTGCATTTAGAATGTCAAAAGTATAAAATATGAATGAGGATATATGCCAAGTAGATTCTGTTCATGAGATTTGCAAGTGATAATAATAACTGTGACACAAATGCTTAGAGAGAAATGTTAAAATTTTTGTGAGGATGTTTTTCCTTTTTTACCTCAGTGAAAGGTTAGACTTACCCCATAACTTAAGAGTAAGATAAAGATAATGAACATTGACATTTCTTTGCTATGTTACTTGTTTAGACACTATTACGTTCACAGAACTTGATCCAAAGTTTAATATAATTACAGGAGCACAGACACAGAATTAAGTCCTTGGAATTTAAAAATGCATACAAATATAAAGTATAATGTCTGAAATAAAAAGATTGTGCTATATTTCCTTTGTTAACTTTTTAAAAAAATCTCCCTTTTCTAAACACATACAGCATGTGGACATTGTAAAAAAGCATCTCCTGTAGAACTGAAGAAGCGATCAGTTTAAATAAAGCAGCACATGGCTAGAATGAACACTTAAAGACCCAGGAACACATTTACAATACTTAAATAAAAAAAAAAAAAATTCTGTTCTTTTCTATGGTTTTGTGTAAAATACTATTTTTGGATCATCTATAAAACAGATTAATTAAAATAATTCATTAAAGTTCAAAGTGTAAAATGAATTAAATGACAAAGGGATCAACAAACCTGTCGCAGAGATTTGCATCCGCGGATTGTGTTAACTTGTGCAGAATATCCACTATTCCCATCTCACGAAGCTTATCCTGTCTTTCCTGAGAACCTAAAATAACAGACTAGAATGAAACTTGTTAAATCTCATACAAGTATCAGTCTTTTGTTAAAAAGAAGCATAAAGCAAGTGAAAAAACTACATCATCAAAATAACTGACATTAACTTCCTCCAGGAGAACAGACAATTAAACATTGATTTTTGTCTTTCAGGGAAACAAAGAACTTTTTGTCTAAGTTAATCTAAATGAAACAACATAACCTGCATAACTAACAAGAGACATGAAGTAAAGGAAAGGCAAAAGCCTACATTTTAACTCTAATAATAGGTAAACCATACAAAATAATATAAGATTTTTTGATTGATTAAAACCAATTCTGGCTTTCATATTTTTACACAATGTTAAAATAACTCTGGTTCTCAAATATCTTTAAGCTTGTAATGTCTTCGACAGCTTAGTCCTTTTTATCAATTTGATATCTTCATGCTAGACAACAAAATACTGACACTGTTGCTTATATAACCTGTCACTTATTATTCAGCTGTGCTGTGCCAGTGTTGAAAATTATTTCTCAATGCCTTGTACTTTTTATGTGTAACTGTACCATTCATCTCTCTCCCTAAGTGGTACAGTAACAGTATCATAGTTCAACCTAAAAGGCACAGGATTACATTTCAAATTTTAGATTATTTTACTGCCTGTAACCTTATTTTTTGGTAATGATTTTCAATGCTGTGTAAATAAATGGGGTTCAGAGTTGGTTGGTACTGGGCTTGGTGTGTATGTGTAGCAGTGCACATTCAGAAGACTATTCCGGGACGCCCAGGAGGACCGGAAGAGGGCTTACACCTTCCTCAGACCACGTGGGGGCGATCGCCCTGGTTGCTATGGGGACCACAGGTACAGGGCTTTGAAGCTCAACCCTGTAGGGGCCCGTAGTCACCGCCAGCAGGCGCCTTGGACCTCGGCACTTCCGCCACACTCGGAAGTGCTGGGGGGAAAACGAGCAGGGACACCCGGAGTGTTTTCGGGAATGCAGCTGGCACTTCCGCCACACTGGGGCGTGTCGGTGGGAGATTGCTGGAACATACCTGGAGCACATCCGGGTGCTTATAAAAGGGGCTGCCCCCCTTCATGAGATGACTTGAGTCGGGTGGAAGCAGGACGAGGTCTCTGGAGGAAGGCAAGGAGGTGGCCTGAAGGAAAGTGAAGGCATTGGACTGTGTGGCCAGAACTTTGGGGACTTTTGGGGTCTGAGAACTTTGTAAATATGGAACAGTTGGATAATAAATGTGTGTGGAGTGATTTTAACGTGTCCGCCTGTCTGTGTCCAAGCCAAGCTCCACAGCAAATTCGCCTCAACAAAGGGTGCGAACCAATTCTTCTTGAGCTAGCTGCAAGAATATCTCTCTATCTTTCATTCATTATCAACAACACATTTTTGTAGACAACAGTGACGATCAATTAATATTCAGCGTTTCACTGTGGTCTGTGTATTTCATAAGCTTTGCATTAATAGGCAAAATTATTTAACTTATAATATTTATTTATTCTTATTATTTTTGTACAATGTTACATTGATTGCAATCCTCTTTATTATACTTTCTTACTTTTGTAATTGGGGCGGCACGGTGGCGCAGTGCTAGCGCTGCTGCCTCGCAGTAAGGATACCTGGGTTCGCTTTCCGGGTCCTCCCAGCGTGGAGTTTGCATGTTCTCCCCGTGTCTGCATGGGTTTGCTCCAGGTGCTCCGGCTTCCTCCCACAGTCCAAAGACATGCAGGTTAGGTGCATTGGCGATCCTAAATTGTCTCTAGTGTGTGCTTGGTGTATGGGTGTGTGTGTGTGCCCTGCCTAGGGATGTGTTCCTGCCTTGTGCCCTGTGTTGGCTGGGATTGGCTCCAGCAGACCCCCGTGAGCCTGTGTTAGGATAAAACAGGT
Organism: Polypterus bichir lapradei; assembly: GCA_026402145.1. Classification (NCBI taxonomy): domain Eukaryota; kingdom Metazoa; phylum Chordata; class Cladistia; order Polypteriformes; family Polypteridae; genus Polypterus; species Polypterus bichir. The sequence continues at coordinate 128,128,677 of JANRMT010062814.1, forward strand.
TGGACAATGACTGACTGACTGTTATAATTTATCACTTTGTGAGAAAAGTATTTCTTGGGATCTTACAGGAGAAACGTTCAGGAGTTCTCTGTTACTAGAGATTTCTAGCAAAATAATTCAAGCTCTAGTTAAATAAGGATTGGTTTATTTTGCAAAAACAATATTACAGTTATGTGCTGATTTATGGCTGATCAAGCTGAGGCTTTTCATACTTACGGCCAAGGGCCACAGGGAAACAAAAGGGTAATAATGTTTTAGAGATTGCCAAAACCAGCTGCAATAAAAAAATGTTCATTATTAGTATTATTATTTCAGAGTCTCATATGTTTTTGGACTCTTGGAGGGCCCTTTAACACTAAAATTACCAGCGCCTATGAGAAAACTCACAAATCCCACCCACCTTAAATCTGTTCGCACCTCTCCGTCAGCGTCTTTTGTCCTGTAAATGTGCCAATTAAGACAAGCAGTTGGCTATTCCATCCCCCCACTGTCGCAGAAAGTTCACAAAATTCTCCCAGCTCATGCCTTGTTTGGTTATCTGGGAGTGAGTGAACTGCTGGAGTTTTAAAGTGGAAATAATAGATAGTTACTTGGAACACATGCATTTCATGTGTGTTCTGTTTCTACAGTAACCTGTGTAAACACATTGTTAAAACAGAAACTTTTTCATATTTTAGTAATAAATGTTACAAAATGTAGGCATAAACTATAGAATGTGTGAAGCCTGAAGTCCAAAGATTAAATAAACACTTTCACAAAAGGTTCAAGGACGATACAACAGCTTTTGTGGCGTAGCGGTAAGATTTGCTGACTTGTAATCAAGGGGCCACCGGTTCGATCCCCACTGCCTCCTATATTTGCCGTTTTCAGAAGTGAGCTGCTCTTATTGTTAATATTATACAGTACACACATACATTTGGTTTGCGTCTGTAACAGACCGTGTACATTTATAGTACTGTACTTGTAAGTTACCTTTTTTTCACTTTTATTCTCTCTCATGATCACGATACATTATACCACCCCCCCACCCAGGGATCTGACACTGTTGGTTTTTATTTGAAACTGGGAATAACTGTAGATATGAGTGGTTTTTTGAGGCAATGGAACTGGAAATTCTCTGATCTGGAGGTATAAAAGCTGACATACAAACATTGGTGAATCTGCCTTCTTCGCATCTCACTGTCACTTTATTTTTTTTTTTTATTCAGTTTTATTGAGTGTTCCTGCTGCACTGAATAAGCTCACGCCTTCTGGTGCATGATGTCGACGCAGCATGGAGCAAAAAAAGAAAGAGACAAATATATGGGACATTGGGTATAAAATTAATCAGAAAACATCATCGCACTAATGCAGTATTATATGAAAACGAACAGCGTCAGATCAGGTGTGAATTTACACTGGAGCCATTACTTAAGAGTCAGATCAGGAGAGGCTGCGTCGACATCGTGCACCAGAAGGTGTGACCTTATTCAGTGCAGCAGGATCAACGCACATGTACTGTGCAAGGCATGCACGGGGCCCTCTGTGAAAAGAAGAGTGTTCATGGCTCATATTGCAGAGGAACTTCGTCGTTGCATCTTATTAGAAAGGCGATGGAAAAAGAAAAGGAGGATACAACATCGACAAGCTTCTGTTCCAAGACAGCCGCTTCCCCAGGAAAGTAAACTGTGTCAGTGTCAGGTGCCCTTTCAATGTAATAGAAAACAAAGCATAGAGAGAAGTGTGCGCATTGCAACAGGTACACATATCATAAATGTAGGAAAGACGGTTCTTGCAGCATGGAGAAAAAAAAAAGAAAGAGACAAATTTATGGGACATTGGTTATAAATGTATGGTACTTGTAAAAGTTAGCTTTTTTCAGTTTTATTCTGTCAATCACGATCACGCTCTAACACCCCACCCACGCCTCTCCTGATCTGACTCTAAGTAACAGCACCAGCGTAAATTCACACAGATCTGACGCTGTTCGTTTTCAAATAATATTGCATTAGTGCAATAATCAAACAAGGCATGAGCTGGGAGAATTTTGTGAATTTTTATGCGACAGTGGGGGGATGGAATAGCCGGCTGCTTGCTGCTTGTCTTAATCGGTACATTTACAGGATAAAAGACACTGACGGAGAGGTGCGAACGGATTTAAGATGGGCGGGATTTACAAGTTTTCTCGTAGGCTCTGGTAATTCTAGTGTTAAGGCCTGATCAGAGCTGCTCCATGTGAGTAATTCTTATGCATTCAGCCCACACCGCATTTCTTACACCATTGTTTCTCAACTTATTGTCCTGCAGCCCAGTTTTGCCTTTTTTAAATTCATTGACAACCCTCTTGCAGCAATTGTAACCTGTCCCCTTGGTGTAACGAGTGTGTTCACGGTCCCCACTGGTGAAACAAACTTACTCAGGAAGGAGGAAACATTGTACAGTGCTACAGGTTGCTTAAGCCCCCTGAAATGTGAGACAGCAAACCATGACCCACTAGCATCAACCCGCGAACCAGTGGTTGAGAAATACTGCCTTATACGGACCTGGCGTGCCGACACCAAGACTCTAAGATGGCTTTGTGCTACTCTGTGCAGACTGTTAAAGCATTCATGCCAGTGACCCACACAGCCTCAACTGTAACTGACTTTGTGACTGACATACAGCCATAAGTCCATGCATTACTGTATTTTAAAGTTAAAAAGTGTTGCCATACCCTAGCATTTGAGAAAACTACAACTGCTACACCCTCGAAATGCTGGAACACCTCTATCACTGACCTGCCCAACTCTGTGACTTTTTTTTTGCAATCCTCTGTAACCTTTGACCCTTCAAATATTCACACACTCCTAGAGCACTGGGATAGGATTATAACTGGACTACCAAAATCAATTTAATTAACTCAGAGAGAAAGAGAGAGATTGGGCATATTAAACATTGCAACTGCATTTCACCGTGTTAAACTTTCAACAGGTTTCTTAGGTAGAGGGTGAAGTTGATTGTATTCTGAATGATTCTTTGGTGTCAGTAGAAAACTATTAATTTTTTCATGACTGCCTTTTGTTGTTGTTGTGGTTGATTGTGTTGTTATTGCTTAGTAATGTAAGTGCAAGTGCAGCAATCTTTCCACTGTTTTGCTTTTGTAACATCAAAGATAATATCTAAAATCAATGCTCAGTGGCTATAAAAGGAACGCATAATGTATAAATCACTGAAATGTTCAGTTAAACATTGTACCTAGACACTCACATTTGTGATACCGTAAATAAAACTTCAACATTTATTAATTTATTATACTCATTACAGTTATTTTTAAATATCTAATTTATTTATTTGTTCACTGGAAAAAGTAGCATCTCTCTGACCTTCCTCCTCATTCCAGATCAGGTTAGAAATGCAGAAGGTAGCAGCAATTTGTAACTTCACATTCGAATGACCCTGAAAGGAAAAAACAGTTACACACAAAACTAAAGCAACAAATCATATCTTTTATAAACTTTCCAACTGACTGGAAAATGGGACTTGTCGCCCCTATCTGGAAAGGGAAGGGTGATTGATTGCGGCAACAACAGGGGAATAACACTGCTCTCAGTGCCAGGTAAGGTCTTTGCTAGGGTCATCCTCAATAGGATCCGTGATCACTTGCTCACCTACCAGTGACCAGAGTAGTCTGGTTTTACGCCAAAGAAGTCTACCATCGACCGCATCCTGGCACTGAGTGTGCTCATGGAATGGAAACACAAATATCAGCCAAGTTTCTTTGCAGCTTTTATTGATTTTCATAAAGCATTTGACTCATTTGATTGAGCCGCCCTGTGAGACATACTGAGGCTTCGCGAGATTCCCTCGAGGTTGCTGGATATCATGGTCGACCTGTACACTGGTGCTGTGAATGCTGTGTACAGTGGAGGCAGAATCTCTGTGTTTTTACCAGTTGATTCTGGAGTTTGTCAGGGGTGTGTTCTTGGTCCTACTCTGTTCAGTGCTTGCATGGACTTGGTGTTGGGCAAGGTTGTGTGGTCCAGTGGCTGTGAGGCATCTATTAGTAAATAAAGACTCACTGATCTTGACTTTGCTGATGATGCTGTGATCTTTGCAGAGTCACTGGATGTTCTGATCGGGGCTTTCAAGAGTTTGAGTGAGGAATCAGAGTGTCTTGGCTTGAGAGTGTCCTGGATAAAAACCAAGATCCAGGCCTTTAATGGCCTCTTGGGCACAGACATCAGCAGTGTGTCTGTCTGTGGAGAGAGTGTAGATCTTGTTGAGAGATTTACGTACCTCGGCAGTGTCATTCATGTCTTGGGTGACTCTTCCTATATCTGTCTGTGGAGAGAGTGTAGATCTTGTTGAGAGATTTATGTACCTCGGCAGTGTCATTCATGTCTTGGGTGACTCTTCCTATGAAGTCAGTAGACAAATTGGGAGACCCAGGGGGTGTCATGAGGTTGCTGGAAAGGGGTGTGTGGCGCTCCCAATTAGCAAAAGGACAAAGGTCCAAGTCTTTTAGAGTCCTGTTGCTTCCTGTCTTGCTATATGGTTGTGAGACATGGATGCTGTCCAGTGACCTGAGATGAAGACTAGATTCCTTCGGTACTGTGTTTCTTCAGATAATCCTTGGGTACCGCTGGTTTGACTTTGTGTCGAATGAGCGGTAGCTCATGGAGTCCCGAATGAGGCACATTACCTACATTGTGAGTGAGCTTCAGTTGTGGCACTACAGCCATGTGGCACGATTCTCTGAGAGTCGTCTGGCTTGCAGGATCCTCATTGTTGAGGACCCGAGTGGCTACACCAGGCCAAGGGGACGACCATGTAACACCTAGCTGTGGCAGATTGATGGTCATTTCTGGAGGGTGGGACTGGACCGCCTGTCTGCCTGAGAGGTTGCCAACCAGGATCCTGAGCTGTTTTGTCATGTGGTGGATACAGCAACGCGCTCTACCAGTGCATACTCCCCAATTGACTTGACCTTACAGGATCCACATCATAAACTTACCATATAGTATTTGACTTTCTGGAGGATATCATCATTCATCATGATCAGATCCTTGGCTGTAGTTCCATCAGCAATATTAGCTAAAATGCACAGTGTCTAAAAATAAAAAAAGATGTCAATAGTGGCAAAAACACCAAAAAGAAATTTTAACTAACGAGAACTGATCTCAAACCAGTCTGATTTAAACAGTTTTGCATGAGGTACAATTAATGTAAATCTGTCCTTATTCGCATGTTCACTTTATTTAACATATATCACTAACTATTGTAGATTCAAGAAAATATCAAAGACTAAAAAAGTAAGTACTACAATTTTAATTATAAAGCACCATTTTATTTTTGTATGTTGCATGGTATACTGCTAACTAGTGATGAGCGAGCACCAAAGTGTTCGGGTGTTCGGTCCAAACACATCGCGATGTTCTTGTGCTCTACCGAGCATCCAAGTATAACGTAAGTCAATGGCAGACAACCAGGCACCCCCTACTCTGAAGAGGGGAGGGTGCCTGGTCCATTGGAAAAGGTCAGAAAGTGACAGAAACACCACCAATGTTAATCGGAGTCGTGCAGGTCTGTCAGGTGGAAGACAACATTTAACAAGCGGAGAGGTATGTACTTACGACAAGAACAAGTTGAGTAACTTGAGAAAAAGAGAGGACTGGGCAGTTCTAGGGGTGCCAGTCGCCGGAAAGCATCATAGACATGTTCGGTGTGTTCTCCGAAAGCCTATTTTTAATGTTTTAAAAGTCCGGACACTTAGAGCTGCTCCTGGTCATTCGCATTCCGTGATTGTCCTCCTGATCAGTGACGTATGGTGAGGTTCGTGGCTAGTGAGGCACTGACTCCTTTAGAGTTCGTCAGATTTACAAATATATGTATGAACCCAAAAGAGCAGCTTTTTCACTATTCGATTGGCAGCCAGCATGCACATTGACTACTGGTTACATTTCATATCTCAACAGCATTTACATTTAGAGCGACAGGAGAGAGCGCATTTGATCCTCACTCTTACGTGTGCTCTAAATTTGCTATTGCAATTCCACAATTCATACTCATTCAATACAAATGAAAGTATAGAGTCACATGGCTACTGGCATTACAGTGAGGGCAGTACTTACCTGCCCCTTGATTGGCTGTCTCCAACCTGCGAAACGTGCGGGGCGGAGACTCGAGCATGGTGCAAAAGCACATGTGGTACTCGTTCGAGTAGCGCCATGCTTCGACCATACTGTAGTGATGCTCGAGCCGAACACATGTTCGGCCAAGCATGCTTGCTCATCACTACTGCAAACTTATATGAAAAATTAAAGCAGCAGCTAAATCACAGTTAATGTAAAAATTTAAAATATTAATTAGTTCTTTAGAGGAACAAGCCTTTTGCAGCAGGGTATACTTAATATTAATGTCAACAATTTCTATATATCTTCTTTTAATAAAATAGTATTTGGTATGCAGAAACAGTGTCAGGCTAAAAAATCTGGGGAAAATAGCAGGAGAAACATGAATGTTACGACCAATAACATTTTTGGTTACTTATGAAAAAAAACATACAGTAATGGCTGAACCAGAATACATAAGACAGTCAAAAGTAACAGAAGTGAAATTGTAACACAAAAAATATCTAAGTAACTACTCCAAGTATTTGCATTGTTACACATTACCGTGACCTCAGCAGTATAAATAAATGGTTGTAGTGTGTGCTGGGTACCAAGTTTGTATAAGTATTTTCAGATTACATAAACAGGAGTACAGTTATATGTCCCTCCAATACAGTGACTGTAACACTTAATACTAGAATTACCAGAGCCTACGAGAAAATTCGTAAATCTGGTCCACCTTAAATCTGTTTGCACCTCTCCGTCAGCGTCTTTTGTCCTGTAAATGTGCTGATTAAGACAAGCAGCAAGCAGCCTGCTATTCCATCCCCCCACCATCGCAGAATATTCACAAAGTTCTCCCAGCTCATGCCTTGTTTGATTATCTGGGAGTGAAGTGCTGGAGTTTTAGAGTGGAAATAATAGATTGTTATTTGGAACACATGCATTTCATATGTTTTCTGTTTCTACAGTAATCTGTGTAAACACATTGTTAAAACAGAAACTTTTTCATATTTTACTAAAAAATGTTACAAAATGTTGGCATAAACTATAGAATGTGTGAAGCCTGAAGTCCAAAGATCAAATAAACACTTTCACAAAAGGTTCAAGGATGATACAACAGCTTCCGTGGCATAGCGGTAAGATTTGCTGACTTATAGTCAAGAGTCCCCAGTTCGAGCCTGACTGTCTCCTATATTTACTGTTTTCAGTAGTGACCTGCTCTTATTGTTAATATTATACAGTACACACATACATTTGGTTTGTGTCTGTAATAGACTGTGTACATTTATAGTACTATACCTGTAAAAGTTACCATTTATTTTTTCACTTTTATTCTCTCAGTCACGATCACAATACATAGGGATCTGATGCTGTTAGTTTTTAATTTGAAACTGGGAATAACTGTAGATGTGAGTAGTGTTTTGAGGCAATGAACTGGACATTCTCTGATGTGGAGGGATAAAAGCTGACCCACAAACGCTGGTGAATCTGTCTTCTTCGTATCTCACCGTCACTTTATTTTTTTTTTTATTCAGTTTTATTGTGTATTCCTGCTCATGCAGAATTAGTATGCACCTTATGGTCCATGATGTCAAAAAAAAACAAAAAAAAAAACAGAGACATAGGTATATATGATATTTGGAATTATTCATTTTGTGACCTTTTATGAGGTCAGTTCAGTGCTATATACAATTATCGAATTCAAATGTTAACAGTTCAAAAACACACGCAAGGACCGTCCTTCATATATTTGCGACATGTGTACCTGTTCAATGCGCACACTTCTCTCTATGCTGTGGTTTCTATTACACACCTGAAAGAAAGAGAGAACATATGTGACATTTTGAAGAAATCATTTTATGACCTAAATAGTACCAATCAGGAAAACATCATTGCACTGATGCAATATCATTTGAAAACAAACAGAGTCAGTCAGATAAGGTGTGAATTTATGCTGGCGCTGTTAAAGAGTCAGATCTGGAGAGGAAAAAAAGGAAAGACAAATATATGGGACATTGGTTATAAATTTATGGTAGTTGTAAAAGATAGCTTTCTTCAGTTTTATTCTCTCAATCACAATCACGCTCTAACAACCCCCCCACCATCCAGATCTGACTCTAAGTAACAGCGCCAGCGTAAATTCACACCCGATATGACGCTGTTCGTTTTCAAATAATATTGCATTAGTGTGATTTGATTTGAATTTGATGATTGCATATAGCGCTGAACTGACCTCAGAAAAGGACATAAAATGAATAATTCCAAATATCATATATATCTACATCTCTGTTTTTTTTTTTGATATCATGGACCATATGGTGCTACTAATTCTGCGTGAGCGTGAACACTCAAAACTGAATAAAAAAAAATAAAGTGACGGTGAGATACGGAGAAGGCAGATTCACCAGCGTTTGTGTGTCAGCTTTAATCCCTCCAGATCAGAGAATGTCCAGTTATTCCCAGTTTCAAATAAAAACTAACTGCGTCAGATCCCTAGGAAGGTAGTATGTATCGTGATCGTGACTGAGAGAATAAAAGTGAAAAAAAAAAGGTAACTTTTACAAGTACAGTACTAGAAATGTACACGGTCTGTTACAGATGCAAACCAAATGTATGTGTGTACTGTATAATATTAACAACTAGCAAAATACCCGCGCTTCGCAGTGGAGAAGTAGTGTGTTAAAAGAAGTAATGAAAAAGAAAAGGAAACATTTTGAAAATAACGTAACATGATTGTCAAAGTAATTGTTTTGTCACTGTTGTGAGTGATGAGTGTTGCTGTCACATTATATATATATATATATATATATATATATACACATAAACATATATATATACATATCTATACATATACACATATACATACATATATATATATCTACATATATACACATACATATACATACAGACATACATAAACACACACACACATATATACACACAAATACATATATATATATATATATATATATATATATATATATATACATACACACACACACACAGTGGTGTGAAAAACTATTTGCCCC
>JANRMT010062814.1:128153172-128177816 GCA_026402145.1 Polypterus bichir lapradei
ATGTCCATGGCTGTATTTAATGTTACCGAAGTCCTGGCACTTAAAACTTTCTCTCGCAGTTTCGCTGAGTTTGTGCCAAACACCACCCTGACCATCTCATCTTCCTCTGCATAAGCACAGTCCTTCACCCGTGAATATTTAGTGGCAGTTTGCTATTGGATTGCCGCTGACGGACGGCCTTATATGGGCAGGCACTAAATTACAAACGCCAGCGGCAGCCTGTCTATGAACTTAATTTAAAGTTTAGGTTTACATCGTGCTTTGTTTCCGAAGTAGCAGAACTCATGAATATGGTTGTATATGTCACTCGCTCGCTTCTTATTGTTTCGCTGCCTTCTCAATTATATAATGCATGTTTTCTTCAGCGCTTTTTGGAGGTCTTCCTGGTTTTCTATGTACTGCGTGATTATGTGGGAGGCGTGATGATGTCACACGAAACTCCGCCCCACGGCGTTCAAGCTCATCTCCATTACAGTAATTGGAGAAAAACAGCTTCCAGTTATGACCATTACGCGTAGAATTTCGAAATGAAACCTGCCCAACTTTTGTAAGGAAGCTGTAAGGAATGAACCTGCCAAATTTCAGCCTTCCACCTACACGGGAAGTTGGAGAATTAGTGATGAGTCAGTGAGTGAGTGAGTGAGTGAGTGAGTGAGTGAGTGAATGAGTGAGTCAGTGAGGGCTTTGCCTTTTATTAGTATAGATATATATGTATACTAGCAAAATACCCGCGCTTCGCAGCGGAGAAGTAGTGTGTTAAAGAAGCAATGAAAAAGAAAAGGAAACATTTTGAAAATAACGTAACATGATTGTCAATGTAATTGTTTTGTCACTGTTGTGAGTGATGAGTGTTGCTGTCATATATATATATACTAGCAAAATACCCGCGCTTCGCAGCGGTGAAGTACTGCCTTAAAATTTTTATTAAGAAGAAAATTAAACCTTTTAAACTGAGGGAAAATATACCAATAATTATTTGTTAAGGATCTCTTTGTATGCCACGTTGTCAGTTCGGCCCTCCAGTTGCAATATGACCAAGCTGTAGCTGGTCGCTGAGCGTACTCTTGAGTATGCAACGTTCAGTTGGCCATGTGAACAGTAATCTTGTTTCAAATCTCACAGCTTGGATTGCTGCTGTCATAATCGGTTTGAGTTTCATGGTTTGTTTCAGTTACGACAGTATTTGTAGGACTTGTGTTGAAGAGACATTCGGCATCTGTCAAGCGTTGTAAGTATACAACCAGTTTCATTGATAACTTCACATCCAGCTTTTGAGAGTTTAAACATTTCTAAACATCAAAGTGTCCACTACTGAAATCGTCACCTGTGAAGCTAAGATGTTTAAGAGGCATTGGCAGTTGTCCAAAGGTGTAAAATATTTGGCCATTTCAGTACACTTAAGCATTTCACTCTTCTAGTGCTCCTGTGTAGTATAATTATCTCCTGTACCGTCATCAGTCCACACCTTGAACCTGTCCCAGTCATTCAATACATAAGACACAATGTTCCTCCGGATATCAATAGTGAGCCTGATATGGCTGTGCAATATGTAACAAAGAGAATGGAAAAGGCATGTGCCATCTCCGGGCATGGAAACCACTTGGTAAGTGACAGTTCTTTGATCGATGGTGATTACCTCGATAGACATGTTAATGGGGGTACGGTTGGAATGATAAAGGAAATGGGTACCTGAACAATGTAAAGTAAGTCTAAAATACCTATACAATAAATATAATCGTAATAAATGAACAATAAAACAGTGGAGAAGCCGTGGATTAAATAAAAAGGCTGTAGTTATCAGCAGGGAGACGTGAATACCGTGGTAAAGCAAGGAAGGGAATGTAGAGACTGGAGCGACAGACGGCCTTATATAGGCAGGCAGCCAACGCCGCCTCACACGGTGACCGAGCTGCAGGTTATGGACGTATATATGTACGTAAGTAGGATTCAGTTAGCGTTGGGAACCCGCGTACCAAATTTCTTGAAGATGGGCCCATAAGTAACAAAGACCGTTGAAAAGTACAATATGGCAGCCGACAGTGGCATCATATCACGAAATAAGTACCAAATTTCAGCCTTCTACCTATGAATAAGAGAGTTCAACATGGCAGACGTTGTTGACCGTTATGACCGTTACGCGTAGAATTTTGAAATGAAACCTGCTTAACTTTTGTAAGTAAGCTGTAAGGAATGAGCCTGCCAAATTTCAGCCTTCTACCTACACGGGAAGTTGGAGAATTAGTGACGTTGGAAAGTTCAATATGGCGGCTGACAGTGGCGTCATACCACCAAAATAAGTATGTACATTGGTTTCGGTTAGCGCAGGGAAGCCGCCTACCAAATTTCGTGAAGATGGGGCCATGAATAAAAAAGTTCAAGATGGCGGACAATGTTGACCGTTATGAGCGTTACGCGTAGAATTTCAAAATGAAACCTGCTTAACTTTTGTAAGTAAGCGGTAAGGAATGAGCCTGCCAAATTTCAGCCTTCTACCTACACGGGAAGTTGGAGAATTAGTGATGTTTGGAAAATTCAATATGGCGGCCGACAGTGGCGTCATACCACCAAAATAAGTACATACATCGGTTTTGGTTAGCGTAGGGAAGCCACCTACCAAATTTCGTGAAGATGGGGTCAGCCATCTACCTACACGGGAAGTTGGAAAATTAGTGACGTTGGAAAGTTCAATATGGCGGTCGACAGTGGCGTCATACCATCGAAATAAGTACATACATCAGTTTCGGTTAGCGCAGGGAATCCGCCTACCAAATTTCGTGACGATGGGGCCATAAATAAGAAAGTTCAACATGGCGGACATTGTGAAAATTAGTGACATTGGAAAGTTCAATATGGCGGCCGACAGTGGCGTCATACCATCGAAATAAGTACATATATCAGTTTCGGTTAGCGCAGGGAATCCGCCTACCAAATTTCGTGAAGATGGGGCCATAAATAAGAAAATTCATCATGGCAGACGTTGTCGACCGTTATCGACCGTTATGACCGTTACGTGTAGAATTTCGAAATGAAATCTGCTTAACTTTTGTAAGTAAGCTGTAAGGAATGAGCCTGCCAAATTTCAGCCTTCTACCTACACGGGAAGTTGGAGAATTAGTGACGTTGGAAAGTTCAATATGGCGGCTGACAGTGGTGTCATACCATCGAAATAAGTATGTACATTGGTTTCAGTTAGCGCAGGGAAGCCGCCTACCAAATTTCGTGAAGATGGGGCCATGAATAAGAAAGTTCAACATGGCGGACATTGTTGACCGTTATGACCATTACGCGTAGAATTTCGAAATGAAACCTGCTTAACTTTTGTAAGTAAGGTGTAAGGAATGAGCCTGCCAAATATCAGCCTTCTACCTACACGGGAAGTTGGAGAATTAGTGATGTTTGGAAAATTCAATATGGCGGCCGACAGTGGTGTCATACCACCGAAATAAGTACGTACATCGATTTTGGTTAGCGCAGGGAAGCCACCTACCAAATTTCATGAAGATGGGGTCAGCCTTCTACCTACACGGGAAGTTGGAAAGTTCAATATGGCGGTCGACAATGGCATCATACCATCGAAATAAGTACATACATCGGTTTTGGTTAGCGCAGGGAAGCCGCCTACCAAATTTCGTGAAGATGGTGCCATAAATAAGAAAGTACAACATGGCGGACATTGTCGACCGTTATCGACCGTTATGACCGTTACATGTAGAATTTTGAAATGAAACCTGCTTAACTTTTGTAAGTGAGCTGTAAGGAATAAGCCTGCCAAATTTCAGCCTTCTACCTACACTGGAAGTTGGAGAATTAGTGATGAGTCAGTGAGTGAGTGAGTGAGTGAGTGAGTGAGTGAGTGCTTTGCCTTTTATTAGTATAGATATATTTGCAAGAGATGCCAGCTGATCCAGCACCTCGAGCTCAGGAACGCTGAACTGGAGGAGGAGTTGGCTGACCTGCGTTGTAATAGAGAATTGGCGGACTTGGCCCAGGTGCCCTTTAGAGAGATAGTGTGCACCCCCAAAATGGCACGGGAGGAGATTCCAGACCAGACAGGAAGAAATAGGTGGGTCACGGTCACAAGGCGTAAGGTAAAGGGTGCACACTGTCCGGGGGCATCAACCCCAGAATTAGAAGTGTCAAACCGTTATCATGTCCTTGCGGAGCTGGACGGTGTCTCTGATAATTCTGAGGTGGCAGGCAGGGATGAGGAGCCCCAACGGGCCACCTCAAAACCAGCTCCCAAAAACAGAGCGGTAATGATAGTTGGGGACTCAGTCATTAGGGGTTTGAAGCGCAGGTGTGCTCCAGAGAGAGAGAGTCTCGCATGGTGTGCGGCCTTCTGGGAGCACAGGTGGGAGACCTCCCTGGAAGGGTGGATAGGCTCTTGGCCAGTGGGGGTGGATCCAGTTGTCATTGTCCATGTTGGAACAAATGACATACATAAGGTTAGTCGGTCACTTCTGTGATCCAAATTCAAGTAGTTAGATTCCAAGCTGAGGAGCAGAACTGACAAGGTAGTCTTCTCCGAAGTTCTGCCTGTGCCGCGCGCCAGTCCAGGTAAGATTGAGGAGATTAGAAGGCTTAACACGTGGCTCAAATCTTGGTGCAGGGTAGAAGGGTATAGGTTTATGGGACATTGGGACTCCTTTTGGAACAGATGCGACCTGTTCCGCTGTGACGGGTTACATCTGAACTGAAGGGGCACCAATGTATTGTAAAGGCTTATGTTTAGGCTAGACGATGACCGTTTAAACTAGGGAATGGTTTGGGGGGCAGGGAGTTTAGGACAGGCCAGGTTTAGATCTATCCATGGAAGAACAAACAATGGTGTAGAAATAAAAATGCATAGTAATGCAAATTCTAAGTAAACATTTAAATGTAGAAAGAGTAACACATTAAAAATAGCTTGCCTTAATGCTAGAAGTATCAAAAATAAGGTAAGTGAGTTGGAGTTGTATGTAGCAGAGCATAATTATAATATTATAGCAATAACGGAAACCTGGCTAAATAACAAAGATGGGGATGAGTGTAACAGAGGTACACACATTTTTTAGGAAGGATAGACAGAACAGAAAAGGAGGTGGTGTTGCTGTTTATGCCAAACAGGATTTAAATGTAAGTCCTCTTCAATTGGATGATGAGCCCCATCTTAGTGAGGACATGTGGCTTCGCCTGGAAAATATTAGGGAAAGAGGTCTTATTTTAGGAGTGTGTTATAGACCACCCAATGCAGACAGTAATTTCAACACACATCTTTTTAGTAATATCAAAAAGGCAAGTTTACAAGGATATATTATAGTCATGGGGGACTTTAATTATCCAAATATTAACTGGGATAACCTTGCAGATGGAGGAGAACAAGAGCAGGAGTTTTTAGAAGTAATCAGTGACTGTTTTTTAACACAGCATGTTAAAGCACCAAGAAAGGGTGAAGCCTGTCTGGATCTAGTATTTTGTAATAATCAGGATATAATTGAGCGTGTAGAAGTGATTGAACCACTAGGGTCAAGTGACCATAATGTAATATAATTCTCAGTATTTTGTAAGAGTACATACGCAAAGACTAAAACTGTTAAGTTGAACTTTGGCAGGGCTAATTTTGAGCAGATGCGACAATGTCTACGTAGGATACACTGGGATAAGCTTTTAAGTGTAGATACAGTTGAGGAGCAGTGGAACAGGTTTAAAAATGTTTTACATATAATGTAGGACAGATACATACCTAATGTGGAATTAATAGGAAACTAAAAAAAAAACCCACGATGGATTAATAAAGATTTACAAAAGAAGCTGCAAAGGAAAAAACTGCTTTATCTATAGATATAAAGGAGAGTTGGGTTCCGAGAAACTGTGTTTGTGGAGGAATGGAGAGTTAAGGCGGGTGGGGGGAGTCACGTGATCATCTCCACTCCCATTCACGTCATTTCATTCACTTCATTTTGTTCACTTCATTTCGCTCCGAGCTGAGCTCCGCAGCTGACGCGGTCTTGCCGTTCTTTTTACTTAGTGTTCAGTCCTCCTTTACTGATTATAATAAAGGATAGTTCGGATCCGAGAGATTGTGTTTGTGGAGGGATGGAGAGTTAAGGCGGGTGGGGGAGTCACGTGATCAACTCCCCTCCCATTCACTTCATTTCATTCACTTCATTTCGCTCCGAGCTGAGCTCCGCAGCTGACGCGGTCTTGCCGTTCTTTTTCCTTAGTGTTTAGTCCTCTCTCCTTTACTGATTTACTGTTTACTAGACGCAGTACTTACTGAATGGTATTTTTTCTTTTAGTGTTTCTACTTAGTGTTTCTTAGACGCGGTGTTGCCGTTTTTCCCGTTTCTATTTTTTATGTAGCATGTTCACGAATTAGTCATAGAGAAAATTTATATATTTTGGCTCCAGAAGGACAAACCAAAAATGTTGTATATAAAGAAGCTCTATAAGTCGCATGTAGATACATAATTATTCCAACTTCAGCGACTGCAGCGAAGCGCACGTGGTCTGCTAGTAAGGCATATAAGACTAATGACTGCAAAGTGAATCTTAGAGCGTATGAGAACATGAGGGCAACCATCAAGAAGGATATCAGGAAGGCTAAAAGACAATTGGAGAGCAATATAGCAGATAAGGCGAAAGACGACCCTAAGAGATTCTTTCAGTATTTTAGTAGTAAAAGAACAGTCAAGGAGGAGGTCAAGTGCATCAGAAATAGTAAAGGGGAATTTAAAGATACAGTGAAATAGCGGATGCCCTAAACTTACATTTTTCTGAGGTGTTTACAAGTGAGCAAGTGGATAATCTCCCAGAGGTAAACGGGACTACTAAGGAGGTACTGAGGGATTTGGAAATTGTAGAGGGAGAAGTGCTGCTCAGATTAAATAAGCTGAAATCAAACAAATCACCAGGACCAGATAATATTTACCCTTGAGTTCTTAAGGAGGCTAGCGAGTACATATATAAACCCTTGACACATATTTTTAGGAAGTAACTGCATACTGGACAGATTCCAAAGGACTGGAAAATGGCAAATATCATTCCATTATATAAAAAGGGTGACAGGGCAGATCCAAGCAACTATAGGCTAGTAAGCTTAACATGCATCATGGGAAAATTAATGGGAGGAATTATTAAGGATAAGATTAATGCAGCACATGACAAGGACAGGAGTTATTCTGAACAGTCAGCATGGGTTCAGAAGAGGGAGGTCGTGTTTTACTAACATGCTGGAATTCTATGAGAAGGCAACAAAAGCATACGATCAAAGTGGAGCATATGATATTATTTATCTGGACTTTCAGAAAGCATTTGATAAGCTGCCACATGAGAGGTTGGGCATCAAACTAAAAGAAGTGGGAGTTCAGGGTGATGTTTTTAGATGGGTGCAGAATTGGCTCAGACATAGGAAGCATAAGGTGATGGTGCGAGGAACCTCATCAGAACCGGCCAATGTTAAGAGTGGTGTTTCATAGGGGTCACTGCTAAGACTGCTGCTATTTTTAGTATATTATATATATATATAAACTAGACATTAAGCCCGTTACAATAACGGGCGCTAGAACAGTAGTGCATAAACATTAGTAGGAACAGTCTATATTAAATGGCAAGGACCTTGACCTCATTCTGTTTCTTGTCTTAATTTTTTTTTGTCAAAAATATTTTTGCAAGAAGCCTAAAGTAAAATAATAATAAAAATAAAATAGAAACGTATGACAATACAGTAAGTATAATTAATATTGCCTTAGTGTAAACCTTTGTAACAATCTGCAATACACAATATCTGAAGAAGATATTTAGGAAAAATGTTCTATTTTTTTACCTCATGAAATTTACATTTCTTGTAAATATTCTGTCTGAGTTTGGAAAGAGTTTGCCTTGTTCAGGACCATCTACAACCTTGACAACAACATCTGGATAACTTCTAACTCTTGATAATGCAGCATATAACTGACGATAGCTGAATACTGGTTCTGGCAAGTAAATGCCAACTTTTTGTAAGGTTTCGCTCTTCTGAGTCTCTCTCTTTTAGCGTTTTTCTGACGCTAATTTCCTTTTTCTTCAATCGATCTATTTGTTCGTATTTTTTTTTTTTGTCTTTCAGCCTTTCTTTTGTTGATGTTTACTTGTTGAGCTGACCGTTCTTCCAGGAGATGTTACTTATATAGGATTTGATTGTCTGTGTCATTTGTCCTACTTGACGTGTCCTTTTTTTTTTTTGGGTGGCATGTTGTTAGTAGATATGTCCGTAATATTTTCTCTTACAGTAATACTGGCTTGTATGTGGCTGTAATATGCGCCAGTATATTGTGTGCCTTTAAATTTCTCTCGCAGTAATACTGGTTTGTATCTCTGTAAAATGCCTGTAATTTTCTCTGACAGTAATACTGGCTTTGATGTCCGTAATATGACTTTAATTTTCTGTCACAACAGTGGGCAATCAGCAGTGTCCCCAGCAACTGATGTAATGTGTGGAGTGTAGTTGATAATCGTGACTGTGTCGTCTCCCCAGCAAGTACTGTGCAGTTCTCCAGCAAGTATTTTAATATGTGCTGGCGTGTAGCTGATTATTGTATGTGTGGCATCTCCCCAGCAACGGATTTTATGTGCGCAGCCGCGACTACCTAATCAGCACTCTCCCAGCAATTATGTCTTTTATTTGCTTATCATGCCCTGCCGCGGCAAGGCCATTCACTGTGTGCCCAGCTTTCAGTGTGTGTGGTTTATTTGCTTACTATGTGCTGCCGCAGATAGGCCATTTACTGTGTGCCCAGCTTCGAGTGTGTGTGCGACCAAGGTGCCATGCGCATGGGAGGTGCACGGTGCGATGCGGCCCCGCACATGCGCACTTCACCAGAAGACACACACACGGACACCTGGACGCACAAAGGGCTTTTATTAAAGAGGATGATTTAGATAGGAATATAAGTATGGTAATAAGCTGGTTAAGTTTGCAGATGATACCAAGATAGGTGGATTAGCAAATAATTTGGAATCCGTTATATCATTACAGAAGGATTTGGATAGCATACAGGCTTGGGCAGATTTGTGGCAGACGAAATTTGATGTCAGTAAATGTAAAGTATTACATATAGGAAGTAAAAATGTTAGGTTTAAATACACAATGGGCGGTCGGAAAATCGAAAGTACACCTTATAAGAAGGATTTAGGAGTCATAGTGGACTCTAAGCTATCGACTTCCCGACAGTGTTCACAAGCTATTAAGAAGGATAACAGAATGTTAGGTTATATAGCACGATGTGTGGAGTACAAGTCCAAGGAGGTTATGCTCAACCTTTATAATGCACTGGTGAGGCCTCATCTTGAGTACTGTGTGCAGTTTTGGTCTCCAGGCCACAAAAAGGACATGGTAGCACTAGAAAAGGTCAAGAGATGAGCAACTAGGCTGATTCCAGGGCTACAGGGGTTGAATTATGAGGAAAGATTTAAAGAGCCGAGCCTATACAGTTTAAGCAAAAGAAGATGAAGATGTGACATGATTGAAGTGTTTAAAATTATGAAGGGAATTAGTACAGTGGATCGAGACTGTTATTTTAAAATAAGTTCATCAAGAACACAGGGACACAGTTGGAAAGTTGTTAAGGGTAAATTTCGCACAAACATTAGGAAGTTTTTCTTTACACAAAGAACGATAGACACTTGGAATAAGCTACCAAGTAGTGGTACACAGTAAGACGTTGGGGACTTTCAAAACTCGACTTGATGTTTTTTAGGGAGAAATAAGTGGTTAGGGCTGGCGAGCTTTGTTGGGCTGAATGGCCTGTTCTCATGTAGAGTGTTCATATATATATGTCTCTGACCATAAGGCCCTAAAACAGATAAAGCACACTTTGTTCCAACTATATTTGGCAGAAGGCACTGTATTATTCAAACCAGTTCTGTCAGGTTCTGCAACATCTTCTATACCTTGGTTGTCTGAACTCTGTGTTGTCCCTCTGCCCTTAGATCTGCTCATAGTATCTTATTTATAGGCAGGACATTTGTTACAGTGGGTACTGCTGTTGTTTTTAATTATATGTTGTTATTATGTATTTATTACTCTACTTAGTATAGATTTTTACCTGCCTTGCAATTGTTCTGTGTTTATGTATATATGTTGCTCTGTGGTTCTGGGAAATGTTATTTCATGCTACTGTATGCTGCAATAATGTGTATGAATGGTATGACAATAAAGTCACTCAACTTGACTTTACTTAAAGTATACTGGATCTGCATGAATTCTGCATATTCATTCCTGATCATGTGGACTAGCTGATATCAATGAGTGTGCTTAACTAAGAATAATTACCTGTTTTAACACTGAATACTGAAAATGAGTCAGTAATACTTCTTAACAAAAATATTTTGTATGTCAGGTGCTATAAAATAAACAATATCAACCCCCAAGCCAAGGCCCAAAAATCTGAAGGTATAAACATTGGCCTTTGCATCATTCAATCTCACTGTTTCAAATTATCTATAGCAAATAATTGGATTAAAACTAAACATTTGCTTTATTTATAGATTTCTCTTACTTGATTGTGTGCAGCACACTCTTTTCTGATTGGCTATACAACTCTACCATCCACAACATTTGATTTTTGCTTGCTGCAATAATCACTGGCTCCTAGTGAACCTAAACTAAACAGATTAATTTTACCCCTGACCGTATGCAGGATTAAACGTACACCTATAACATCTCAATTTTGTCACTTGACATGCATGCCTAAGCTCTTCCTCATTAGCTGTCACTAGAAGAATGGAATATACAATATTACCAACCATAGCAGGCAATACTTTTGAGAAAGAAAAAAAAAAACAAAAAAAAAAAAAAACACAATACTACATTCATAAACAATTGCCATGCAAACTCATATCATAAGACACCTTGGGTAAAGGCAGATTCTAAAAAATAATAATAATAATCAGAACAATACATTTAAAACATATACATATTTATAGTATTAAAACACAAGCTACTTAATAGATGTGCTCATGCAAGCATGGAATCAGTGAATGGGAAACCGAACCTGCAGGTTTACAATTTCTTACCATCTAACACCATACAATAACTTTGTTGTTGTTGAATATTTCCTTATGTTCCTTATGAGCTGTTTGACCGTAATGTTGATATTTCAGAATGCAAACTATAGACCTCGTCCTGACTATACTGTCTTTAGTGTGAGTAGCAGTCAGTAACAGGATTTGAGCCCACAATCTCAGGGTTTGAAATCCAAAGCCCACACTACAGGCATTGATTTTAGACTTCAAATAATAATAATTAATAATGAAAAATAAGTAATAAGAATAATAATAATAATATTACACAGATAGTGGCCAATGATAATGCATACCACATCTTTGTGAGGGCAGTTTCTTTCAAGTATAAAAAGTGAGAGCCACCAGAGCACAGGAGTCATACTGCTTATACATAAAGCACATTTGCTTTATTGCCATTGAGAAATTTGCTGACAAATAACTTATGTTGTGCATGTGGGCCGGCAATAGAAATCCTGATTACAGTCCAGTAACAATAGAATTTTAAAGGGTCTGACTCTGAAAACATTCGCAAAACACTGTGTATGGACCCATGCTTGTGGAAAAACACAGACGCAGGCAAATAGTTTTTCTGTACTTTACTACTAATACTGGCAACTTAAACAATTCAAAGAAATCTGATTTGATATTTATTTCAAACATTATATTTAGGGTTTTATACGCTTACGATCTGTGCACGCCTTTTTTTTTTTCAGGAAATTAATTTTGTTTGGGTATGTTGATATCAAATGTTTTTGCCTTTACTATATAAAATAGTACAGTTAACCTACAATTTATATATTAAAAAAATGTACAGTGTACTGTCCATATTACTATTATTATTGATTATTATTATTTGTCTCATTATTATACTTTCCACACTTCTGACTTTGTACTTTTAGTGTCTTGCACATTTTACAGTAAAAAGATGGGATTTAATAAAAAGGTAATTTTTCCAGCCAAAAGATGCAAAGCTTTTTACATATTTTGGACAAAAAATGTAACACTAAGTAGGTTAAATTTAGCTTGCAAAATGTAAGTGGATCCCTCTGTAATTTCAATAATGGAATCACAGCAAAAACAATATTACTAAAACAAATCTTCCATTCATGCATTTTCAAATCTGATTATCCAGTACAGGGTCACAGTTATCGGGTGCCCATTGTGACAGCATTGAGCTACAGACAATATCCAACCCTGGACAAAACACCAGTCTACAGTAGGACAAAGAAAAGTTTATACAGTATTTAGTTATTTAATTTGCTTCTATTATACTATAGGAAGGCATTATCAAAGTGTGAACATTTAACATTTTACTTTTGTTACTGTAAAACTAAAATTAATCATAAAACAAAACATTATATTTGTCTACAGTACTGTACATAATGAATACATTAACTAAAATGTATGTAGTAAATACATGAAAACCTACAGTACAATATATAGCAACTACTCAGTAATTACAACTTACACATCTAGTCATACTAACCGGCCGTGTTGATAACAGATTTCTCAGGAGCCCCAATGTCTTCATTAATACATTTACATCAGGGTCAGACAGCAGTCTAAATAGCTGCTCTGTGCTTAGCGCACGCAGAATATCCATTTTAGTTTTTTGTTCGGCCTGGAACGCCATATTCTGGGGAAATATAACATAAAATAACCGCAAAAATTAAATCAAGAAGTGATCTTCAACATAAAGGCAAATTTAAACATCCATTAAGACATTTGAATTACTTTTGTTTTGAGAAAAATGTATTATTTTAACAAGACGCAAAAGGCAGTAGAGCAATTTGAATACATAGTGTTATACAGTATGCTTTTCTTATTCTTACTATTTTCAAAATTTAAGATGCTCACACACATTTAGTATACTCTAAATTTTATAGTAAAGGGATAACCACATTGTCAATGCATTAAATTAAATGCCATGCACTTCAGCAGACAGAGAAGTGAAGGCTGCTGTACACGTGTTACTTTAAGTTTCATTGTGACTTACATTATCTTTTTGCTTTGCTTTACACATTTAAAGGAAGCCTGTGCTTATTGTCACAGTAAAACATGTAACAGAGAACATCACAAACAAGACTGTCAGGGTCATTACAAACTTTGGGTATTTAATTCAATGGTTAAACTATCAATTTTTAAAATCTTATACAAGGCAGTACCTATAAACACAACCACAAAGAAAACTACACGTGAGTATACCCTTTGCAAACCCCTGATGTTTAAAGTAAGTATGAAAAGAAATGTACAGAGAAAAGAATACACAAGATATGAACATACTCAACTACACATAATGAGTGAAGAAAATTTCAGATACTCAGTTTCAAAATTATTAAATATTTGAGATATTATCTAATAATCTTTCTATTATACTCACATTCTCCAAGCATACCCCGTCCCCAAAATTTTCTGGATCATCAATGTGTTCATACTTACACTGAGCCATTATAGAAAAGTATTGTAGAGGATTTTTTTTGTTAACCACAGAAGAGGAAAAAAGTGCAATTCTCTTCAGTGTTTAGAGGTGGAATTGATAAGGTTGGCCCAATTGCTGAGATATACGAAAACATACAAATAAAAGTCAAAAGCTATTCGTTTAAATTTTTGAAACAAATTAAAAATTGGGGATGTGAACAAGTGCAGGAAAAGGCTGATCAAATATGAAATTGGGCAAAGTCTTTAAACAAAGTGGCAAGGAAAACAGTTTTAATCAAGAAAACCAGACTGCCTGATACTAAATTGTTTACCCAAGACCTGCATGAATAAAAGCAAAATGAAAAAGTGCTCTGCATGGCCTTCAAGTAACAAAAAAGTTACTGACATAGTTATCCAGCAGCAAACAGGTGAAAGGATACCATTAAGCAAAACATGCAGCAGTGTGTAAAAACAAATAAATATTAACAATAATATTGGCTCCTTTATCAAGTATAGGCCAAACAATGAATTTACCAGTCAGTAACTGGCAGAAGTACTTATTAGGTCTGAGTGGTAGTCCAGTACTAAAAAAGTACCAAAAAAAAAAACAATTTTAAAATGGTATGATACCAGCATTTTGGCAATTTTGGAAGAAGTAAAAAGTAGTTCTGAAAGACCTTGAGCTTGGCTCCTCATTCTTTCAATCTCCAATGTGCTCTAGACTCCACGAAGGACAAACCCTCCCCTGCCCCTTTAATATACTAGAGCAGCATTTCTTAAAACTATGGGTCGCCACATGATTGTGTAGTAACATTACAAAAATTCATTCCAGTTTGAGATCTGTGCTGAGTGATATGCTTGACGCTATTTATCATATTGTTTATTGCAACGGTATGTGAAACAACTCCATTGATGCATCACAGAGAGCTTTTATTTCTGTGGCATGAAAATATGTTTTCCTCAACACCCATCTCACAAACTATTAAACATTCAGCTTGAAAAGATATACAAGAAAGATATGTATAAGAAAGGGAAAGGAAAGAGGAAATTGATAGATGAGCTTGTGAGGTGATGAGACTGTGGCGCTAGACTGACAAAGAAGAAAAACATTTTCCAACATAGCAGGCATAATAGAGATGCTTTCCATGGCGCCTGATGTGCTGCTTACCCATATGCATCTAAATTGCATTTTGTAAAGTTTGAATGCTGTATACATTTGTATAAGTCAAATAATTCATCAGTCGCTATTGTTTTGTGATAAACCGTTGCTAGTGGCATTACACGAAGAGAAAAATTCAGAGCCCTGTAAAAAAATCAGAATGTAAATAAATCAGCTGACAGCCTCTAATCAACATTTATTGCTTAAACTTAATCTGTTCAGTAAGGAGGAGTGAATTCCACAGCTAAATTAATAACAAGGCATTTAACGAAGTGGACAGCAGTAGAATGCAGCCGAGCTCACAATATCTCAAGACAAGGTGAGACATGATAGCACAATACAGTAAAGTGAAGATATAGACACAGGCACATACAAATTTATTTATTTATGTATATGTTCCCCTATTGAGTTAGTTTTGCAAATGTTTGGTACAAGATGCATTTTGATTTCTGTAGACTCCATGCATTCAATTCTCTCACAAACAAACAGAGCTAAACACTTTTATTAAAAAGAAAGTGTTGCTTTAACATTTGCAGTGTTTTCACTTAATGACAAGACAAACACTGGCAATTCTTAAGATTTTTTACTTTCAATTGTAATCTGTGCAATAACATGACATGGGGCAATTTGCTACGGTTCCTTGAAAGAATTTCTTTCTTTTTTTTCCTGTAAACATGCTATCAGAGTCCTGCATGTGCTGATAGTTTTAAAAGCAAATAAAGCAAACAGGAATATGATTTCCACTGGACTTTGAATTTTTCACTTCACAGTACCTTTGTGTAGTTTTCCACCAAAGCGCACATTCCCAATTTAGGTGAAGGTCTAGGTCATATGTGTGTTAAGGTATTTTAGCATGGACAAGGATCTTTTTGAAAACAATGTGAAAATTCCAGTGTGTGCAGATTGTTGTCATTTCAAAACTCAGTTCTAAAATGAAAACGTTATGTGCACAATTCCCATAAGCCATCCCATCCCTTTCAGCACACTTTAGACTTCACGGTGAACAAACCACCATACCTTTCCCCTTCTTCTCTTCGACTTGCTGTGGACTCTGCAGGGAACAGCAAATTTTGACATACTTGAGAATTCAAAAGGAAACCATAGCCTGCAGCAAAGTACGGAGGTACGTGTTTATGTGGCACAGAAGGTTCAAAACACATTTGTGCAGTGTACTGGGTACGGTAGCGACTGTGTGACCCAATTGGGGAAAGAGTATGATGGTAAAATAGGGTTATGGGGAGTTGTCTTATTTGCTTCATTACTATTTTGGTAACTGTACTTTGATACCGATACAAGCTTTTGGGCCCAAGTCAAAATTTTATAGTATCTACATGAAGAAAGCATAGTTACAAATCTAAAACAGATGACCCAGAAGTTTTCCCATTTTTTTCAGATTATTACGGTCACATGTACAGAATACCGTGAAATTCTTACTTGTATATTCTAATTAACATGCAACACATTACAATTTACAAGCCAGTGTGACTACTGTCATAGTGTACTTACATACGAGGTGTGGCAGAAAAGTAATGAGACTGGCAACACTGCAAGCAATCTGGCAACGCTGCGCTGTTGTCCTTGATAGAGCACGTGTATCAGTACCCTCCCATAGCTCAGTGCGAGTTTCAACTCCTTCCGTTAACTACGTGATTTTTGTGACTGCTATTAGCGAAGTTGTGTTTTTGGTTGTGCGTCACGCAAAATGGAACAGCGGAATTTGGAGCAACGTTGTGCCATTAAATTTTGTGTTAAGCTTGGAGAATCGGCAAGTGTGACATTTGAAAAGTTAACACTTTGGCACAAATCATTTTTGGAAGGCAGAAAACACGTTGAAGATGAACACCGTTCAGGGAGGCCTTCAACTTCGAAAACCAATGAAAACATCGAACGTGTGAACACTCTTGTGAGATCAGTCCGTCGTTTAACATTAAGAATGTTGAGTGAACAATGAAAGGCTCAGAAAAAGGGTCATTCGCGTGAGACCAGACATTGCAGACAAATGGATGCTCCATCATGACAACGCCCCATGTCACACTGCCCTCTCCATAACAGAATTTTTGACCTCAAAAGGCATTCCTGTGGTTACCCAGCCCCCTTATTCACCTGACCTCAGTCCGTGTGACTTTTTCCTAAACTGAAAAATGTCCTCAAAGGACGTCATTTCGGGACTTTAGAAAACATCCAAAAGAGTATAACGGACATGCTGAAGACCATACCGGTTGAAGACTTCCAGCGCTGCTACCAACAGTGGGAACAACGTCTCCATCGGTGTGTAGCTGCCCAAGGGAACTACTTTGAAGGGGATAACATTGATGTTTAAAAAAAATAAAAACTTTGGTAAATAAAAAATCATTCTCATTACTTTTCTGCCACACCTCGTATGTATGCTAGTATTCTTGCTGGTCTAATTATCAGTAACTTAAGTGATTAAGCTGATGGTTTGTGAAACTTTCTCATCATTCAAATGTGGGAAAAAGTGCCTGGAAATTGTACTGATTTTGAAAATGAAAAATTTTCCTCCTCTTTATCCAACCAAAGGTAAAAATGAATAATTAGGTAACAGTTGTCATCAGATGCAGACATGACACTGTCTACTTCTCCAACACTATTTTTCATTTGTAGCAGGAGCTGAGAACCTCAGTATGTTGGGTTGAGGAAAACAAGACAAGTGGATTTGTTTCATTAAAAATTAGCTTAATAAATAGCTATAAGAAACCAGTAGAAATCATCTCTGGCTCAAATCGGTGGTAGTTCATCTCTGATTTGTGGTAAAAAAAATTGTGCCAAATGAATCAATAAATGAATAAATAAAAGAACAAACGCAGCACTCATTGTATCTCCCCAATTTATTTTCTTTTATATACTCAAAACAAAAAGATTTTCTCCATATTTATCACAAGAATACAGTACACGGTATGAATTTCAGTATACATTCACCAAATTATATGTAAGATGCAATACCACTGAAGTTTACGGTTTATATCATAGTTTACTTTAAAGTCATATCTGTTTACTTTCTTTTAATTATTTTTTTTTTATACTAAATATATGAAATATTTGGAATTTCATTTTCTGGCCTAAATTTGATCAATTAGTTACTGAATCAATTCTCCTCCTCCTCTGTATTGATACATATATATCCTGAACCTGCAAAATTAATGCAAAATAATTTTTCAGACAGAAATTACTTAAAAGGCAGTCAAGTCTTAAACTGTTTACAGTACTGGTTATCTGTAAGTGCTCAAACAGGCTTTGAGTTGAAATTTCATTGTCAAATTCATACATAGAAACCAGAAGACATGAGAGAGGAGTCATTACTGATGGGAAGAAGACGTAGAGGAGGTTCATGCAAAAGAGCAGTTTGACAATACCAGAATGTTGATGGGGACACTGGATTACATCAGTGACTAACTGCAAGACTCTCTCAGAAAAGTACATGTTTGAGACACAACACTTCAGAAAATACATAGCAATCAGGTCTTTTTGGCAGACTTACTTTTTTTTCGGCATTTCATATTTCTCTAAAACAATCAAATCCATGTTTAGTTTTAATACAAGTTTTAACTGTAAGCTTATTTGTGAGATGGTTACACTTTAATTTAAATTACCCCTTAGCCAAGAGTTGCAGTTATCTAGCCTTAATGATTTGTTTACATTTTACAGAGTCTGTGTTTCCTATGTTATGCCAGCTTCATGGTGATGATTTCTATTATTATTGGTGGATTATTATCAATGTTGTAAGACTAAAATTTTTTCGTCCTCCCACTTGTCAATGTTTATGATGAGTCACTGCCCATGTCCTTAGGTACAGTTTTTGACAGCTATAAATATTTCACTTCATTAAATAAAGGGGGACAAAAAACAAATCTTGCACACCCCCTTAAAATAAAAATAGTTAGTTGTGCCCCTGGTTCAAAACTCAAAGTGGGAAAAAGTTTTTAAACAACAAAAATGTCCCTAACAGAAACATACATTTTGATATTGTAACAAAGGCATCAGATTAAATCAATGGTATTTTGCAGTTTAGGTGTTTATAGGTAAAAAATGTTAATTTTAAAAGCTTGTAGTTCATGGTTTAAACTGAACAGAAAATTACAAATTAACCCAAAATCTGATCAGATAATGAGTGCAAGCTGTCCACAAATGTTCATAAAATTCAGTCCATTCATTCTCAAGTTAAAAACTTTTACCAAGTAAACACACACAAACAACGCAGAACTGGATTAGGCAGATTTGGGACAGTTATATTATGTGTTAAGACATTATGACTCATTTCTCCTATTTGTCTCAGAGGGCAATTTAATCCATTAATTTGCAGTGTTGTAATGTAATGAAGTAATAATACTTTGTTACAGTTCTTAAGCATTTTTTGGGAGGATCAGTACTTCACTTGAGTTTATATATTTCTGACAACAAACACTTTTACTTCACTATATTCCCTAAGCGAAAAGTATACTTTTACTCCGATACACTTCCCTTAAGCATCTTCGCTACAAAAAAAATAAATAAAATAAATTAAAAAAATTATATAAATTCATGGCCAAAATTATTGCCACCCCTGGATTTTTCCCAGAAAATGCACCATTTCTCCCAGAAAATTGTTGCAATTACAAATGTTTTGGTATGCACATGTTTATTTCCTTTATGTGCATTGGAACAACACAAAAAAAAAAAAAACAGAGAAAAAAGCCAAATCTGACATAATTTCACATAAAACTCAAAAACCGGGCTGGACAAAATTATTGGCACCCTCAACTTAATATTTGGTTGCACGCCCTTTGGAAAAAACAACTGAAATCAAGCACTTCCTATAACCATCAATAAGCTTGTTACACCTCTCAACTGGAATTTCCGACCACTCTTCTTTTGCAAACTGCTCAAGGTCGCCTCAGATTTAAAGGGTGCCTTTTCCCAATAGACATTTTTGAGATCTCTCCATAAGTGTTCAATCGAATTTAGATCCGGACTCATTGCTGATCACTTCAGAACTCTCCAGCGCTTTGTCTTCAACCATTTCTGGGTGCTTTTAGAGGTATGTTTGGGGTCATTGTCCTGCTGGAACACCCATGACCTCTGATGCAGACCCAGCATTCTGACACTGGGCCCTACATTGTGCACCAATATTTTTTGGTAGTCTTCAGATTTCATGATGCCTTGCACACAGTCAAGGCATCCAGTGCCAGAGGCGGGGTCCCCAAAACATCGTAGAACCTCCACCATGTTTGACTGTAGGTACTGTGTTCTTTTCTTCGTAGCCTCATTCCGTTTTCTGTAAACAGTAGAATGATGAGCTTTAACAAAAAGCTCTACCTTGGTCTCATCTGTCCACAAGACGTTCGTCCAGAAAGATATTGGCTTCCTCAAGTACATTTTGGCAAACTCCAGTCTGGCTTTTTTATGTTTCTGTGTCAGCAGTGGGGACCTCCTGGCTCTCCTGCCATAGCGTTTCATTTTGTTCAGATGTCGACAGATAGTTCAAGCTGACACTGTTGCACCCTGAGTCTGCAGAACAGCTTGAATATGTTTTGAAGTTGATTGGGGCTATTTATCCACCATTCGGACTATCCTTCGTTGCAGTCTTTTATCAATTTTTCTCTTCCGTTCACGTCCGGGGACATTAGCTACAGTGCCATGTGTTGTGAACTTCTTGATTATGTTGCGCACAGTGGACAAAGGAACATGAAGATCTCTGGAGATGGACTTGTAGCCTTGAGATTGTTGATATTTTTCCACAATTTTTGTTCTCAAGTCCTCAGACAATTCTCTGCTCTTCTTTCTGTTCTCCATGCTTAGTGTGGCACACTCAGACACACAACAGAAAGCTTGAGTCAACTTTTCTCCATTTTAACTGGCTTCAGGTGTGATTGCTTTATTGCCAGCACCTGTTTCTTGCCACAGGTAAGTTCAAACGAGCATCATATGCTAGAACTAAAACGATTTACCCACAATTTTGAAAAGGTGCCAATAATTTTGTCTGGCCCATTTTTGGAGTTTTGTGTGACATGATGTCAGATTTGGCTTTTTTTCTCTGTTTTTTTGTGTTGCTCCAATGCACATAAAGGAAATAAACGTGTGTATACCAAAACATTTGTAATTGCAACAATTTTCTGGGAGAAATGGTGCATTTTATGGGAAAATTCCAGGGGTGCTGATAATTTCGGCCATGACTGTATATATATATATAATTTTTTTTTTATTTTTTTATTTTTTTTTTTTGTAGCGAAGATGCTATATACAATATATATTTTTATTGTGGGAGTCAGCCCGGACACAGACAGGCAGACAAGTTTAAATCACCCACAACACGTTTATTATACATATTTACAAGTTAAAATGCACCTCAAAACCCCCAAAGTCCCGGCCACAACAAAATGCCCTCACTTCTCTTCAGGCTGCCTCCTTGCCTCCTCCAGAGACCTCATCCTCTGCACTCCCGACTCCAGCCATTGAATGAAGGGAGGCGGCCCCTTTTATAATCACCCGGATGTGCTCCAGGTGCTTCCTGGCAATCTTCCACTGACACGCCCCAGTGTGGCGGAAGTGCCGGCTGTATCCCTGGAAGCACTCCGGGTGTCCCTGCTCCTGTTCCCCCCAGCAATTCCGGGTGTGGCGGAAGTGCTGAGGCCCAGGGCGCCCCGTGGCGGTGACCAAGGGCCCCTACAGGATAGAGCTTCAAAGCCATGTACCCCTGGCTCCCAAAGGAACTAGGGTGGTTGCCCCCCTGTTGTCTGGGAAAGGCGCAAGCCCTCCTCCGGTTGTCCTGGGTGTCCCGGCCAGGTCGCCACCCCAGCCATCTCTGACAAAATATATATATATATATATATATATATATATATATATATATATATATATATATATATATATATATACACACACACACACACACACATACAGACCTACTCCAAAAATAAGCCCTAGCATCATTTTCAGATGAAAAGTAAGGCGCCTAAGGCCAGGTTTATACTTCACGCGATGCAACGCATGTGCCCGAAACATCCATTAAATTCCGAGGACACCTTTCCACAATATCTCTGAAAAGGGTGTTTAATGATTACATCCATCAATCAGGGGATGCGCCCATTCCAGCAGCATCGGCGCAAGACAGAAACAAAATCCATAGATGAGGCATCAGCTCATCCCAAGGTCAACACAAGCACACACACACTAATGTCATTACAGCTTCACCAAATCCCCAAACCTAAATGGCTTTCGATGGAAAACTAAGCACACTGTGGAAACTCACCAGGAAAACATGCAAACTCCAGGCAGGGATCACAAGGGACGGGACTCCCTGCGAGACAGCAGCTCTACTGCTCTGCCACTGCCACTACCCCATATGTGTAATTATTAGCAGTATTCATTATTTAAACAAAGTTAATGATTTTTCTGTAAAATGTAACATACATATTTTAATGCATTTCATCATGAAAGTGATATCAAGTATAAATCTAAGAATATCATAAATTTAATGTGTTCTGTGTGGCGATCTATTGCTGCTGTCAGATCAGGAGGAAGCCCCAGAAGTGCGTAAACACGTTTACTACTATAAATTTAAGTGAAGATAAATAAACTAAACTCACAATCTCACTGGACACAGCCTCCTCCTTCTTCCATTTGTTGATATGCGCTATTCAGTTAATAAGAGTACCGGGTGACGCAGACACTCACTTCACTCTCACATGTTCAGCTTTGCTCCTGTGCAGATAAAAAAACAGCAAAAAACCCCTCTAAGGCGAATAATGCTGTAAAAAGCACTGCACGGCCCTTACTGGAAATTAAAACTACATTTTAGGAGTAAATGGTACCAATGGAAAAAAAAAATACTCAAATGATTCAAAATCACGCAAATGGTGTTTCCAAAATGTTTTTTTCTTTTTCTGTAATACTTACATGTGAGCAATATATGATAAATATATGCCTAATGACTTCAGAAGAATACCAGTCCTTTACAATTACCTGTCTTACAGGGGGTTAAATAGTTTTAGAGATACAAGAATTGAACTGGAGTGGAGCTTACACTTAAAAAAAAAAAAACACTCTGTACATGTACTGTGCAGAATATTCAATTGTGTAAGCACTAAATAATGTATTATGAATGATTTCTTGTCTAAATTATGAAAAACAGTTCACATGAAGAAAGTTTTTTCTTTTAATTATGAGCAGGCAAACAGACAAGTGAACAAAGTTTTAGCAGACCATACAATTTACCACAAGTCCAAAATGCAAGTAAAAAAGAAGCATCTTTTAGACAGCTGGATAAGGAAGTGACACAGCATGTAAGGAAAATTTTTTCAACTAATGAAGTAACTTCTATTATTTACTATGTACAAATAAACTTATTGACTGTATGTCTAACTGTGAATATTGTATGCTGTTAAATGAGTCTAAAAGAAAATAAGCCTTCGATATTTTATGCATCAGGGACTAGTCAAACTAGCTTTATTAATTAAATTAATGGAAATAATTTTTTACCACATACCTTTTATCAGCATAATTATAATCGGGCTGCTGGTATGTCACATACTATTTACATTGAACTCTGTATTGTAATTATCATTACTGGATGAGCAAATAACATGTAGTAATAACAACAGTACAAGGATGTCCATGAACTTTTTTAAAGATAGATACCAATAAAACATATACAACCTGTCACAAATGTTTCTCTCATGTACAACAGAAATGCACAGGTTATCTTTTGAAATTGTCATCCTAAGCACACCAAAGCATTGTTAAAACACTTGGAAAAACCCTTACCTTTGTCAAAATGATTTGTCTGTGATGTCAGACACTGTGCTAGAAATTATCAGATGTTACATTTCTATATTAGTTTATTTTCTTGTAGTTTGGACTGCCTCTCAAATTTTACTACCAACTGTTATTCTGATCTAGTCCCAAGCTATTTACATGATCTACTGAGTTTTTGAATTTTCATTTGATTTATAAAATATCTAAATTATTTTGAGATCATCCCTGACAAATACACTGTATTACTTTCTATTGTGTTATTGTTTGTGGAGTAAGTAACCTTTTGAAGTTAAATGATGTGAAAGGCAATATAAAAAAATTATGATTACAGAGTTTTTTTTAATTTATTGAAAGGAAGATTTTCACTAACTACATTTAACACTAGCTTTTAAAACCTTGCTGTAAAACCTGGTTCTTTGTAGGGCCGAGAAATTCATATTCACAATTAAAATATAGTCGAATATGTATTGACATTTTGAATATATGAATCTGAAATGAAAATTTTAAATATCTCCAGCCAAGGCTGTGTTACTCAAAACATCCCTATATAACATGTCAGGATTTTTCAATTTCAAGTCTTCATTTCCAGCAAAAGCTCTTTTTTGCGTTGGACAGCAGATCCAGTCATCACTGAGATGTACCTGTAGAGCTTAAACTAATAATAATAAAAAAAAATAATCTGCTGAACAATTTGTGTTGTTCAAATGCATGTTAAAATCGAGAATTGCTGCTATCCTGCAAGGAGATGCTTAGTTGTATTTATTTAAAAAAATACCACATCCACAAAATTGAGTTTTCAACTTAAAAAGTATTAGCACCACCAAAATGGGGTGCAAAAAGTGACTTCTGTTTGCATGTTACTATTTTCCTGATGCTGCTGCCTGGCAACTGTATATAGCTATAGAACTGGAAGAGATAATAGAAACATAAAGACAATCAAAACAAGTAAATCTGATCTAAGCCAGTGAAACTTAGAGAAAAATAAAAACTTAGGTATCAACCTTGACAAAAGGATGTAAAAACCAGAAAGCTACATCATTTGCAAGTATAAGATTAATGTTATACAATGAAAGCAACTACAGCAAAATTGCTATCTATTTCCAGTAAACAGTGACTTGAAACAAAGAAATACATAATCATGCATTTTCTTTATTCTAGATGTAACTTCTTCCAAAAATCATGCCTTAACCATTAGATCAGGGGTGCCCACACTTTTTTGGCTTGCGAGCTACTTTTAAAATGACCAGGTTGAAATGATCTACCTACATTAAAAATGATATATATATATATATATACT
>JANRMT010062814.1:128178216-128207458 GCA_026402145.1 Polypterus bichir lapradei
CAACTCTGTGACTGTTCTTGAATGGCCCAGCCAGAGCCCTGACTTAAACCCAATTGAGCATCTCTGGAGAGACCTAAAAATGGCTGTCCACCAACATTTACCATCCAACCTGACAGAACTGGAGAGGATCTGCAAGGAGGAATGGCAGAGGATCCCCAAATCCAGGTGTGAAAAACTTGTTGCATCTTTCCCAAGAAGACTAATGGCTGTATTAGCTCAAAAGGGTGCTTCTACTAAATACTGAGCAAAGGGTCTGAATACTTAGAACCATGTGATATTTCAGTTTTTCTTTTTTAATAAATCTGCAACAATTTCAAAAATTCTTTTTTTTTGTCTGTCAATATGGGGTGCTGTGTGTACATTAATGAGGAAAAAAATTATTTTAAACGATTTTAGCAAATGGCTGCAATATAACAAAGAGTGAAAAATTGAAGGGGGTCTGAATACTTTCCGTACCCACTGTATATACCGAGTATACTTTATACATGAAATGTATGTTGTCGTACCTTGCATAACTGAATAACCTTTATGGCACAATAACAATTCAATACATTTATGGTCACTACAGTGTTTGGATTTAATAATCGTCATGTGGGAAAAGGCTGACTCGCATAAATAAGTACAGCCGAATAATGCAGTCAAGGACCTTTTGAATTCAGCCGAGTGAAAAATGATGGCTGTCTGATTAACTGCGATTTTAGTTCCCTCTACTTTCTCTTTCTCAAATCACTTTTTGGAAAGACGTCAGTTTCGTAGATTTTATGAACAGTTCGCAAGTGCCTTGCCACATTTTCTTTCTTTGGAATAGCAATGATAGATTGACAGATCAGACTAACGCACTTCGATTGTGACATTGTGAGAAAAAAATCCTCTTCCAATTCCACATCCAGCCCATACCCTTCCCAAACAATTTTTTTTTTTTTTAAATCCCTTCTTTAGTCGATATAAATTGGAAGGTTAACTAGATCACTGAGACAGCCGGCGTTTTGCAGTAGCTCGCGCATTTGATCATGCGTGTGGGATGACAGAAGAAAAGAGATCTCAGACTGGCTGCCCTGTATGTCAATCAAATGGCAAATGCCATAGGGAGGATATATGATAGACTAACGTTTAAAAAACTTTTT
This sequence comes from Polypterus bichir lapradei, assembly GCA_026402145.1. Lineage (NCBI taxonomy): Eukaryota > Metazoa > Chordata > Cladistia > Polypteriformes > Polypteridae > Polypterus > Polypterus bichir. The sequence continues at coordinate 128,179,341 of JANRMT010062814.1, forward strand.
TTTGAATGCAACGCGATCTACCTGCACTACCTTTGCGATCTACCGGTCGATCGTGATTGACGCATTGGGCACCCCTGCATTAGATAATGTTAATTTTCAAGACTGTGTGTAACTTTGATAAACTACTTTTGCGCTAAAACTAAAAATTATGCTTAATTTGAATTTTTTGGTTACAACTATGTTATGTCTGAATTTACACACTGACACAATAGATAAATTGAGTTTAAAGTGTGATGGATTTCACTCTACGGTATGAAATTTTACTTCAGTGACTTCAGTTATTTTTTTTTTTTATTCTAGTAACTTAAATTTATAGCTGATGGGCCTTAGATTATCCTGTTATTGCTAAGTAATAATTACATAACTTTAACAGTTACTAAATGGTGTTCTGGTACTTTCTGTTAGGTGAGAAATTGCAATATTTTATTTATGTAAGAATCCAGCTATTACTCATCACAATTTGTACATTTCACTGTTTTAGTCTGTTCAGTTTTACAATAAAAAATCCATTGATGAGCACTGAAACATGGCTAAGGGTTCCAGTTTTGTAACCTGTCTTTTAATAATTGATGGATACCAAAGATTTTGCTAATTGTTGCTAGTTCAACAGGAAATAATACATATTAAATGCAGCCAAAAATCTTTGGACACACATAATTGCATGTTTTTATAATCTTAAAAAAATATTGATTTAAAAATTATTGCTTAAATACCTAATATTTATTTCTAAAACAAATGCTAAACTCTATGTCAACTTACGAATTTCCTTTGAAAACAAAACAAAAATAATCATTATATCATCCTAATTACTATGTGTATATCTTTAAAACATTATCTTTAAAATGTTGTGGAAGTTATATACTTGATAATGTGTTTGAGACAATTAGTTGTGTTCTGACAAAGTAGTGTTGAATTGCAGCAAAGAATCCACTACAAAAGGAGACAAATAAGACGAGACAACACAGGCACTGGACATTAGACCATTGTAAATTTTCCTTTGATCTGACAGTCCACACGTGATTTTCAGTTCCACCTGCTTTGTCTACATGAAACACAGAGAAAGCAAATAAATGCTGACTGCATGTATAGTTACCAATGTGAAGCATGAGGATGGTGGTGTGATGGTCTTATGCTGGTGATACTGTCCATGACCTTTTTTTTTTTTATTAAATAAACTTAAAGGCAGGCTTAACCAATTCTGCAGCAAGTCTCCGTCCCATCTGGATTACACTTAGGAGGAGTATTATTTTTTCCCCAATAAGACAATAGCCCAATACATACCACTAGGCTGTCTAAAAGCCATCTGGTAAAGATGGAAAGTGAAAAAGAACTTCAGAAGATGACCTGGCCTCTACAGTTGCCCAACCTTATAGAGAGCTTGGGCTGGGTTGGACTGGAAAGTAAAGGAAAAGCAGCCAATAAGTGCTCAGAATATGTGGGAACTCCTGGAAGCCTATAATATTATAAAAGCATCACAGATAGCTAAAACTCGTGAAGCAGGTTGATAGGATGTCAAGATTGTGCAAAAGGTGGCTGCTTTGAAGAATCTAAAATATAATTATGATTGAACACTTTCTTGGTCACAGCATAATCTCATATGTATTGTTTTATAGTTTTCATGTCTTCACTATTATTCTAAAATGTACGAAAGATGAAAAAACTAAAAACCCGTTCATGAGTAGGTACTGTATGTCCATACATGTATAAAAAGAGACACAGACAGACAGACTTCTTTGTCAGTGTGTACTTGTCATTACAGAAGCACATGATTTGGGGAGAACTGTGCAGTTTCTTCCTCTCCATTAATCATCTGTCTTGTAATACTCAAGATAGTTATAAAAGTTTAAGTACTTACCTAGGCACATGGATGGCTAATGAAAACAAACGTTTCTTATTTTAGGAATGAGAACTGTGTTTAATAATTAATTAGTTTTAAAGATTGAATAAACTCAGTGCAATATATGGAGGTTTGCAGAGCTGTCTTCACTTCAAGTGAACCCTACATGTTAGGTCTTCACAGGTAAATAGTTATTTTAGGTTTGTATCTGATAAGAATGAAGTTTATTTATTTTTTAAAATACTAGTATTGTTAATTACCCTATATGACATATTAATCTCTGAAAAATTTAACTGAAAATGTAAAACTAATACGACAATGCTAACTTATTGATTTTAAGTAGACATTTTGAATTTCAGTGAAAAAGGAAACAGTACACAAAACACATTCTTGTAACTTTAAAACAATTTAAAAACAAATAATACATTCTAATATAAAAATAACATTTTCCATATTTCTTCGATTTATATTTCTATTGTTGTTTGCAAACAGTACAGAGTCTGCTATTCAATACATTGATTTGTATACCTAACAGTTTAAAGTCAAAGGGCAGCAGAAGAAGAGCCCCGTGCAATACCACCACTTTTAGTGTACCCCAAGTGGCAGAATAACTGTAAAAAAAGAATTTGTCAGATTACTGGACTATTTCCACTCTACAATTCACTCTTTCAGCTTAACAAAAATAAGAATAAGGAAAGCCGTCTACTCTATTCTCCCAGCATTTTAAAGGCATATAAAGTGTTCCCCCACATTTTAACTCTTTATTTAATCTTTATCTTCTTCTGATTTTTGACTAAAGCACAACAGGTAAAATGAAAAGTATTAGCTTTCTGGTATTATGCTAAATAGCTCTTTTGCCTTCCGGTAAGGGGACCAGGGTTTGCACCCCCCAGTCATCCCTGTTGAGTTTGCATGTCTCCATGTCTGCATGGGCTTCCTCCCATAGTTCAAAGACATGCAAGTTAGGAGCACTGGTGATACTAAGTGTGTGGTTCAGGTGTGTGTGTGAGTGTGTATGTTCACTCTGCAATGGACTGGCACCCTGTTCAGAGTTTGTTCCTGACTTGCGCCCTATGCTAGCTGGGACAGGCTCCAGCACCCACTGTGACCCTGTTCTTGACTAACTGGTTTGAAAATGACTAACTGACCATTATGCTAAATGTTATAAATATGTGCTCCCAAAGATGTCTGCTTTGCAACACAAAGTCCACATAAAAAACAGAATTAACTGTCACTTACCATGAGTGCCCATATGCCATTCACTCTGAGCGCTGGGCTTTCACTCTGGGTGAGGTTACAGAGCAGTTCAATTGCACCAGACTCTAATATTGGCTGCAGGAAGAAAAAAAATATTTGTTGAATTTTCATTGCTGCACAAGTCAAGGAGTTTTGCACTACTGTGAAACAAATAATTCTGCAGCAAACCCTGGTAACAGAAAATCACAATTTCTGCAAGTTACAAAACAACTTTTACCAGCAGTAGGCATGTGGAGCCTCAAATGACATAAATATGCCTGAATGAAATTACATATTTTTGCGAAATGTAAATTATATTATATGTAATATAGCAAAATCTATGCAGAACTGGTTAAAAACTGCTCCAATCATGTAATGTTTAAATTAAAAACAAAATTTAAAAGAGAAAGTAGTCAACAGCCTTACTTTAAGATGGGAAATTTTAGAACCTAAATTTTTGTGCCAGACACTCAAAATGAGCCGAGGAACAAAAAGCCACAAGGAAGAGTGCACTCCACCACAGGCAATCTCGTCACTTGAAAACAGGGCAACAACTTAACATTGAATCTTTAAGGTTTAGTTTCATAAAACAGCTTTAACTGCATCATGAAAATTAAAAATGTAACAAGCCAATCAAGACAATGAATAACTCCATCATGTAAACTTCAGCTTTTACAAGATATTGATTAAATTGGAAACAGAACAGCTTTGAGACATAGAACACTTACTGACCCCTTGCCTGCATACTAGAGTAATAGGAAAAAGCTGACCATAACATCAAGCTAAAATTCCAAAACAGAAACACTAAATGTAAAAATAAAATCAAGAAACTCCAAAAAGCCACAAACTAAGAATAACTGCTATTGTGAAATATTGGTGGAGGAAGTACTCAAAAAATCTACTTGAGTAAAAGTACAAATAACCAAGCAAAAACATACTCTTATAAAATCTTAAGAATCAAATTAACCTTTCTATTTAAGAGAATGTAAGAAAATACTTGCTTGAAAATATACTTAAAGTATTAGAGTAACAGATATTCCCTGATTCAACGTTATAATATGGCGTTAAGGTGTGCCTACTGAATGTATACTGTGTTAAACATAAAAAAAAAATTACTGGTTGTGTGATTTTAATTTACAACGGTTAAGATTATGATGATAACCATACCAGTTTAATATTATGTTTAGATATTCTGTTTAAAACAATTCCAATAATGAATTGTACAAAATAATTAATGCATTCTAATATAAATGTGTTGTTACTGTATTGTTTTATGATGATTTTGCTCTAAATAGAATGAGTCATGAATCATATGGGTGCTACTTTCACTTGCACTTTAAACATCTAAACGACAGAGGATGACGGCATAATGCATGCGTTTTAAACCTCTAAACCAGGCGTTCTTAAACTTTTTAATTTGAGGACCCAAATTAGAAAATCGGTGCTGTACTGGAACCCAAGAAAAGGATTATCATCATACTGACAACTCATAAAGAGACAAAAACAATGGCCATATAATAAAAATGCAAATGTTTTCTTTCCCTTTAAAGCATATTTTCTCACATGAACACTACTAAAAGATAAAAGTAGGAGACTAAACTATTATTACAAAACATTACTCTGTATCTATTCCAAAAATGTTTATTCAGAGAATAATGGTTATGGGGCACCTGGGCATTGGGGACAATTTAGCACCACCTAGTCCACCTAAACTGCATGTCTTTGAACTGTGGGTGGAAGCTGGAGCACCAGGAGGAAACCCACACAGACATGTGGAAAACATATAAATTCAAAACAGAGACCACCTGGGGCTTACACTTAAAACAACTATTACCATTCAAAACAGTAACAGATTTTGAAGGCATATCACTGCCAGTGAAAATGACTAATTTAAGCTTTAATAAAGCTGAGAGAAAAGAATTATTTGGGATGTGGCACAAGTATACAATATTTTTTGAAAGCATAGTATGAAAGGTCAATTAACTTTGCCATTTTATTCATGGCACAAATTAAGGAAAGTAGCAGCTAAAAAATTAATTATTCAATGTTGCTTGTTTACATATATTACCATTTTTAAAGTATTGTGATTTTCTGTGTATGTGATTCCAAATGTAAGAGTTATTGCTGATTTGTTTTATTGAAAAGGGAATTTCTCTCCAACGTGACATTTTTAAGTCATTGTGTATACTATAATTAAATATATTAAAAAAAAATATATTTTTATTGTGTCAACAAGTAAATGCCGTAACTGTATCTATAACAATAGCAATGTATGAAATTAAGAAATGGGTCTTCAATTCTGATGCCTCTCCCTTCAGAATGACCAACGAATAAAAAAAAATGCAGTTGTCAGGAAAAAGAAGTACACACCCTGCACTTGTGCGTGCACACATACACACACACACACAAAGAGAGGCATTACTATATTCTGAATGCATAGTCAGCTACTGAAAAGAAACACATTTTAAACTGTATTGTAAACCTATAATATCTGACAGAGATTTATGAATTTCAATTTAAATGAGGTGCTTGCTGCTGTAGCTTCTTGGACCATTCTTGTATAGGTTTCTAATTTCTCATTCTCTGAAAGGAATGGTAGTGATTTAAATATTTCATCAATGGCTGATGCCATATAAAGTGTGGCCATTTCCTGCTCACTTGCATGCCATTTCTTCAGGTCTTGGTGAAGAGCATCTTTTATACCTCTGACAAAGAGGTTATCTCCCAGACTCCCATGTGTGTCCTGCAGAAGCTATATGTGAAGTGGGGCAGTGACCAAGAGTGTGGGTGTGAGTGTCATCTAACATAACTAACATAGGGTCTTCAATGCTTGTACAACAAATGCTTCTGCATTTGTTATAACTGACTCCGTGAAAGTCACAATCTCCTTGTTCTTCCTCACCTTGGGGGTCAGTAGTGCAGCAGCAATTGCATGTTGCTGCTCAAGAAAACATTCAACCATATCAAGTGCATTGTTCCACCGGGTTGGCACATCGGTAACCAGCTTTTGCTGTGGAAGATCCATCAATTTCTGCTTTTGCTGCAAAGCTTGAAGGCCTTGGATACTTCTGTGTGAAAACCCAGGAACTCATCTTATTGTGCACTGGCCGGCAGATTAATTGCAGACTGACCCAACAAGTTTAATGTGTGCGCATAGTATTTAATGTGAGAAAAGCCAGGTACCTGAGCTGCAACAAGCATTTTTGCTGTGTTGTTGGTGACTAACACTAGATCTTTTTCTTTAAACCCCTATTCCATAGTGACATTACAAAGTAGCCTGGCCATGTTAGCCCCAGTATGACTTTTATGCATGAGGATAAGTACAAGTGATGCGCAGAATGATTCTGTTTAGTGATTCGATTCATTTTGTTCAAATTCAAATTCCAAACACAAGAATCCCTGAAGACTATGAAAAAACTCGTAATCCTGGGCCACCTTAACACTAGAATTACCAAAGCCTAGGGAAAAACTCGTAAACCTGGCCCACCTTAAATCCTTTTGCACTTCTGTCTTGTAAATGTGTTGATAAGCCCAAGCAGCCTGCTATACCATCCCCCCCCGCCGCCACAGAATGGGCAAAAAGTTTTCCCAGTTCAAACCTTGAATATCTGGGAGTGACCTACCCAGAGTTGTATTGGGGAAATAATTTCATGTGTGTTCCGTGTCTACAATAATCTATGTAAAAACATTATTAAAACAGAAACGTTTTTCATTTTTTAGTAATAAATGACAAAATGTAGACATGAACTGTATAATGTGTATGACAGCTTCCGTAGTGCAGGGGTAAGAACTGTTGAGTTATAATTCTGAGGTTGTGAGTTCGAAACCAGCTCCCCCACAAATTTACCGTTTTGAATAGTGAGCTGCTCTTATTGTTAATATTATACAATAAAAACATACATTTGATTTGTGTCTGTAACAGCTGGTGTAAATTTAAAGTACTTGGAAAAGTTATCTTTTTTTTTTTTTTTTTCTATTATTCTCTCAGTCACAATCACGATACAACACCCACCCTCCGCTCCAGATCTGACACTGTTAGTTTTTATCTGAAACTGGGAACAACTGTAGATGTGAGTGGTGTTTTAAAACAATGGAACTGGAAATTCTCTGATCTGGAGGAATAAAAGCTGACACACAAACGCTGGTGAATCTTCATTATCTCACCGTCATTTGAATTTTTTTTTATATTTATTGAGTGTTCCTGCTCACGCTGAATTAGTACGGACCTTATGGTCTATGTTGTCAAAGTTGCACTGACAAAAAAACAGACATATAGGTATATATGATATTTGGAATAACTCATTTTATGACCTGTATAGTACATTTCGGAAAACAGTGTGGCACGGATGCAACATTATTCATATTAATTTCGCATGCCTTCTTGTGCTTATAACCAGTGAACTCATTTTTGGTTTTTTTTCCCCGATCTTGCCCAATCTCCACATTTTGGTGCATGGTGTTGTTGCTTTTGTACTCCAGGACATGCAGAGGAAAGAATAGTACAGAGAGGTCAGTTCCGCACTATATAAAATCATCAAATTCAACAGTTCCCACACACCCAAGGACTGTCCTTCCTACATTTATGACATGTGCACCTGTTGCAATGTACACACTTCTCTCTATGCTGTGGTTCCTATTACACTGAAGGAGCGCCGGACACTGACTGAGTTTGCTTTCACTTTTCATAACAGTGGATTTCAAAGTACAGACCTGTAGTTGTTCTGTCCTGTTACGTGGGATTTGGGGTAATTCTTGTTTGTTTCAAGCACGATGGAACATCAAACCATGCTAATTAGTTGTTGAAAACCTGTGTAAAGACAGGAGTTTCAACTGATTGGAACAGATTTTTAAGTGGGAGGATTAGACAACAACTTGACCTTTTGTTTTTAAAATGAAAATAATCCATGTATAAGCAGAGTTTTCATGTAATTTACAAAAGCATCTTTGTCCACACTAAAACACTAGAAAATTCATAAGACATAGACTAGTGGTTCTCTATCATGGTGCTGAAGAGTAACAGTGGCTGCAAATTTTCCTTCCAACTAGTTTCCTAATTAGAAGACAGTACCTTGCTGATAATGAAACTTGATATTTAACTATTTAGCTTGATGCCTATGATTTAAAACACTAACGAACACTCCAAAGATGACATACATCATTCAACAATTCACAAGTGTTCTACATGAACTTATTACCGCAACACACTGCAGACTAATCACATTAAAATCTGAAACAACGCAGCAATGATAAAGGTTTCTTGAAATATGTGGACAGATGGTTACAGAGGAATTGGCTAAACGCATCCTGGATACAGCTGACAAAAGCCTTCAATCTAAGTGGGATATATATAACAAAAAATGGAATAAACTTACCGAGAATAAGCATACTAATGAACCACAATCTAGAGACCCAAATAAATCCACCTTTAACAGAGTCAACAAAACTCAGAATAAGTTCCAGAATAATAAATACATAAACTTACAGGATTATTAAAGAATAAAATCTAATGATGCAAACAGCCATTAATTCTATGGCCTCCCTAAAATAAATAAAACCCCTCTAAACTTCTGACCTGTTGTCAGCCTAACAGGTGGTTCAAATTATAACTTATCTAAAAGATGTTTTCAAATGCTCAAACATTTAACATATGATTCAGAATATTCTGTTAATAATGAAAAGATGACATTGCAGCATCTGAAAAATGTATCCATCATTGAGGATGAGATCATGGTCTCATTTGATATCTATGTCACTGTACACCATGATTTAAAATCATCTGTTCCCATCATCAATGCTAAACAATGACCCCACCATAACAGCTGGCCAGAAAAGTCATAATGCATCTAATATGACTTTACCAGAAAACTCAGATTCATTTTAATGGAAAATACTACAGACAGAAAGGAAGCATGCCAATGGGACACTTAGCTGAAAGAAGATATTTGAATGTGTGGCTCTAATTCAGTTCACACCTAAACTTTGGATATACTACATTGACAATACATTTGTTATATTAAAAAGTAATAGCTCAAAGATTTCCACTGCTACATCAACGCTATATTCTCTGCAATCCAGTTCATCTTGGCGGAAAAAAAAAAAAAACTTCCTAGACATCTCCTTTGAAAGAGGTAATGACGCCACGCTGATTACAGGTGTTTATCACAAGGAATGCTATGCAGACAAAATATTACACTTTGCTAGCAATCACCCATCATCGCATAAACGGAGCTGTGTTAAGACAGCCATTGTAATACAAAGGAGACTAAAAAGAATAAAAGATATTCATCAGAAAATGCTTACATAGGAGACATCAGAGACCCCAGCAAGCAATCGACTGTAACCTGTCCCCCAATCTCACCTGGCACAGATTTCCTTATAATCAAGGGGAATCAGAAGGTACAGCACCTATCTTTTCCAGTTAAGGCATCAACATTGCACACAAGCCTATAAACATTCTGCACACAGTCCTTTTCAATGCTAAAAGCAGGAAACTGGCAGCAGAGAGACAGAACGGCATTCCATGTGGTTCATGCCCAGCTGATTATATGAGAGAAACATAAAAACACTTCTAACATGTATACAGGAATACAGAAATCAGAAGGAAGGACCCAAAGTCTCTGATTGACGCACACATATGTTAAACTGGACACACATTTAAATGGGACTCGGTGCAAGTAAAATTCAAGGCTAATAATAGAAGTTCCAGCCAGGGAACTGGCTGAATCGTGGATATCCAGTGAAAACGCCATTAACTAACATTTGGACATGAACCCAGCATATGCAGACTTGACAAGAAGAACATGCACATAATAAATAAGACTTTATGAACAAACCCTAAGAATCTCACCTCATTAATCCCCCCTCTCCCACATCCACCTGTCCAGCCCCCCTTATTTGCTATATATTACTTTGGATTTCTGTATGTCTAATCATTTTTCTCTGACGAAGATTCCTGATAAGAGTTGAAAGCTTAGGAATAAAAAACTATTTTAACATACAGGATTCATTTTCTCCCTTTGTGGATCTCCATCTACAAAGAAGGAACATTATCCATGTCTTTTGTGGACCATAACGGATTTAAACTTGATGGTCTTTCCAATTCCAATTCAATTGGCATTATTAACTAATGTCTGGTTAAGAAAACAGGTAACAATTAAACCAAATGCAGATGCTAAAAACAAAAATAGAAAATTAAAGGTTCTGAATTGTAACAGGCAAGATAATTAAAATTAAGCCCAAAAACATATTGCTTTAGTAGTAAATAAATGGGTTCAGAAATTGGTTGAAGTGAAAACTTGCAGCCACTGCCGATCTCCAGGATTGTAATTAAGGACCTCTGACCTACAATGTAACTAAAATTAATGAATGAAAGCACAAGGCATATAGTTAAATATAGTAAATTAAATAAAGTTGCATTATCAGCAAGGACTGAGTTCTAATTAGGAAACTGAAAATGTCTAGCCACTGTGGCCCCCCAGGACCGGAACTGAGGACCTCTGACATAGACCTTTGCCTACACTGAGCATGCACACTTTGGTGGAAGACTCCCTAACACTAGAATTACCACAGCCTACGAGAAAACTGGTAAATCCGGCCCACCTTAAATCAATTCTCACCTCCCCATCAGCGTCTTTTGTCCTGTAAATGTGTCAATAACAGCAAGCAGCCTGCTATCGCATCCCCCCGCCCACCACCACAGTTCAATTCGTAAAGAAGTTTCTCAGTGCTCAGTGTTTATCTTCGAGTGAAGTGCTGGAGCTTTATAGGGTAAAAAAAGTACATCATCATTTGGAATACATACATATCATGCGTGTTCAGTGTCATCAATAATCTATATAAAATGTAGACATGAAATGTATAATGCGTTAAGCCTGAATACAAATATGAAATAAACACTTTCACAAAAGGTACAAGTATAACAAAACAAGTATGCTTTTATTCAAGAATATAACCGAAGAAAAAGAAAGCAGGTTACGTTTGGCGGTTGATACGACAGCTTGCGTGGTGTAATACTAAGAACTGATGCCTTCCAATCAATAGGTTGCTGTTTCTATATCAGCTGCTTCCCAAATTTACCATTTTGAGTAGTGAGTGGTTCTTATTGTTTATATCATACAATAAAAACATACATTTGGTTTGCATCTGTAAATTTATAGTTAAAGTTAGCGGGGTTTTTTTCAGTTTTATTCTCTTACGTTCAAGCTCCCACACCCACCACAGATCGGATGCCATTTTCAAATAAATACGTGGTATAACAAACAAACTTGTTTTGTTACACCTCCTCTTTATTTAAAAACCATATCAGATCTTGTGCACGAACGAGACTGGGAAAACTGTGGATGTGGATGTGAGTGGTGTGCTTGATTGAGAATGACTGTGGATGTCAATTTTTTTTATTCAGTTTTATTCTTGAGTACTCCTGCTCACACTGAATTAGTATGCACCTTCTGATCCATGATGTCAAAGAAGCACTGACAAACAAGAGAGACTTAAGGTATATATGACATTTGGAATAATTCATTTTATGACCTGTATTGTACATTTCAGAAAACGTTGTTGCACTAATGCAACATTATATTCATTTGCATATCTTAATGCGTTGTAGTCAGTGACAGCATTTATTTTTTTTTATTTTTGTTTTTTCTTTCTGATCTTGGCCAGTGTCCACATGTGCTGCATGTTGGTATTTCTTTTGAACTCCAGGAGAGGACAGGATAGTACAGAGAGGTCAGTTCCGCGCTATATACAATCATCAGATTCAAATGTTAACAGTTCCCACACACACCCAAGGACCGTCTTTACGACATGTGTATAAGGAGTGAAGTCTGAAGTCCAAATATCAAATAAAACTTTCAAAAAAATACTAGTATAACAAAACAAGTGCACTTTACTCAAAAATATAACGCAAGAAAAAAGAAAGCAGGTTACAGTATGTTTTATTTTTTCTTCGGTTATATTTTTGAATAAAAGCGCACTTGTTTTGTTATGCTTGTACTTTTAAAGCAGGTTACAGTAGGCTTCCCATGGGCTCACCACCTATGGGAGGGGCCAAGGGGGTTGGGTGCAGTGTGAGTTGGGTGGTGGCCGAAGGCGGGGATCTTGGCGGTCTGATCCTCAGCTACAGAAGCTGGCTCTTGGGACGTGGAATGTCACCTCTCTGAAGGGGAAAGAGCCTGAGCTGGTGTTCGAGGTTGAGAGGTTCTGGCAAGTTATAGTAGGGCTCACCTTGACACACAGCTTTGACTCTGGAACCAATCTCCTTGAGAGGGACTGGACTCTCTACCACTCTGGAGTTGCCCCCGGTGAGAGGCGCTGAGCGGGTGTGGGCAAACTTATTGCCCCCTGACTTGGAGCCTGTTCATTGGGGTTTGCCCCAGTGGACGAGAGGGTAGCCTCCCTCCGCCTTCGGGTGGGGAGATGGGTCCTAACTGTTGTTTGTGTGCGTATGCACCAAACAACAGTTTTGACTACACACCCTTTTTGGAGTCCCTGGAGGGGGTGCCAGAGAGCATACCTTCTGAGGACTCCCTCGTACTGCTGGGAGGCTTCAACGCTCACGTTGGCAGTGACAGTGAGACCTGGAAGGGCGTGATTGGGAGGAATGGCCCCCTCATCTGAACCTGAGCGGTATTTTGTTATTGGACTTCTGTGCTTGTCACGGATTGTCCATAATGAACACCATGTTCAAGCATAGGGGTGTTCATATGTGCACTTGGCACCAGGACACCCTAGGCCTCAGTTCAATGATCGACTTTGTGGTCGTGTCATCGGACCTGCGGCCACATGTCTTGGACACTCGGGTGAAGAGAGGGGCGGAGCTGTCAACTGATCACCACCTGGTGGCGAGTAGGCTTCGATGGTGGGGGAGGATGCTGGTCAGACCTGGTAGGCCCAAACGTCTTGTGAGGGTTTGCTGGGAACATCTGGCAGAGTCGCCTATCAGAATTAGTTTCAACACCCACCTCCGGCAGAACTTAAACTACGTCCCGAGGGAGGTGGGGGACATTGAGTCCAAATGGGCCATGTTCCTTGTGTTTATTGTTGAGGCGGCTGACCAGAGCTGTGGCTGTAAGATGGTCAGTGCATGTCGTGGCATGCCAAGAGGAATGCGGCTTCTGTGGCTGCGGAGGCAAAAAACTCGGGTGTGGGAGGAGTTTGGGGAGGCCATGGAGAATGACTTTCGGACAGCTTTGAGGAGATTCTGGTCCACCATCCGGCGTCTCAGGAGGGGGAGGCAGTGAAGTGTCAACACTGTATATGGTGGGGATGGTGCGCTGCTGACCTCGACTTTGGACGTTGTAGGTCGGTGGGGGGGGTACTTCAAAGACCTCCTCAATCCCATTAACATTCCATCCAATGAGGAAGCAGACACTGGGGACTCGGAGGTGGGCTCCCCCATCTCTGGGACTGAGGTCACCGAGGTGGTCAAAAAACTCCTTGGTGGCAGGGCCCCAGGGTGGATGAGATACGCCCGGAGTTCCTCAAGGCTCTGGATGTTGTAGGACTGTCCTGGTTGACACGCCTCTGCAGCATTGCATGGACATCGGGGACAGTGCCTCTGGATTGGCAGACCGGGGTGGTGGTCCCCTTCTTTAAGAAGGGGGACTGGAGGGTTTGTTCCAACCACAGAGGGATCACACTATTCAGGAAAAGTCTATTCGGGGGTCATGGAGAGGAGGGTCCGCCAGATAGTCGAACCTCGGATTCAGGAGGAACAGTGTGGTTTTCGCCCTGGTCGCGGAACAGTGGACCAGCTATAACCTTTAGCAGCGTCCTGGAGGGTGCAAGGGAGTTTGCCCAACCAGTCTACATGTGTTTTGTTGACTTGGAAAAGGCATTCGACCGTGTCCCTCAGGGAATCCTGTGGGGGGTTCTCCGTGAGGATAAGGTACTGGACCCGCTGATAAGGGCTGTTCTCTCTGAATTGGTTTGCAGCTGAGTGTGAAGCGACTGGGATGGGAATCAGCACCTCCAAATCCGAGACCATGGTCCTCAGCCGGAAAAGGGTGGAGTGCCCTCTCAGGGTTGGGAGAGAGATCCTGCCCCAAGTGGAGGAGTTCAAGTATCTCGGTGTCTTGTCCACGAGTGAGGGAAAAATGGAGTGTGAGATCGACAGGCGGATTGATGCGGCGCCTGCAGTGATGCAGGCTCTGCATTGGTCTGTCGAGGTGAAAAAAGGAGCTGAGCCATAAGGCAAAGCTCTCAATTTACCAGTCGGTCTACGGTCCTACCCTCACCTATGGTCATGAGCTTGGGGAAGTGACCGAAAGAACGAGATCACGAATACAAGCGGCTGAAATGAGTTTCCTCCGCAGGGTGTTTGGGCTTTCCCTTAAAGATAGGGTGAGAAGCTCAGTCTTCCGGGAAGGGTTCAGAGTAGAGCCGCTGCTCCTCCGCATCGAGAGGAGTCAGATAAGGTGGCTCGGGCATCTGATCAGAATGCCTCCTGGACGCCTCCCTGGTGAGGTGTTCCGGTTACGTTTAACCGGGAGGAGGCCCCGGGGAAGACCCAGGACACGCTGGAGGGGCTATGTCTCCCGGCTGGCCTGGGAACGCCTCAGGATACCCCCGAAAGAGCTAGAAGAAGTGGCCGGGGAGAGGGAAGTCTGGACATCTCTGCTCAAGCTGCTGCCCCTGCGATCCGATCTTGGATAAGCGGAAGAGGATGGATGGATGGTTACAGTACGCGAGTGATACGACAGCTTGCATATTGCAATGCTAAGAACTGCTGCCTCCCAGTCAAGAGGTTCTGGGTTCGACGCTGGCAGCTTCTCAAGTTTACCGTTTTGAGTGGACAGCTGCTCTTATTGTTAATATTATACAATAAAAACATACATTTGATTTGTGTCTGTAATAGCCACTGTAAATTTATAGTGCTTGGCAAAGTTTGTGGGTTTTTTTTTTATTCAGTTTTATTCTCTCAGTCGAGTTCATGCTCGCCCCGATCTGACACTGCTGTTTCTAAATAAACACATGCTATAACAGAGGTGAACTTATATTGGAGAAAGAGAACAGAAGCCCTCCCCGCAAGAAACATCCACTCACATATAAGAACAACGCAGCTGCACCAGGCGTAAAGGAGAAACTACTTGTGACTTTACTCTGTAGGAAGATAAGTAAATAAATCAAGATAAGTAACATTCGATCTGGCTTTTATATAAGTAAAATATAAATGATTCTTATGTAAAGACCATCACAAAACATAATCACAAACAGGAGTTTGCACGATACGCTGGCGAGCTCTGTAAGCGGTGCTGTTTCTTTGAAGGACAGGTGATTGGCAGGATGACACCGGACCTTGTAGGCCATCTTTCGCCTTTACGCCTGGTGCAGCTGTGTTGTTCTTATATGTGAGTGGACATTTCTTGCAGGGAGGGCTTCGGTTTTCTTTCTCCGATCTGTGTTCACCTCTGTTATAGCACGTCTTTATTTCAAAACAGCAGTGTCAGATCGGGGCGAGTGTGACAGAGAGAATAAAACTGAATAAAAAAAATTGCTATACTTTACAAGTACCATACATTTACACCGTCTGTTACAGACTCAAATCAAATGTATGCTTTTATTGTATAATAGTAAGAATAAGAACAGCTCACTACTCAAAACGTTAATTTTGGGAGACGTTAAGATTCGAACCCAGGACCTCCTGAATAGGAGTCGGCAGCTCTAACTGCTGTACTACTAAAGAAGTCAGGATGATAAGCAACACTAACCTGATTTCTTTTTTTTCAGTTATAGTCTTGGGGAGGAAAAAAAGCGCATCTGTTCTGTTATACTTGTATCTTTTGTGAAAGTGCTTATTTGATATTTGGACTTCAGTCTTCACACATTATACACTTCATGCATACATTTTATTGTTACTAATAAAACATGGAAAAAGTTTATCTTTTAGCTATGTGTTCAACATTGTAGTTGGTGTTATCTTGAAGGCCTTTCAACACTGATGCAGGATGACTGGCTCATAACTTGTATTTTCAGGTTTTCAGAGTTGCTCTTCTTAACCGACTTTTGTCAGTTTTTACTAGCCGGTCAAAACATTGTATTGTCCACACTTCTACAGTATAGGCAGCTTTCATGGCCTAACACAACTGCCTGAGATTTGCAGAGAACAATGATTTTTTTTTGTTGTTAAATTTTACCAAGGTCTTGACACATATCCTTACAAACACTGAGACAGGAGGCAACTGTGTCTGTCAGCTTGTCTAGGTCAGCTGATGCATCCCCAATCACTAAAACCAAAGCAGGCCTGCACCTTCAATGCTGCCTTTTAAGTGCACCTTTTTACAGTGTTAATCACAGGCTTAGAAGATTTTAATTTGCTCCTGTAGGTTGGAAGCAGGTGAATCAAACAGTGATCAGAAAGGCTACACAGGGAACAGAGGTGCAGTATATTTCTGTGACCGGTATGACACACAGTGTGCTGTATAAATTTAAGTTGTTCATGGCTGCCCTGTTAAAATCTCTAGGAGAAATGAGAAGGGAGTCCAGGTAAATTGCTCTATGCAGAGAGTCTGGTCAGCTAGTTGCTGCAGCACCTCACTCAGGCAAGCCTGATAATCTTTGTGCTGATCAATAAATTATATTATATTACATTTCTCAAATTAAATGTAGTTCAGTTACCTTTATATAATTCAAATGGCTGCAAACACTCCATTTGCACAGAAGGATAAGGAAAATAAGGCAACAATACATAAGCATCTTATTAAATACTGGAAATTCCAAAAGCAAAGCAAATACCTGATTGATTAAAGTTACTCTATTAATTTTCTACACAATGAACAAGCTTGCTATTACTCCAAAAACTCATATTTTAATCCCGTGTTAGTTTCTTCCTTTCTTGACTCCTCTGCCAAAAGAATTCACATCTAGCAGCATTTTAATATATAAAAAGATATAATGCTGCATGTCAAAAATATACCCTTCCTAAGAGATCATCTACTTGCTCCACTTCTTATCATTACAAAGAAAGAATAAAAAAAGTATGATTCCTTGGCATAAGCCGTTCACATGGGAATATGCTATCTGCTACAAACAATAGGCAGTTAAATTCCATTTATTGAGTGCTGAATTTCAAATGACCCTTAACCTTCAAAAAAATCACCTCATGAAAAAAATGGACAAAACTCACTGCAAGTAAAAGACATAGCGACACATGTAAAGATAAAGACAACTCAATTAAAAGTTAGGATGCCTGAGATTTACCCTAAAGCTATTTAAATTCATTTTGTGGAAGAAAAATTGATTGCAATATAAGACATTTTCCTATTATACTTGTCTTGTGTCACTTCTAAATTTCAGAATACCTGTAGCTTTTATATTTTCAGTAAGATGATAAATAATTCAACAGAGTTTCACCCACTAATGTTGACTGGCGGGTTATATTTAAATTAATAATGCAGAATAAAGTTAGTAAAACTAAAATCACCAGAAATTTCATACATAAAATTCCCTTTTTTATTACAATACCACTTTTTGACATCTGAATAAAAAGCCATAACAGTCAAAAACACCATATAATTTACCTCTTTGCTGGGGGAGAATTCAAGCAGCAGGTTGCATAATGTTGATGAAGCCATCACCAACACCTCTTCTGGTGCATTCTGTAAAAGCTGCCATGAAAATAAAAAAAATGTAAAACACAAAATTACTAATGAAATACTAATGGACACAAATCATATATAATGGCATGGTAGTGAAGACCTTGGTACTGCTGCAACAGAGATTTGTTATCCTGGGATCAAATATCATATCCAGCTGTTGTCTGTATGTTGACTTCTTATTACCTTAGTTACTCATGAGTTCTCTTCCCAAATACCCATACATTTACAAGTCATTTGAAAGGATGATTCTAAACTGTACCAGGTTTCAGGATTACTGTCTGCTTTACACCTGCTACTGCTAGTAAAGGTATGGCATCAACCCTGAACTGCATTAATCAAGTCTGACAAATATGTTATGTTACAATCATATACAAGTAACTCAGAGCTTAAAATATAAAACTTAGGAGTAATAAGATTTCAAGTAGGAGAAATACAAAGAGGTACACAAAGCTAATTTAAGATATGTCAGAAAGCAGCTATTGATTAGTATTGATTATTTTGCTCAGCATACTGGCAGTGTGTTTATAGGAAGGGGACAGTAAGAGCAAATGGACCTACATGGTTTTGGATCATGTTTCATGCAATGATATGGACCTGGATTACCTAGGGAGTATTGTAAATATTAATGAATTTGCTAATTTCACTGTACTCTGTACATGTGACAATATAAATCATTGCACATAAACAGCTAATGTTATAGAAAACTGTTTTCTGACAATCTCAGCCTTTCATTTAATTTGATTTAAATATAGAATTTTAATATTCACTTGTACGACCAAAATGTTTTATTCTCTTGTATGCTAATTAGTCAGTAGGACATGTCCTATTTTACCTAAAGCTGATTATTTTACTGAGGATAACAATTAACATTATAAAGGTACATCTGTTTAAACTCATAGAAATGTGTTAATTCAGTTGATATAAATTATGAATATAGAAAATATATCTCTCTTTAACTTAAAGAAAAGTTATTCTACAGTAAATCTACAACCCCAATTCGAAAAAAGTTGACACTGTGTAAAATGTAAATTAAAACAGAATGCAATGATTTTCAAATCTCAAGAAAACTTTTAATCACAATAGAACATAGAAAACATATGAAATGTTGAAATTGAGACACTTTATTATTTCATGAAAATATTAGCTTGTTTTGAATTTGATAGCAACATTTACTTATATAGCACATTTTAGACTCTATATTACTGTATATTCCAAGTTGAACAAGAATTAAATTTTGAAGTAAATACTGTAATCATCATACAACAAATATAAAAATTACAATTTACTAATCAGTATTTTTAATAATGAAACTTCTATAGTACTTTAAACACAAAAACAAATTCAAATCATTCAACAGAAAAATCATACCTTCATTAATGGCTTCCATACAGCATGGTCTTGGAAACTAGTTCGGAGTTGTTGCACTGATCTGGAAAGACTATGCAGGCACCTTAAGGAGAATAAATATATTTGAAAACTGTAATCTTTGTCATACTTGTCTGCCTGCTTTATTTCTGGACCAACATCTTCAAGCAAAAATTAGAGAAACTTAACTGCATAAATTGATGCTATGAGAAGAAACATCACATCTTTCTCTGTGCAAAATTAATAAAATCTGTATCTCTAGCTGTTTTGAAAATGTTCAACCATAAATCAATCTACCACCCTGAACATACCTCATCCTATCTAAGCACAAATAACAACAGGGAATAAGGCAGTATATTTGTTAAAAAATTATAAATTACAATGCTTAAGGTGTCAAGTAACATTAATCTTATTGTTAATATTACTGTCAACAGGATTACAACTTTTACATAATAATTATTTAAGCACAAACCTAAATACTGCTAATATTCAGTACCAACTCAAATGTTCATTATATACACAAATGGAATATTTCAAAGGTATCCCATTATTTATGCATTAATCTGGAAGTTAACATGTGACATTGTAGGATTTTATTTGGACTTTGCTTCAAAATAACAGTAACTTATTAAACTGGCAGATCAAATATTTAACTAGGGCCATACTACACACTATAGTCAAGATTATGGATTTAACAAATAATCGTGTGATTTTAAGTACATATTAGCTAGAAGGTCTTACTGCCTACCAAAAGTTACATTCATTTAAATGAGTTAAAAGTGTCATTCTAAGGAATTCAGTGGACGTACACTTAAAAACAGAATCTGTTCTCTAATGGCTAAGTCCGTGACATGCTTACGAAAACAAAATACAAAGAGCCAGAAACACCCAACGGGCCTACTGGAAACACCTTGAGAGAGGGAGGATTTTCTTCTTTTATCTAAAGTCTTATAAAGGATTTATGTTCGTGAGGCATTAATTTACCAACAACACTACATTATGTTTTGTAATCATCATAACCTTCTAGTTGTATTACTAAAATACAGGGTGGTCCAGATCTAATTATGCAGATCCATATCGTCTGGATAACTCTGATTTATGCGGGGACGATTCCAGTTCCGCGCGAAGATGATTCTTCATGTCGTCAGTTTGCACACTTCTCGATGGTCCGGGATTTTTCGAGTTATTTTCTATGTAATAAAGTTAAGTTATAGCGTAGTGAAAATTGCATAATTAGATCTGGACCACCCTATACATTCTTTATTAAATCTCACAGCACAAAGATACAAAATTCTGTGATCTTCATTTTGGTTCTCTTCTGCTTGTTTACTTTAAAAAGTTTACTTTTAGAATCAAAAACATAGTGCCTTGGATACTTACCTGACAGCTGCTAACCGCACCTTGATACTTGACTCCGATAAACCACTCACAATCCTGTCCATCATATTCTCAGCTTCAATTATCTATGGGGGTGGACATTAAAGGTCCATAAAGTCATATTATTTATACTACAGATCTTAAGTGATACACTAAACCTTCAATAAACATGTACTTAATGTGCATGAATTATAAAATATAGTATCTAATGAGCTTGACTCAAAGTAAAATGGCATGGAAGCACAGTATTTAACAGTAATATAGGTACCAGGGCTTAGTGTCTCATCAAGACCGTTTGCATTCTCCTTGTGTTATGGGTTACCTTTATTTAGATACTCATATTTCTCCTCATGTCCTACATGAAACAGCCTAATTCATTTACAAATATACACTGGAACCTCAGTTCATGGCCATAATTCGTTCCTAAACTCTGGTCGTAACTCGATTTGGTCGTGAACTGAAGTAATTTCCCCCATAGGATTGTATGTAAATACAAGTAATCCGTTCCAGATCGTACGAGCTGTATGTAAATATATATTTTTTTAAAGATTTTTAAGCGCAAATATAGTTAATTATACCATAGACCTTGAAGAACAGAGAAAACTAACACTGCAAGAGTTCGCGCCATAGTGCTACAAAACGCTAGTTAAAAACACTTTTTTTTAATGAGTTTTAAGCACAGGGGAAAAAAAAATGAACATTTGAAAAATCCGTAATTTAATAAACCACCAAGGAAAGTAACATTGCAACAATGCACGCTACGAACCGATCGCTGTAAACAGAAGTGAAGTGGAGGTTAAAATCCAATAGAGAAAAGTCTTCATTAAATACAACGAGGTAAAAACAATGCTCGAATCTGTCTCTTTAAAAACAAGCCCGGTGCATTCTTTAACTGCCTTCTTGGCCTTATGTGTCCAGCCCTCCCTCTCTCTTTCTTGTGTGTGTGTCTCTCTCTCTCTGCACAGGGGGAGACTGAACACGTGCGGACATCATCGGTGTGCACAAACCGAAAGGTAAAACTGGCTTGTTCGTATACCGAGTGTGTAGTTGTGAACAGATGCAAAAGTCTGGCAAACTTTTTGGTCGTAAACCGATTTGTACGTGTTCCGAGACGTTCGTGAACCGAGGTTCCACTGTACTTTGAAATATTCTCCTAATAGTTAATATGATTACTGTATTGAATATAACATAGCATTTTATTGACCCAGGGGTTACGGAAGAAAGAGGAATGGACTTTGCTTCTTTTCAGAGATGGATGGCGAGCGGCCCTAGAAACTTCCATTTGTGTGCTTCAACACTGATTATGTCATATCTTGTCAGTCACTTTATCCCTTTATCCACTCAAATACACTTTTTGGCCCTCTATGAGCCAACCTAAACTCTGGGTCCAAATCCAAGTCTCACCAGTGGTCACACATCTGAGCCAATAATGGATTCTAACAGTCTGGAGATGCATTCAAAATGTTCTCTAAGTGCTGTCTCTACATCAAATATCCAATATGTCCATGCTTTTCATGGGGATGCTGAATAGCCAGCATCTCCAGGAATTCACACCCCCTATTACATTTCAGCCACCTGAGATGTGTTTCCCATCCCTCTCAAATCCAGACCCTCAGTTGCTAAAGTATGACACTCTATATGAAGTTATGAGTGTTAACCTGATTGGCGTCATTGAGAGCAAGTGTAGGTGGGTATGCATGAGTGTGCACATCGATAGACCAGCATCAATGGTTGACTCCTAACTTGTCCCTGATGCTGCCAAGACACAGTAGACTCCTGCTTTGCTGATGCCCTGGATATGTGAAATTGAAGTCAGACGTTTACAAACCTTTAGGGTGAATTCTTTAAAACTCACTTTATAGCCCTTTTTGATTCTAACAAACTAAAAAACTAAAATTGATATATTGTTTAAGACATCTACAATCCTAAATAAGAAAAACTTGGGACAGTATCCATCCATCCATCATCCAACCCGCTATATCCTAACTACAGGGTTACGGGGGTCTGCTGGAGCCAATCCCAGACAACACAGGGCGCGAGGCAGGAAACAAACCTTGGGCAGGGCGCCAGCCCACCGCAGACTTGGGACAGTATGGAAAATGCAAATAAAAACAGTGATTTTTAAACTTACTTTGACTTTAATTTCATTGTATCAACCCAAAATATTTAATGTTTTTTCTGGTTAACTTGTTATACATCCATTCCTGCATTTCAGGCTTGCAGCACATTCCAAAAAAAGGTTGTGACAGGGGCAAATTAGGGCCAGTACTGAGGTAAAATAATTAAATAATTATGTAAATTCAAACAGGTGATTGTAATCATGATTTGGTACAAAAGCAGCAGCCAGGAAAGGCCAAATCTTTGAGGTGCATGGAAGAGGATCTCCAGTTTGTCAACAAATGCATGAGAAAATTATTGAAATGTTTAAAAACAACATTCCTCAAAGAAAGACTGGAAGGCATAAATCTCCCTCTACAGTGCATATCATCATTAAAATTACGAGGAATCTGAAGGAATTTCAGTGTATAAAGGGCAAGGGAGCAAGCCAAAGCTGACAACCCGTGACCTCCAATCCCTCATACAGTATCGCATCGAGAACTGTCACTCATTAATAGTTGATATAACCACTTGGGAAAGGGATTACTTTGGCAAACCTCTGTCAAGCACTAAAATATGGAGTTACATTCACAAACGCCATTTAAAACTTTAATGTGCAAAAAAGAAGACTGTCCAGAAGAGGCATCGAAATCTCTGCATTCAAAGGCATCTGGGATGGACCACCGCACAGTGGAAATGTGTATTGTAGTCAGGCATTTCAGTATTCCAGATATTTTTTTGAAGAAATGGACACCGTGTGCTCACTTGTGTCAGTGCCCTTGGAAAGGGAAATTTAAATTTCTGAGATAGCAGTACTAACACAGAAAAGTACGCTGAGATTTTCAAGCAACATATGCTGCCTTCAAGATGACACATTTTTCAGGTCCATGCATTTTTCAACAAGACAATGCTAACTCACATTCTACACACATTAGAAAGGCAGGGCTGCGGAAGTAGATGGTACAGGTATGGGCCTGGCCTGCTTGTCCCATATAGTGACCATGTACAGAAGATTCAAATGAAAAACACAACAACCTCCGTACTGCTGCACACCCCAAGAGGTGTTTGCAGGAAGAATGGGACAAAATAACACCCAAAGCACTTCATTGCTTGGAATCAGTGCCAAAATGTCATTTAAGTGTCGAGAGAAAGAACGGAGACATTACAATGTGGGGAATGCTTTACCTTTCCAACTTTTTTTTGGAATGTGTTGCAGGACTGAAATGCAGGAATGGATGTACAGTATATTAACAAATGAAATTGTCCAGACAAACACTGAAATATCATAGATACATACTGTCTGCAGTGAAATAAAAGTCAAAATAAATTTAAGAATCACTGTGTTTTTTTTTCTGTATTTTCCATACCGTCCCAACATTTTCTGATTTAGCGTTGTACTTTGTACCTGGAAAAATGTATTTTCTTTCCAACAACGTTAATAGGGTTTTTCAATTTTTATTCACTATATCACAATTGCAGTCGGTCTTTGTTAATATTTGGTAGAATTATCTTTAAATTATTTTAATTGAGCCCAACATTTTGGGTAGCCTTCCAAAAGCTTCTTATAATCAGTTGCTGGAATTTTGATCTATTCTTTCAGAAAGAACTGGTGCAACTAGGCTTACTTGCTTGCATATACGTTTTCAGTTCTGCCCCACAAATTTTCCATCGAATTGAGGTGAGGGCTTTGTGATGAACACCAATACCTTGATCTTGATGCCATCATCAATATTAATCAACTGAATGTGTATATATATGTATATATATATAAGCAAAACAAAAAAATCTCAAAAAAAAGTACAAACATATCCACAAAATCATATATTCTTCTGTAGTGTGAATAAAGAGTTTATTTGCTTACTACTGATATACTGTACTTCATTGTCCATACACAGAAACACATGGGTGTACAGTTGTGGGTAATAACAAAATATGGCAATTCTGCAGATATGGACAAACACATAAAACCCCACAACTTTTAATTTCAATTAACTTTACTCTATTCACTTTCATCACTTTTACTTATGAATGAAGCAAACTATTACTGACACAGATGAATGCATAGTAGCTGTCACTAACACTGAAGCACAGTACAATGTATTTACTTTGTCAATATTATTAAGCATTTTATGCTTTCATGTGCACATATCATTGAATGTATCCAGTCACTGATAAGCTGCTAGATTGGCAGCTGTCAATTTAGCTGAGCATTAGAAGTCACTGCTTTTTAATACCCTGCATTGTAAGTATTCTTTGCACATGTGTGATCTCAGGGAACACAAATGCTGAGATGCAGTGGTGACATTCCAAGTGATACCTCAGCAAAGACAGCACCTTCTCTGATGACGTACTGACAGGTTTTCATACCATTATTGTGCATTTTCCAACTCATTAAGGTACTGTATTACTATAAAAAAAACTGTTGACTGCACTAACAGTACCTGTGGCTTAGTTTAAATTAGTTTTAAACAGAAGTATTTGTGTTTTGTGATTTAAACAGTAATATTGCTTCACTGTCATTTCACTAGTAAGTTTGAAATGTTTTTCTATAAAATAAGTAAAAAAAAACAAATTACACATGTTTGTAGATTTTACCATTAATGGACTGCTTCAAATTACAAGTTTTGCACAAAATTGGGTGCCTGTTTAGAAAAACATCTTATGTACTGTTTTAATTCCATGTTAACTGTGCACTACATAAAAAGTACCTTTTCCCCACCAAGACTTCTTCAAAATATTATATGATGCAGTCTTTCAAGTGTTATTAAAGGACACACTACACATTTGCATTGCAAAAAAGACTGAGTTGGTAGAGCTGGAAAATGGTAACTTACTTTTTTTTGCCACATGTAATAGTAAACACAGCCACAAGGTAAATAAAAAAATATAAAACTGAATAACTTTTTAGAAGTATAAACACCTTAATGCTTTCATTGTTCTGGGATCAGACTTGGGTTCTACCCTTTACCCTTTCTTTTATATACAGTTTACCTCTAGTCCAAACCATCTGTGTTTGTTACTGTACAACATTAATCTTTCTACAATTACATAATACGAGGAGAAAATTAATTAAAACAGTTAGCCTGGCTAAGGGTTTTTGCTTAAGCTCTGCTAAAATGGCCTTGCAAAAGCCTCCAATAGTATTCTCACATTTATGGATTCTTTAGTTAAAGAGATTACATGAAAATGTTAACTGAAAGCTGTTTAGTAACTTAGACTTAAAATACAAAATGGTCAAAAGATAGAAATAAAGAATAAAAAAACAACAAAATTTATAATGTGAATTTAAGCTTCTTTTTCAAATAAACGTGGCTTAAAATGTTTTAACAAGTCAAAACATGATCAGCTATTAAGAGAAAGGTATCATAACTACGTTTTTACAGTAATGTACTGTATATTAATGAAAAAGGGTACAATTTAAAATAAAAAAAAATCTTGAATTTAACATGAACATTAAATTCTGCCATCTGTTTCCTTAAAAGACTTTGTATGTTACAGAATCAAACAAAGCTGAAATCCATTATAGCAGACTTAGACTCACCCATGTAAATTCAGAAAATCTTAATTTAAATATCCAACATACATACTTGTATTCTTTACAGTCCTCTGTGGTTTCCCATAAAGTGCATGCAAGTGACTAGGCTGGGAAAATATGTTAGGCCATCGTAGCCTTGAATCAGCATCACTAACCCACGTCCTTATCAAAAATATGTAGATGAATAATACGGTAATACTGCATAGTGAAAGATTCACAAAGATTCATGAAGGATGATTTGGCAGCCAAGGAGGACTTTAGTTCTGGCACAGTTGCATAAACATATAAATGCCCAATGTGTCAAATGACTACTGGTCACAAGTTATACTATAAATATCCGCTTTCTGGGGGAAGAATGTAATTGTAACATTTGGTCAATGTCTTTTAAATATGTATTTAAGCTATTATTAAAAACAACTGGACAGAAAAATACAGAAAAATGTCCACAAATGCAAAACTCCATAATAATCAGAACTAATGAAAATGATAACTGTGACTAAATTACATCTATTAACAACTAAAATAAGTCTGATATCAGCCTTTTGCTTTTTGACTAAAATTAAAGGGGATAATGTGACAAAAATGTGCTTAAAAACTCAGTACATTTTAACATAAAGTCTAATCTCTTAAAAAGTACCTCTTTGAGCAGACTTCTAAATCTTAATTTCTGAATGTATCTTATAAACTGACAATTCTTCTCTAGAGTATATTATTTTGAATTTGGCTCACTCCAAACAAAACACTCAAAACGGGGCACCAGTTTTAAAGATTAAACCCAAAAACTTTAAGGGTCCATTCATATCTAAGTGCTTTTCTAACTTTTATGTACTAGACCAGAACACTCCCAAACACTTTGTAAAGTTATTTGCCATTATTTTAAATGGCACTATTCACACCTAAGTGTTAACACTAGAATTACCAGAGCCTACGAAAAAACTCGTAGGTCCGTCCCACCTTAAATCGCTTCTCAAAACCGTTCTCACCTCTCCGCCAGCGTCTTTTGTTAATCTAAATGTGCTGATAAAAGAAAAGCTGCAAGTAGCCGGCTATTCCATCCCCCCAACGACTTAGAACGTGCACAAACTTCTCCCAGCTCATGCCTTGATTATCTGGGAGTGAAGTGGAGTTTTAGAGTGGAAATAATAGATCATTATTTGGAATACACGCATTTCACGTGTGTTCTGTTTCTACAGTAATCCGTGTAAACACATTTTTAAAACAGAAACGTTTTTCATATTGTAGTAGTAAATGACAAAATGTAAGCATAAACTATATAATGTATGAAGCCTGAAGTCCAAATATCAAACACATTTACAAAAGGTAGAAATATAACAGAACAAGTATGCTTTTATTCAAAAATATAACTGCAGAAAAAAGCCACCTTAGTATGCCACATTGACACATACTTACTACAATTGCCACGGTAGCATAATGGTATCAGCCACTGACTAGTATTCAGAAGGTCATGAGTTCGATCCCGCGCGATTCAGTTTTGAGACGTAAACTGCTGTTATTCTTACAATTTTATAATAAAAACATAAATTTGATTTCAGTGTGTAACAGCCGGTGTAGTTTATGATAATTGTAAAGGTTAGTTTTTTTTTTATTCACTTTTCATTCTCTCAGTCGTGTTCAGGATCCTTCCCTACACCACCCCCCCCAAAACCCAAATTGAGAATGCTGTTTTCACATAAAGATGCGCTATAGCTCTGCAGCGTATTTGTGACTGCATTCTCGTACCAATGCTTCCGAACTGAAGAGCCTGCGTGCACTTTTCGTGGCATTACACGTCTATTTTTTTGAGCATGCCCGTGTCGCTCAAACACAAGAACATATGTTGGTGTACAAGAATAACAAAACAAGTGCACTTTTATTCTAGACTATACGTGAAGAAAAAATAAAGCAAGTTACAGTAGGCGGTTGATACGACAGCTTGCGTGGTGCAATGCTAAGAACTGCTGATTTCCGATCCGTGCTATATAAAATCATCACATTCAAATATTAACAATTCCCACACACCCTTCCTACATTCACGACATGTGTACTTGTTGCAGTGTACACATCTCTCTGTGCT
>JANRMT010062814.1:128232458-128261156 GCA_026402145.1 Polypterus bichir lapradei
AGTGTGTGCATAATCGATAAAATTGTAATACAAGGAGATGAGAAATTTAAATATAACACAGATAACGTACAGATCCAGGTCAAAACTGATGAAATACTGCATTTTCACAAGAGATTAGTATGCAGTCAAAGTTTGACGGAAATTGGTTCAGTAGAAGTGGGTAAAAAATTGATTGCAAAATTTGACCCACACAAACACAGAGGACAAGCTGAATAAAATCATGTCAAAAATGTACACTAATGCAGCAGCGCGCCTTCCAAATTTTAAGTGTTCAGCATTAGGAAAGCATACATTATCAAAACCAAGGGGATTCACTCCATTACAAGCAGATCATGCTTTATGCAGTTACAGAAAGTGTACAACAGGAATCTTATAATAAATAAGATGCTCACCATTAACACTAGAATTACCACAGCCTACGAAAAATGTGTTAATCCGGCCCCAGCTTAAATCCCTTCGCACATCTTTTGTCTTGTAATTGTGTCGATAATCCCAAGCAGCCTGCTATAACACCACAACCCCCCCCCCCCCCCCAGCAAGCTGCAGAATGGGCAAGAAGTTCTCCCAGTCCCTGCCTTGATAATCTGGGAGTGCACTGACTAGAGTTGTAAGGGGAAATAATTTCATGTGTGTTCTGTGTCTACAACAATCTATGTAAATGTATTGTTAAAACAGAAACGTTTTTCATGTTTTAGTAATAATTGACAAAATGTAGACATGAACTGTATACTGTGTGAAGGCTGCTAGCCAAATATCAAATAAACACTTTCACAAAAGGTGCAAGTACAATACGACAGCTTCTGTGGTGAAGCGGTAAGAACTGCTGACTTACAAGCCAGAGGTGGTCAGTTCGAAACCAGCTCCCCACAAATTTACTGTTTTGAGTAGTGAGCTGCTCTTATTGCTAATACTATATAATAAAAACATACATCTGATTTGTGCCTGTAACAGCCAGTGTAAATTTATAGTACTTGTAAAAGTTAGTTGTTTTTTTTTAACTTTTATTCTCTCAGTCACGATCACAATACAACACTTATTCCAACAGGTACGCATGTAGTAAATGAAGAAAGGATGGTCCTTGGGTGTGTGGGAACTGTTAACATTTCAATCTGATGATTGCATATAGCGCAGAACTGACCTCTCTGTACTATTCTTTCTTCTGCATGTCCTGGAGTACAAAAGAAACACCACCACGCACCAAAATGTGGAGACTGGGCAAGATCGGGAAAAAAAAAAAAAAACACAGTCACTGATTACAACCGCAAGAAGGCATGCAAATGAATATGAATAATACAATGGGATGCAAAAGTTTGGGCAACCTTGTTAATAGTCATTATTTTCCTGTATAAATCGTTGGTTGTCACGATAAAAAATGTCAGTTAAATATATCATATAGGAGACACACACAGTGATATTTGAGAAGTGAAATGAAGTTTATTGGATTTACAGAAAGTGTGCAATAATTGTACAAACAAAATCAGGCAGGTGCATAAATTAGGGCACTACAAAAAAGAAATTAAATCAATATTTAGTAGATCCGCCTTTTGCAGAAATTACAGCCTCTAAACGCTTCCTGTAGGTTCCAATGAGAGTCTGGATTGTGGTTGAAGGTATTTTGGACCATTCCTCTTTACAAAACATCTCTAGTTCATTCAGGTTTGATGGCTTCCGAGCATGGACAGCTCTCTTTAACTCACACCACAGATTTTCAATTATATTTAGGTCTGGGGACTGAGATGGCCATTCCAGAACGTTGTACTTGTTCCTCTGCATGAATGCCTTAGTGGATTTTGAGCAGTGTTTCGGGTCGTTGTCTTGTTGAAAGATCCAGTCCCGGCGCAGCTTCAGCTTTGTCACTGATTCCTGGACATTGGTCTCCATAATCTGCTGATACTGAGTGGAATCCATGCGTCCCTCAACTTTGACAAGATTCCCAGTCCCTGCACTGGCCACACAGCCCCACAGCATGATGGAACCACCACCCTATTTTACTGTAGGTAGCAGGTGCTTTTCTTGGAATGCTGTGTTCTTTTTCCTCCATGCATAACGCCCCTTGTTATGCCCAAATAACTCAATTTTAGTTTCATCAGTCCACAGCACCTTATTCCAAAATGAAGCTGGCTTGTCCAAATGTGCTTGAGCATACCTCAAGCGGCTCTGTTTGTGCTGTGGGCGGAGAAAAGGCTTCCTCTGCATCACTCTCGCATACAGCATCTCCTTGTGTAAAGTGCGCCGAATGGTTGAACGATGCACAGTGACTCCATCTGCTGCAAGATGATGTTGTAGGACTTTGGTGCTGGTCTGTGGGTTGACTCTGACTGTTCTCACCATTCGTCGCTTCTGTCTATCAGAAATCTTTCTTGGTCTGCCACTTCGAGCCTTAACTTGAACTGAGCCTGTGGTCTTCCATTTCCTCAATATGTTCCTAACTGTGGAAACAGACAGCTTAAATCTCTGGGACAGCTTTCTGTATCCTTCCCTTAAACCATGATGGTGAACAATCTTTATCTTCAGGTCATTTGAGAGTTGTTTTGTGACCCCCATGTTGCTACTCTTCAGAGAAAATTAAAAGAGGAGGGAAACTTACAATTGACCCCCTTAAATACTCTTTCTCATTATAAGATTCACCTCTGTATGTAGGTCAGGGGTCACTGAGCTTACCAAGCCAATTTGAGTTCCAATAACTAGTTCTAAAAGTTTTGGAATCAATAAAATGACAACGGTGCCCAAATTTATGCACCTGCCTGATTTTGTTTGAACAATTATTGCACACTTTCTGTAAATCCAATAAACTTCATTTCACTTCTCAAATATCACTGTGTGTGTCTCCTATATGATATATTTAACTGACATTTTTTATCGTAACAACCAACGATTTATACAGGAAAATAATGACTATTGACAAGGTTGCCAAAATTTTGCATCCCACTGTATGAATAATGTTGCATCCGTGTCACAATGTTTTCCGAAATGTACTATACATTTCTACTATATATAAATTTAAGCAACAATGAGATATGAAGATTCACCAACGTTTGTGTGTCAGCTTTTATCCCTCCAGATTAGAGATTTTCCAGTTCCATTGTCTCAAAACACCACTCACATCTACAGTTATGCCCAGTTTCAGATTAAAAGTAACCACGTCAGATCTCGGGTGGTGGGATGGGTGTTTTATTCTCTCAGTCACGATCACGATACAAGTAAAAAAAAAAAAAGTTAACTTTTCCAAGTACTATAAATTTATACCGGCTGTTACAAGCACAAATCAAATGTACGTTTTTATTGTATAATATTAACAATAAGAGTAGCTCACTACTTAAAACGGTAAATTTGCAGGGGGAGCAGGTTTCGAACTGACCACCTCTGAATTGTAAGTCAGCAGTTCTTACTGCTTCATCACGGAAGCTGACGTATTGTATGCACACCTTTTGTGAAAGTGTTTATTTTATATTTGGCCTTTAGCCTTCACACATTATACAGTTCATGTCTACATTTTGTCATTTATTACTAAAACATAAAAAAGTTTCTGTTTTAACAATGTGTTTACATAGATTGTTGTAGACACAGAACACACATGAAATTATTTACTCTATACAATTCTAAGTAGCTCACTCCCAGATAATCAAGGCAGGTACTGGGAGAACTTCTTGCCCATTCTGCGGCGGTGGGGGTGATGGTATAGCAGGCTGCTTGATGCTTGTGCTTATCGACACATTTACAAGACAAAAGATGCTGACGGAAGAGGTGCAAAGGGATTTAAGGTGAGCCGAATTTACGAGTTTTTTCGTAGGCTCTGTTAATTCTAGTGTTAATCAGTATGTACTCTGGGCCCATAATAGATATACCGGAGGTTGTTAAAATGCTTACTACTAGCCCAAAAACTGCGTGTGAACATGCTTTTCCTGGCCTAAATCTCATCTTTTAATAACGAGGACCGACTTAATATTCCAACCATGACAAATTTTAATACATTCCATTCATCTGCTGGAGATTTTACCCAACCAGACAAAGACAGACTGAGAAATAGGAGAGCACACTCTGGAAGTAAACTGTATGTATTTGCCCCTGAAGTATCATACTCTTGTGTTTTAAACCTCCTGTTAGCTGTTCAAGTGCAAGCTGGTTTTAAAAAAAAATAATAAATAAATAAAAAAAAAAATTGTGGTGTGTTCAGTCACATAAAAAATAACAGGAAATTAATCTAAAGGTGCTCATTAATTCGAATAAACTTTGCACTAGTAGAGATATTAGACAGAGCACATTTACTGCATCATTATAGATACAAGTAACAAAATTAAATAACAAACTAAAGGTTCTATAAACTTCATGGGTCTTTTTTGCCCAAAAACAAACTTACCCGCTTGATATCGGTGATGGCACTGACTGAGCTGGGGTATTTAAAATAGTCAGCAAGCATGGCAATAAGATGGTCAGTGATGCTGGCAGTTCTCTGAAGTTCTACATCAAGTTCAATTAGATAGGCTAACGTTTCTGCACCTTCAACTCTTTCCTCTAGCAACCGGTCCTTATTGCACATTCGGACTAGGCACGGAAGTGTCTAAGTAAAACAAAAGTCACTTTACATTTTGTTTACATAAACCACAAACCTTCTTTCAGAAATAGCAAGGCAAAAAAAAAAAATTATTTTACATTTGCAATGTATGACTGAAACCAAATATTGCTTTACAGATAATTAAGCCCATTGTTAGATCATCAACTGAATTAATAAAATGAAGTCCTGAAGACAACATTGAATGTCATGAAACCAAACTCTACTTAAGACTAACAAATACAGTAATCCTTTGCGATCAATGAGGGTTAGGGGCACAAGACACATATGAATGTGAAAAATAGCAAACACACTTTGGGCCCATGACTACATACTTTAAGTGTATTGCACTAAATAAGATGCAAAAACTTGCAAGATACATATTGCACTAAAAAAATACATATTGCAAGATAAAACGATGACTGTGCAGTCAAATTATGTGTGCAAGACTGGCTGCAGAGACAAAGATGCACAGTGTCCCCCAGACAAAGTGCGAAGTTCAGGAGTTCTTTAGTGAACTGTAACTTTTTCTGAAATTTATAATATAATACATCAGTGTGTATATTTAAGGTAGTAAATGAAAAAAATGATTAATAATACACATACAAATTAAATCCAATAAAACACTAAGCACAAAATGATAAACACAGTCCAGTTTTGCAAATGCAGATGAAGATGGTAGTGATGAAGATAAATCCCCTTTGAACAGTCTTCTGGAAGTTATGGAAATTTTTGTCCTACCGTGACATCAATATATGTGAAGATTTATAGAAGTTGGGAGCACACCCAGACGAAGACATTTTCCAACCGAAACAAATTCACATCAACAAGCGGGCACAGGACAAGAACATACAGTAAATCCTGGGAAACGTATAATCTAGTGGGTATAATTGTAATCCAATTGTGCATTTAAGTGTTAAAAACAAAGAGGCATTATCGACTGGGATCCTGCCAGCTTGTTATGGCACACTTTTACAGCTACCATGCTCATCTTTCACCCAAGAGCCATTGCAGCAACAGCTGAAGCTGCCCAATAACATAGTACTCCCAGGGTTTCTGGGATTTGCAGACTAGTAGCAGGGCTTACAGCATTGTCTGTGGTTTTCCACAAACAGGTCGCAAAACTTGCAAAATAATTTTCATTCAATTATTGATGACAACCCCACAGATATGCAGAACCACAAATCATAAACTCGCAAATTACAAGGGCCAATCTGTACATGTTAACAAATCCACAGGTGGTATCTAACATAAAAATACCACTGCATGGTTAGAATAATGTAGGTAGATTAAGTCATAAGCAATCAGATCTGCAACTGTAGTATAAGAACCATCACTCCTGTGAAGTTCAACAAGTCTGGGGCACTTGCTGCAGCTGTGGGAAGGGGATCAAGGGCAGATAGAGGCAACTCTGGATATAGTTTTATTTTATATTATTAATCTGGTAAAGATTTTTTTTTTTTTTAATATAGGACCTCAACATTTTTCAGTACATCAGAAAATTAAGCCTCTCTCTACTAAGTGCATTTCTAGTTAAATAATAGAACAAAATTTTTATTTGGGTGAATGGGTTAACAGTATAATTGTAACTTTTTTTAATAATAATAATAATTTTAAATATATTTTTAATACGTACACTTCATAAATTGACTGTAAATGCATGCAGAAAAAGAACATATGACCAGAGAAGGACACATTTGCAAAATGGCACAGGAAACATACATATAAGAATCTTTTAACATAAAACCAACAGCACTCTCAGCATGTCACTGGTGTACAATCTCATGGTGCACAGCTTTTCAGATTTTCAAAAGAAGAAACTTAATCAGGCAATATGTAATGCAGTCGACCCTTGACATACGACCAGCCTGACATACGAACAACTTGATTTACGACCAAAATATTTGTTTTGATTTACGACCAACATCTTGTGTTACGACCCGAATGCGGTCATGTGTATCCGCTTGTGCGATTGTAAACAAACAGCCGAGAGCGTTCATACGCGTCAGTCGGAGCCCAGATACATGTGTTTGTGGACGTAATTTCGGTCAGTGCAGTGATTTATCTATATATATAATTCACTAAGACCATGGCAAGCAAGATGCATAATTGCTAAGGAAGGAAGAGAAGGTAACAAAGGTAAAGAAAGCGATTGTTAAGGGATATTAACTAGCGGGCCGGCGCAGCACATGATGATGTCATCAGGCTGAGTCAGCACCGGCTTGCTTTGGAGTGTATTATTACAGCAGTTAACAAGACCAGCTTTGAAGTGAGTGCTCGACTACTGTCATTATTAACTTGAGAAACAGCGATCACAATCGAAACGAAGAAGGAAATTGTGCGGAAATATGAGAGTGGCGTCCGTGACCGATCTCGCTAATATGTACAGCATGTCGAAATTCACCATCTCGACAATTTTACAAAGAAAAGATTTGCATAAGGAGGCTCCTTCTAAACAATAACCACCTTCCGTTTCATTCTCCTCCTTCTCCCTTCCTGCAGCCCAAAGATGTCAAATTAAATGGTGAGTACAGTATGAAATTGTTGTTTCTAGGAAAGAATAGAATGCCTTTTATTGTCACTATACACATGTACAATGAGATTAAAAGCAGCTCCTTCAGTGCAGACATATGTGTAGAACACAACAAGTAAATAAACAAGTGGTGCGAAAAGATTCAAAGAAGTTGCAAAAAAAAAGTTCTGTATAGGGCTTGTATGGTTGTTTTGTTAGCCTTAGCATAACGTCGGATCTGTGGCCCCGCTTCTGCTTTCTTTCCCTCCTCCGTCTGCGTCGTCTCCTAGACCCGACAACAATTCACGGAGAGCCCGCTGGTCTCGCTATGTTGTCTGGGATGTTGTGCGTGAAAAACACTCGAAACAGATGTCTGGCTCTGGACAACGAAGTCTATAAGGTTCTGATGGGTGTAGCGGATGTTCGCCGAACCAATCAAACCAAACAAGCAAAAAAAAAAAAAAAAAAAAAAAAAAAAAAAAAAGTACAAAAACAACAAAAAAGTGCACTGAAAAGGAGAGCTCTGAGCCACTGCGACCATGCGCGCCGCCATGCTCCTAGCTTAATCTAGCCCTACTTCTGGTAGGCTAGGCACTTTTTATAACTTTTTGTTTAGTACATTAGAAAAATTATTGGTGTTTTGGTAAATTATGCACATTATACAACCCTTTTTTATTATGAAAAGGTTAAATAAGTGTTGCAGTGGGAGGTTCGGAAAGCATTATGGGTATTTTCATTATTTCTTATGGGAAAAATAGTCTTGACTTACAACCAACTTGAGTTACAACCAGCCCTCGCGAACGAATTGAGTTCGTAACTCAAGGGTCCACTGTATATGCAAGAACATGACTCATACAAAATATACATCATATTTTCAAAATGTCAAAAGAACCAGGCTGGGGTGTCAATCCAAGACATAAAATGGTAAAAAGACAATAATACTAAAAACTGAGCAAATGATTGAGAATTTTACTAGGCTGCACTACAGACACAAACACTGCATGTGTTCTTATATAATGCACTACTCAAACCAAAAATCATTTTGGACTTTAGTACAAAAGATCTACTTACCTTTAATACAATACAGTTATAGGTAGTTCTGAATGCACCAGCTCTGCACATATACGTTAGACTGTACATTAAGAAAAAATAAAAGTAATTTGGTTTAAATAAATGTCATTGTTTCAACTTATCAAGCATTACTGGACAACTAATGAACATCATTTTAATGAAGGCTTACATCTTGCTACAATTTAAATGAATGCTGCAATCAATTTTCCATCAAACATTTTAGAAGAATGTGTACCTTGAAGTGAGTTGACACTTGAACTTATTTTGATCCATGAATTATCAGTGAATTTTACTTTACTTTAAAATTCCATTAATCTATTCATTTTATGTAAAAAAAAAAAAAAAAAAAAAAAAAAGTTCGGAATGCTTCTCTAGGCTTCAAAACTCAACCTAAAAAACTTGACACTTATTTATGCATTTCTTTGGAAAATGTCAACTTTATACTTTTTTAAAAAATTTCTACTGAAAAAGATCGTGAAAAGCTGCCATTGTTCTTTGGTTAGCTTAATTTCTAAATGTAAAATTCTGATTTTTCCTAATTCAGCTTATTTAAATATGAATGCATTATGGTCCACAAAGCTTGTTCAGCCAATATACAGTATAAATAGCCTGTTCTTATAAATACATCAGTAATGATGCAAGAACATAGCGTCCTCATATAAAAGTATCAATTGTGTTAAATAAAAAAAAAGAATAATATTTATTAATAATTCAATATGTTATTACCAGAATTCAAACAGAAAATCTGAAAAGTATTAATACTTGATGACAAAGCATCTGCCTAATAATATTAAAACCAATATGGAAGATTTTAAACTTCACAGCAGACAATGTGTATTTTCTATATGGCTGGTCCAAACTATTCTTACAGTACAGTACTCATTTATATAATGATAATATATATTACCAGAAAAAACCTATTCCTAAGACATCTGCAAAAGTAGTATGAAATTAAGTTTTTTTTTTTTAAGTGAAAAATGTTAAAAGGGGTGATATAAACAAAAAAGAAAAAATATGATGCTGTATACACAAAATGAAATTGTTTGGGATTATTTTCGACATAAAAAAGGATAAACAAACACTTCACTATTGTTATTCTGATTATTTCATTAAACAGGATAACATTCAAGGTCTATGGATGCAAAATAATATAAATAAAAAGTGTACCATTCAGGTTTTGAAGGTTATATAAAAGATCTCACATAGTATAAACCAATATTATTTATTTACCATTTGGCTGCTGTGAGCTGCATTTCAATGGATTTATCCCTTTGCATCATCCTTACAAAAACCTGAGACAACAGCTCCCCATCCACCAACACTAAAACAAAAAGAATAAGCACTTAATGAGATAGCTATTCTACATACTAACAATAAACAGCTGCAACAACAATGGAAAAGATAAAAAAAAAACATGCTTAAAAAGAATCTTTAATTTAGAGACATTTTGAGCAGATTATGTATTAAAACTTAGATCAGTGAGCATTAATTAGCTTGAAATAGAAGTTTTTTAATAGTTTATACAACTATAGAGAAGAAATTAATTTAGGTTCTACACAATTTATACAATCAATTTTCAAATATATTATTATGATTAGGAATAACTGTTCAAACATAAAAGGATAAAGAAATATTAAAAAGCATCAATCCCTGCTAATTATGCTTTGTAAAAGTGCATTCACAAAGCAATCTTTAGTTACAAAAAATTGCTGATGAGATTTTCACATTTTACAAAAGAGTTCACATTGAATGTCATACATATGAACATGCACACACATATAGAGTTGTGTACAATTCTTAGGCACTTGTGAAAAAAAAACTGTAAACTAGGAATGCTTTCAAAAATAATGGCATAGATAGTTAGGTCCATAAATATTTGGACAGAGACAACTTTTTTCTAATTTTGGTTCTGCACATTACCACAATGAATTTTAAATGAAACAACTCAGATGTAGTTGAAGTGCAGACTTTCAGCTTTAATTCAGTGGGTTGAACAAAAAGACTGCATAAAAATGTGAGGCAACTAAAGCATTTTTTTAACACAATCCCTTTATTTCAGGGGCTCAAAAGTAATTGGACAAATTAAATAACTGGAAATAAGATGTTCATTTCTAATATTTGGTTGAAAACCCTTTGCTGGCAATGACAGCCTGAAGTCTTGGACTCATGGACATCACCAGATGCTGGGTTTCTTCCTTTTTAATGCTCTGCCAGGCCTTTACTGCAGCGGCTTTCAGTTGCTGTTTGTTTGTGGGTCTTTCTGTCCGAAGTTTAGTCTTCAACAAGTGAAATGCATGCTCAATTGGGTTAAGATCAGGTGACTGACTTGGTCATTCAAGAATTTTCCACTTCTTTGCTTTAATAAACTCCTGGGTTGCTTTGGCTGTATGTTTTGGGTCATTGTCCATCTGTATCATGAAACGTCGCCCAATCAATTTGACTGCATTTAGCTGGATCTGAGCAGACAGCATGTCTCTGAACACCTCAGAATTCATTCGGCTGCTTCTGTCCTGTGTCACATCATCAATAAAAACTAGTGTCCAAGTACCACTGGCAGCCATGCACGCCCAAGCCATCACACTGACTCCACCGTGTTTTACAGATGATGTGGTATGCTTTGGATAATGAGCTGTTCCACGTCTTCTCCATACTTTTTTCTTGCCATCATTCTGGTAGAGGTTGATCTTGGTTTCATCTGTCCAAAGAATGTTTTTCCAGAACTGTGCTGGGTTTTTTAGATGTTCTTTAGCAAAATCCAATCTAGCCTTTCTATTCTTAAGGCTTATGAATCTTGAAGATGATAGGATTGCAACCCTTCTATAAAGTTGTAACTGGTGAAGCACTCAACCAACCACTGTTCTATGCACAATCTCTACAAACTCAGCTACAGCAGGCTACAACTCCTTCAGAGTTATATCTTGCTGATCTCTTTTACTAGTCTTTTTGCATGATCATTCAGTTTTTGTGGACATCCTGCTCAAGAAAGATTTACAAATTTGCTATACTGCTTCCATTTCTTAATGAGTGATTTAACTGTACTGCAAGGGATATTCAGTGACAGATATTTTCTTGTATCCATACCATGCCTTGTGCTTTTTAATTACTTTGTCACAGGGTTACCTTAAGTGTTCTTTTATCTTAATTTTCTAGGCCATAACACTAATCCACCACAAGTGGAATGTGCCAGATAAGAAGCATTTATACTACAATCACTTGAAACCCCTTGATTGCCAACTAATTATGTGATGTCTGAAACGAAATGGCTGCACCAGTGTTGATTTAGGTGTATCATATTAAAAGTTAAATACTTTCGTGATCATTTAATTTGCTTTTTTGTTTTTTTGAGTGAAGCAAGCAGGGGGCACAGCTCCCTAGTATATATAAAAAAATACACACACAGTGATCTCCATGTTTGGAACAAAGACACATATTTCCATGATTTATCCCTCTGCTCCACAGTTTAAAATTATGAATCAAATAATTCAGACATGATTAAAGTGCACATTGCACACACTGAGTTAGGAATATCTGACTTGTTTCGGTTACAACAAACAGAAATAAAAAAATATATATATATATACCTGGACCTCCCCCCTTTTCAGGGCACCATAGAGTTTAAAACAAAGCAATGGAAGGTATATTAAAGCAGTCATATTTAGTACTTTGTTGCACACCCCTAACGTACAATTACTGCTTGACATCTGTGAGTCATAGACATCACCAGGTACCGAGTATCTTCTCTGGTTATATTCTGCCAAGCCTCTAATAAAGCAATCTTAAGCTCTAGCTTGTTTCAGGGGCTTGTCCCCTTACAATTTCTCTTCAGTATATGGAAGGCATGCTCAACTGGATTTAAATCAGGTGACTAGCTTGGCCATTCAAGAACTTTCCATTTTGAAGCACTGAAAAACACCTGTAATGCCTTAGTAGTATGTTTGAGATGTTTACCTTGTTGTAGGTTGATGAACCATCCAATGTGTTTGGAGGCATTTACTGTTACATGAGCAGGTAAGATTTTTCTGTACACCTAAGAATTTATTGTGCAACTGACATCAGCAGTTCCATCATCAACAAAGTGTGCCAATACCTCTGGCTGCCATACATGTCCAAGCCATAACACTGCCACCACCATGTTTAACAGATGAGGTAGTGTGCTTTGGATCTGAGAAGTTTCATTTTGTCTTCACACTTTGCTCTTGCCATCAACTCTTATACAGGTCCATCTTTGTCTCATCCTTCCACAATACCTTTTTTCAGAATTCTGCAGGATCTTTTAAGTAATTTTTCACAAACTGCAATCTGGCCATCCTGTGTTTATGGCTGACTAGTGTGGAATATGGCCGGCCAGTCATTCTGGCCAATACCCCCAGGCCACCAGGTGGAGCTCTACCTGCAGCATGGAGGTGCCCTGAATGCCAGCAGGGAATTATGGACATTGTGGAGTTTTCATCCACAGACCTGCTGGATACCACAAGGGCCCCTAGAGGATGCTGTAGGGAGGCCCAAGTACATCTTAGTCACAGCGACAGGGGAAATGACGTACTTCTGGGATGAAGAAGAGGACTTTTGATCTGACCCAGAAGTGCTAGGAAGTCACGTGGACTGAGGGATCAGAAGCACTTCCAGGTCACGGACTATAAAAGACTGTGGGAGAACCCAGACGAGTGAGCTGACCTGGGTGGAAGGGTGGCAACGCGTCTGGGAGTGGAGGATTGTGTATTGATTATTGTTATTGTGGATTTAATAGTGTTTATGAATATAGTGGAGTGGAGGGTGCTTTCTGCACATTATTATAATAATAAAGTCAATCATTGGACTTTTACCTGGTGTCTGGCGTCTAGTCTGAGGGTTCAAGGGAGCGATAGCGCTCCCAATCTGTCACACTAGTAATATGCATCTTGAAGTGTGGCCTATTTCTGTTCATGAAGTCTTCTGTGGATAGTAGTCTCTGAAACATACACATCAGCACATGAAGTCTGTTTATGATCTGTTGGACAGCCGTTTGGGGCTTTTTCTTTACCATAGTGAGGATTCATCTGTTATCAGTAGTAAAGGTCTTCCTTGGCCTGCCATTCCCTTTGCAATTTTCAAGCTCACTGGTGCGTTCTTTCATATTAATGACATTCTAGACAGTTGGTTTAGTAAATACAAGGTTTTACCAATGTCTCTAATGTTTGACTTTTGTTTTTCAGCCCCATAGCGGCTTCTCTGACTTTTACTGGCACAGTTCTTGTCCTCCTATTGAACAATGGCAACTATAGACTCCAAAGGAATTCTGTGGGTAGAAGGAAGCCTAGGCATCTTATGCCTGCACTAATGAAGCAATGAAACACACCTGAGTAATTACCTGCAATGCCAACTGTACCAAATATTATGGTGCCCTCCAATGGTATAACTGAAATACAGTATATGCAAATATCCTTAAATTAAAGTCTGCAATATGTACTTTACTCACATAAATAAGGACATTTAAAGTGATTTTCCATTCTTAAATGAAAAGTAAACCCTAAGATATACAATATGGAAGGATTAATCAAAAGGCTATAATACAATAGTTCCCAAATTCAGACTTTGAGCAGAGTAGCTCAGAAACACCCGAACAATGTTTTAGGTTTTTAAGAAATGTATTATGAATCAAAGGGACATTGTGTAAATGAAACTGAACACAACCTTTACAACATTGT
Source organism: Polypterus bichir lapradei (assembly GCA_026402145.1). Classification (NCBI taxonomy): domain Eukaryota; kingdom Metazoa; phylum Chordata; class Cladistia; order Polypteriformes; family Polypteridae; genus Polypterus; species Polypterus bichir. The sequence continues at coordinate 128,246,275 of JANRMT010062814.1, forward strand.
CTTGTCTTTAGTAACATTAAAACATTTTTAAACAGTTGTTAACGAAGTAAACTGATAAAAACGAATCAAAATGAATAAAAAGTGGAATTATGTTTTGGTAGAATTAATTAAATTCATATTTTGATTGATACATGTTCTAAACCTGCATATGACAAGCATAACTCAAGATACATTTTTCATCAGACTTTTGTGCAATGACTGTAGAAAAGACAAAACCGATAAAGCAAAAAACAAAAAAAACTGTCTCTCAATAAGAAATTATAGACTTATAACAAAAAAGCACACATATTGAAAACTGCAAACCGAGTTTGAAAATGCATGATTTAAATGCTAAGGGTGCGTTGCCCTTGGCCCTATGGCTAGTAAAATGCAAGTCGTTTTTAATAAATATTTTTTTAGTATAAAAATAAGTTATTTTATACATTATTGAATATCTATAAACACAAATGCATTTCTTGGAAATGGATGGCCCTGAAAGCACTTAAATTTTAAGTTCACATTTATTAGTTTATTACAAGTTCACTTTATCTTACTGTAGCAGTTTAACATTTCTAATAATTCTTGCGCAAGTTATGTTTGAGCTTAGCAAACTACTTACCATTTGCTAGCGTTATTGAGACCTGAGGATTTTCATAGGCCAAGACTGAAAAGAATTTCAGTGCCTGCATTTGTACCTGGAGAGTCAATAAAATTTTATGGTTTCAGAAATGTAACTTTTATTATCATAGAACAGTAAGTACTGCCATAGAGGAACCCACCCTATAAGAATGACTAGAGTGGATTATAGAAAGAAAATACAAGAAAACAAAACAGATGTACAGGTAAGGAAGTGGGGGGCTGATGAGTGGAAGGGATTTAGGAGTTGGAAAATAATATATCCCATATGGCAATATTTTCTCAAAGATTTACACGATAGGCATGGCTTCTAAATCAATTTAAAATTATTGTAGTTTGATAGAGATATACAATAAATGTTTTTACTATAATATAAAAGTTAAAATTTACTCAACCTGACACTTAATTAAAAGTGAATAAATCAACACTAAAATTACCAAAGCCTACGAAAAAACTCGTAATTCCAGCCCTCCTTTAATCCCTTCACACCTCTCCATCAGCGTCTTTTGTCTTGTAAATGTGTCGATAAGCACAAGCAGCCCGCTATCCCATCCCCGCAGAAAGGGCAAAAAGTTTTCCTGGTTTAAGACTTGATTATCTGGGAGTGAGCTACCTAGAGTTATATAGGGTAAATAATTTCATGTGTGTTCCGTGTCTACAACAATCTATGTAAACACATTGTTAAAACAGAAACTTTTTTTAATGTTTTACTAATGTGTGGGGGCTGAAGTCCAAATATCACCATGGAAGCTGCCGTATTACCCTTGTACCTATTGTGAAAGTGTTTATTTGATATATGGACTTCAGCCTTCAAACATTATACAGTTAAAGTCTGCATTTTGTCATTTATTACTAAAACATGAAACACATTTCTGTTCTAATGATGTGTTTACATAGATTGTTGTAGACACGGAACACACATGAAATTATTTACCCTATACAAGTAGTTCACTCCCAGATAAGCAAGGCTTGAACTGGGAGAACTTTTTGCCCTTTCTGCGGCAGGATGCTTGTGTTGTCTGACACATTTACAAGACAAAAGACTCTGATGGAGAGGTGCGAAGGGATTTAAGGTGGGCCAGAATGACAAGTTTTTTCATAGGCTCTGGTAATTCTAGTGTTAAAGGGATCAATATGAAATAGGATAACACACTATGTTTTGGATACAGACCCTGAGAGCATATTTTATTTTTCATTTGTCTTATTACCTTCATACAATTTATAATACATTGTAAAACTCTATATCCTTTTCCAATGTTCAGATTTTGTTAATAAAACACACTTGTATGCATTCAAATATTTAGTCACATATACTTCAAATGCTTTTTTGTATAAATTTGAGAAAACTGCATTTTTAGGTAACCCAATATGAAAAATGGAAAAGGATTTTCATAGAGTAAAGCATATTACATTGCTGAACTAAAATGTGGTCAACAGTAATTTAATAAACTTGGTATGATTAGCCACAATTTTCTGCTCACCTTATATGAGGATGAGTTCAAAAGATGTGCAATGTTCTGGATGGCGCCATGGTTATAAAGAATTGTTTGATGCTCTGAGGTCTAAAAGAAAAGATGTCACTTTTAATGTATTAACAACATGTGTTTATAGACAAAAAAAGTAATGAATATATACTACAATGTAACAATTTTCTTAAACCTGCTCAATTCCGTTCAGGTTTGTATTTCTTGAAATAATGAAAATGTAATAGAACCATTGCTAGTAATCTGTCATAATATCATTTAAATTATTATTAATGCTGGCTAACAGTTATATTCATTTCCACGGGGAGGGCACAAAATGTACTGTAATGTATGTGATTATAGTAAATAAAAATCAGCTGACTCTAATATCATTTTAGACAGCTACAACTCAGCTGTTATTCACAGAAGATATTTCCCCTCCCCACCACACTAACACAGTATTTTCAGCCAATAAATTATTCAGCAGAATTGTGTTAAGAAATGCTACTGGAGCTCCTTTATACCTACATATATAATGCCTCACTGTAACTACCACAGCTAAGTCAGAAGTTTTCTTTCTATATAATTATCTTTTGTTCAGACCAAAAAGTGTGTCTGTATTTATTTATTTACCTATTTACATTGGGAGAAATATTTTTTTGATCCCCTGCTGAATTTGTAAGTTTGCTCATTGACAAAGAAATGAACAGTCTCTAATTTTTATGGTAGTTTCATTTTAATGGCGACAGAAAGAATATCAACCAAAAATCCATAAACAAAAACCCATCACACAAAATTGATACATTGATTTGCATATCATTGAGTGAAATAAGTATTTGATCCCCTACAACTCAGCCAGAATTCTGGCTCCCACAGATTTACTGTGGGCAACAATCAGTTACAGAAACTCCTGATCTCAACTCGTTATGTGTATAAAGCACACCTATCTACAGAATCAGTTTCTTCCATTCCAACCTCTCCAGCACCATGGTCAAGACCAAAGAGCTGTCAAAGGAAGTCGGGACAAGATTGTAAACCTGCACAAGGCAATGGGCTACAAGACCATCAGCAAGAAGCGTGGTGAGAAGGTGACAACTGTAGGTGTGATTATTTGAAAATGGAAGAAATATAAAAATGACCATCAATCGTCCTCGGTCTGGAGCTCCATGCAAGATCTTGCCTCATGGGGTGAGGATGATCATGAGAAAGGTGAGGGATCAGCTCAAAACTAGACGGTAGGAGCTTGTTAATGATCTGAAGGCAGTTGGAACCACAGTCACCAAGAACACCATTGGTACCACACTACGCCGTAATGGATTGAAATCTTGCAGCGCCCACATGGTTTCCCTGATCAAGAAAGCACATGTACAGGCCTGTGATGATTAAAAGGTTCACTGGAAAACTTAAGATTAAGCATGTCTTTAAAACCCTACCAACAGTCTTTACCATTTAATGGTAATCCTTTAGTGCTCAGCCTGAAAGAAAATTTGGTTTAATAAATGTTTTAGTAGTCATTTCAGTAAACAACTGTCTAATTCAGATTAGCCTGGGATTGGAACATGCAAAGACATATTAGAGAGCAGTAATCCTTTCAGAGATGCAACCAGCAATCAAACTGGGTCTGCTATGGTGGTGTAACTCACTGTATTAACTACACACTGAAAGAGTGTTTTTATAAATTCAAACGGCACCAGTATACTGAAAAAATCATGGGTCACTAGAGTCCACAGTCAACAATTTCCAAGAACAACTGAAAAGTGTTAGTTATCACAAGATATTTTTTCAGCAGCTTTGAAAATACTTTATCAGCTGAAGTTTTCTGGCACTAATGTATATATATACCAGTATCTCTGCTAGAAGAAAAGAGGTGCAAAAAGAAAGTATCAATTTAAGTAACAGCTGTAGGTTTTCCTGCATTAGGTACAAGGACATATTGCTTAGACTGCCAACATTTTAATAGGGTGTCATCTAAAACAGTAAAATTATTTTTCTTGATAAAGAAAACATATAATTAGGTAACATATAAGCCAACATGTCTGCTTTTAAAAGTTTAGTTGCTATCAATGTATGATGAAGGAAGACACAAGAGGGAATCTGCTTTTGTGACACAAGAGGGAATCTGCTTTTGTGTCACCAGTAACTACAGAAGTCAGGCATACTTTATGAGGGCTGAATAAAAATCATGAAGATTCATTATACCCATTATTGTTGCACCACTTTGCAACATTTGGTCCTATTTCATTCCATATTCTTCTAAGTTGTATATTTACTCTAAATGGCTCTGAAGTCTGATTTCTTCTTCCTTTTTTCCCCAAAGTCCTCTGTGACTAGATATTTCACTTTAACACATTTTAATTGGTTGTTCAATATTTTTCTCCCCAAATCCCTTTATCTTATCACTGTCTTAACTGTTCCACGTATGTTTGAATTATTCAAAGTTTGATGGGTTTATCCACCACTTCCCAACCTCCTTAGAGGTGATCTATAAAGCTCCAGAAAAGTCTGACTGGCTGTTAAGGTTTTTTTTTTTTTTTTAATGTGGTATGTAAAATTACATAATGCTAATAATAACACATATTATGCTATTAAATGTAATTAATAATACAGTAACCATTGTTAATACTACTACTACTAATAGTAGTAGATTCTTCAACTTGCTTATTCTGATCCTAGGTTTTTGGAGCATCTTCTTCTTCTTTCAGCTGCTCCTGTTAGGGGTTGCCACAGCAGATCATTTTCTTCTTGCTCTGTTACACCCACCACCTGCATGTCCTCTCTCATCACATCCATAAACCTTCTCTTAGGCCCTCCTCTTTTCCTCTTGCCTGGCAGCTCTATCCTTAACATCCTTTTCCCAATATATTCAGTATCTCTCCTCTGCACATGACCAAACCAACGCAATCTCGCCTCTCTGACTTTGCATCCAAACCGCCCAACCTGAGCTGACCTTCTAACGTCCACATTTCTAATCCTATCCATCCTCATCACACCCAGTGCAAATCTTAGCATCTTTAACTCTGCCACCTCCAGCTCTGTCTCCTGCTTTCTTGTCGGTGCCACCGTCTCCAACCCATATAACATAGCTGGTCTCACTATCGTCCTGTAGACCTTCACTTTCACTCTTGCTGATACCCATCTGTCACAAATTACTCCTGACACTCTTCTCCACCCATTCCACCCTGCCTGAACTCTCTTTTTCACCTCTCTTCCACAATCCCCATTACTCTGTACTACTGATCCCAAGTATTTAAACTCACCCACCTTCGCCAACTCTACTCCCTGCATCCTTACCATTCCACTGACCTCCCTCTCATTTACACACATGTATTCTGTCTTGTTCCTACTGACCTTCATTCCTCTCCTCTCTAGAGCATATCTCGAACCTCTCCAGGGTCTCCTCAATCTGCTCCCTACTCTCACTACAGATCACAATGTCATCAGCAAACATTGTAGTCCACGGGGACTCCTGTCTAATCTTGTTTGTCAACTTGTCCATCACCATTGCAAATAAGAAAAGGCTCAGAGCCAATACCTGATGTAATCCCACCTCCACCTTGAATGCATCAGTCACTCCTACCGCAGACCTCACCACTGTCACACATCCCTCGTACATATCTTGCATAACTCTTATGCACTTCTCTGCCACTCCCGACTTCCTCATACAATACCACAGCTCCTCTTGAGGTACCTTATCATATGTTTTCTCCAGGTCCATAAAGATGCAATGCAACTCCTTCTGGCCTTCTCTATACTTCTCCATCAACACCCACAGAGCAAACATTGTATCTGTGGTACTCTTTCTTGGCATGAAACCATACTGCAGCTCACTAATCATCACCTCCCTTCTTAACCTGGCTTCCACTACTCTTTCCCATAACTTCATGCTGTGGCTAATCAACTTTATCCCCCTAAAATTATCAAATACTGCTACTAAGTCAATAAATAATAGCAATTCCAGGACCATGTCACAAGGGCATATATTAGTATTAAGGCCCAGATACTGTATCCCTTTACCCAGCCACACTTGCCAACTCATACTATCGGAACCCAAGGCATCCCAAGGTCATCTGGGAGATGTAATCCCTACAGCCCTGTCACCTTGCAGAAAATGCGAATTTCAACCACTAGTAACTCTGACCTCGTTCTTTCAGTCATGACACAAAGCTCATGACCACTGATAAGGTTAGGAATGTAGATCAACTGGTACTTCGAGAGGTTTGGCACAATATGGCTCAGCTCCTTTTCTACAACAGATCGGTATAGTGAATCTCTTCTGCTGTCTGGATCATTACTTATCTGGGCAATAAGGTGGCCGAACAGAACTATGAAGTTCCCAGCTGGACCCTTTCCATGATCCCCTCTAAGGAACTCCAAGAAGGCCTGGTACTCTAACCTGCCATTTGGTACATAAGCTCATACAGCAGTCACAGCCCTCTGAGACTTTCAACATAGACGCTACCCACTCATTCTCCTGGGCAAATTCCAACATGGCAATGACCAGGCAATGGCTCAGTGAGAAGTCCAGTCCTGCCAAAAACCTTTCTCCCTGGTCAACTCCAGAGTAAAAGAGAGTCTAGCCTCTTTCAAGAGGTCTGGTTTCAGAATCAAGCAAGTGGGTGGGCATGAGCCTAACTATATAGTGTAAAGTTGGTAGCACTCTGCCTCACACATCAACTCCGGTACCACCCTCCAAAGAGAGGTGACATTTTACATTCTAAGAGACAGTTTGTGTGTTTGGGTTTTAATCTACCAAGACCTCTAGAGGCCTTCGTACTGCAGCCCAAGTCTGCAGCCCTACTCTTCCTGCAGACTCAGTTGCCAGGAAAGTATTCAAACCACTTCCCATTTTCCACATTTTATATATGTTGTAGCTTTATGCTATAATCACTTAAACAAATTTCTTCCAACATCAACCAATACTTAATAAACCCCAGTATGACAGAGCAAAAATGTAATTTTACATTTTTCTATAAATGTATTAAAAATAAAAAAAATGAAAAATTGTCTTCAAGTACTCAAATCCTTTGCCACGACGTTTGAATTCTGTCTCGGGCATCCATCCATCCATCCTCTTCCGCTTATCCAGGTCAGGGAAGCAGCTTGAGCAGAGATGCCCAGACTTCCCTCTCCCCGGCCACTTCTTCTAGCTCTTTCGGGGGAATCCCGAGACGTTTCCAGGCCAGCCGGGAGACATAGTCCCTCCAGCGTGTCCTGGGTCTTCCCCGGGGCATCCTCCCGATTGGATGTGCCAGGAACACCTCGCCAGGAAGGTGTCCAGGATGTATCCTGATCAGATGCCCGAGCCACCTCATCCGACTCCTCTCGATGCGGAGGAGCAGTGGCTCTACTCTGAGCCCCTCCCAGATGACTGAGCTTCTCACCCTATCTTTAAGGGAAAGCCCAGGCACCCTGCGGAGGAAACTCATTTCAGCCGCTTGTATTCCCGATCTCGTTCTTTCGGTCACTACCCATAGCTCATGACCATAGGTGAGGGTAGAAATGTAGTTCGACCGGTAAATTGATAGCTTTGCCTTACGGCTCAGCTCCTTTTTCACCATGACAGACCGATGCAGAGCCCGCATCACTGCGGACGCTGCACCGATCTGCCTGTCGATCTCACGCTCCATTCTTCCCTCACTCATGAACAAGACCCCGAGATACTTGAACCTCTCCATTTGGGGCAGGATCTCACTCCTAACCCTGAGAGGGCACTCCACCCTTTTCCGGCTGAGGACCATGGTCTCGGATTTGGAGGTGCTGATTCCCATCCCAGTCGCTTCACATTCAGCTGCAAACCAATTCAGAGAGAGCTGAAGATCACGGCCTGATGAAGCAAACAGGACAACATCATCTGCAAAAAGCAGTGACGCAATCCTGAGTCCACCAAACTGGACCCCTTCAACACCCTGGCTGCGCCTAGAAATTCTGTCCATAAAAGTTAGCCGAAGCTGTCTCGGGCACATACAATTCAATTAACATCATTTAGATGTTTCAATACATTGTTTGGAGTCCACCAGTGATAAATTCAATTTACTGAACATGATTACGAAAGGCACACACTTCTCTACATCAAATCACACAGTTGATAATATGTATTATAGCAAAAACTAAGCCATGAGGTTAGAGGAATTGCCTGGGTAGTTTAGAGACAAGACTGTGTTGGGGTACAGATCTGGGGAAGACTACAGAAAAATGTCTACAGCATTGAAGATTGTAAAGAGCACAGTTGCCTCCATAATTCTTAAACTAAAGAGGTTTCGAACAACCACTACACTTCCTACAACTGACAGCCTAGACATTGAGAGAGAAGGGCCTTAGTTAGACAGTTGACCGAGAACCTGATGGTCACTGTGAATAAGCTCCGGAGAAGCTGGAATGTCAAAGGATGAACGTCCAGAGCAGGGAACTGCGTCACCTGAACTGGATTGTAGTAGAGTCCGTTCCACCTGTTCTTCGATAATTTCAAAAATAGTTTTACCTATATCGGAGTCTAAAAGGGCCGCTAACATTGTAATTTCATCCGATAAATCTTCAATTCTCTCTCTGAAATACGTAATATCTTCGGCAGAATCCATTTCATCGGCAGTACTAAGCATTTTTCTAATTAATTCTTGTGTTATCGATTCACCAATCAGTAAGTAGAGGGCGTGTTAGAGCCCATCCTCTCAACTTTGACGAGTGAAAGTGACAGTTTTATTTCAAGTCATATTTCATGACGGTTTGCAGGAATGTTACGGACAAAATGAAATAAATAAATAAGCAACAAAAAACATGTTTCGTGACACACTTATTTATTTATGCTCTCATTTCATGATACATTTATTTATTAAGGTTTCATTTCATGATACATTTATTTATGCTCACATTTCACAGTACTTTTATTTATTTACGCATTTATCTATTTATTTAATTTTGTCCGAAATATTCCTCCATACCCCCAATCTGACAATGCTGTTTTCACATAAAGACGTGCTATAGCTCAAATGTGATTTATTTGGAGACGCGCTATAGCTCGAATGTTATTTATATAGGGAAGAAAGTACAGTGTCAGGTGCTCATTCAGTGTAATAGGAACCATAGCACAGAGAGGTGTGTACACTGCAACAAGTACACATGTCGTAAATGTTGGAAGGGTGTGAGGGAATTGTTAATATTTGAATGGGATGATTTTATATAGCACGGATCGGAAATCAGCAGTTCTTAGCATTGCCCCACGCAAGCTGTCGTATCAACCGCCTACTGTAACTTGCTTTATTTTTTCTTCACTTATAGTCTAGAATAAAAGTGAACTTGTTTTGTTATACTTGTAAACAACAGATGTTCCTGTGTTTGAGCGACCCGGGTATGCTCAAAAAAAAAAGAGCACGCAGGCACAGCAGTTCGCAAAAACATTGGTACGAGAATGCAGTCACAATTACGCTGCAGAGCTATAGCGCGTTGTCAGATTGGGGGGGGAGGTAGGGAAGGATCTTGGACCCGATTGAGAGAATGAAAAGTGAATAAAAAAAACTAACCTTTACAAGTATCATAAATTACACTGGCTGTTACACACTGAAATCAAATGTATGTTTTTATTTTAAAATAGTAAGAATAAGAGCAGTTTACTTTTCAAAAGAGAATCGTGCAGGATCGAACTCATAACCTTTTGGTTATAAGTCAGCAGTTGATACCATTACATTACCATGGCAGTTGAGATACGTATGTGTCAATGTGGCATGTTAATGCGGCTTTTTTTCCTGCAGTTATATTTTTGAATAAAAATATACTTGTTCTGTTATATTTGTACCTTTTGTGAAGCTGTTAATTTGATATTTGGACTTCGGGCTTCATACATTATATAGTTTATGCCTACATCTTGTCATTTACTACTACAATATGAAAAACGTTTCTGTTTTAAAAATGTGTTTACACGGATTACTGTAGAAACGGAACACACGTGAAATACGTGTATTTCAAATAATGATCTATTATTTCCACTCTAAAACTCCACTTCACTCCCAGATAATCAATCAAGGCATGAGCTGGGAGAAGTTTGTGCACTTTCTAAGTCGATGGGGGGATGGAATAGCCGGCTACTTGCAACTTTTCTTTATCAACACATTTAGATTAACAAAAGACGCTGGCGGAGAGGTGAGAAAGGTTTTAAGAAGCGATTTAAGGTGGGACGGATCTAAGAGTTTTTTCGTAGGCTCTGGTAATTCTAGTGTTAATGGACTATTCGCGGTAAGTGGTGACTTTATTTATTTATTTATTTTTATAAAATTTGTTTGGGGTAGTTTACAGATTATTTCCCAGTTTAGTTTTTTATTGGCCGTTTTGAAAATCACTGGCAGCACCAGCAGCGGTCAGATATAACTTTAGATAACTTAATGGTCTGTTTACCAAGTCTGGAGTTAACATTACAGCTTACTGTCAGTGTCACAAACTCACAATGCTTTGCAGCAAAATATAATTCATCAGTATATGAAATGGAACTAGGTAAAATACACCGTAATGTAAAATACTGTACATAGCCTGCATTTGTATTCCGTACCTACAATGATCGGTATAGATAAATTACAGACGTACCGTGTCTTTAAGGATTGTTAACCCAGATAGCACACACACGTCGCGGAGACGTCTATGCGACGTCATCTTTTTCATCTGGCAGATGTCTGGCAGAGGGCGTTTGTCTTTAAGGATTATTAAGGATGTCTTAAAAAATATTTTACTAACTAGTTTTCTCGACATTTCCACTTTATTCTCGACATTTACGTCGAGATTAAAGTCGACATTTCCACTTTATTCTAATAGTTTATTTTGTCAGTAGAATGTCGCAAACTAAACTTCATCTTAAAATGAATGTTTAATTTACTAGATTTTCTCAAACCCCGTAATTAATTAATGTAGCACATTAAATGCTTTATATTAAGTGTTCCTCGACCCAGTTGTTAATCTCTATGCGCTTCTTAAACTGACTTCCTCTTGCACTGAGAGGCGCAGACAGTGATCGCCGCACATTGACTTCATGATAATCCTGCTCTAAGAACATTCAGAATACTAAGAGAAATGCTTGATATCTTCTTCACGATGAAATACATTAAAGCATGTATTAAACATGGGTGGCGGGGGGCACGATGGCGTGGCTATAGAGCTGCTCCCTTGCATTAAGGGGTCCCCAGTTGTATGTTTAGTGTAGTGAACTTTATGGCAGGTGTGACGAGGCTCCAAAAAACTGGATATATGAATGGGTATCGCACAGGTTTAACTTAAATATTGGGCTCGTGATGTGGTGGTCGGAGACACGAACGCAGAATTCAATGGATGTTCTTCTGAGCGGGCTTTCTTTATTGCATGCGTGCTGTCTCTATCTGACGTACTAAACCTCCAGTCCCTATCCTTGCTTTTTCTTTCTGCACATAACCAATCACCACACGATAAACGTCTTTGTGAAATTAAAACAAGTTATAAACTTAGACCTCGGAGTTTTCAGAACTTTAAATTATTAAAGCATGTGGGGGCACAGTGCTTGCTGGGATGGAGTTTTCAGAAATTAAAAAAAAATCTTCATTATACATGTTTAATTATGCCATCCATTCAGGGTTGCGCCCATCCCAGCAAGCATCTTGTGTGAGGCAGGAGTAAATCCTGAATGCGGTGCCAACACATCGCAGAGTGAATACGTGGAACACATAAAGTAGCAGGGTCGATAATACATAACAAAACCCCACAACCTACATGTCTTTGAAAGGAAACTGAAGCACGCCGAATAGACCCACCAGAAAAAAACATGCAAACTCAAGGCAGGGAACACCCGGGACCCCCTTGCTGCGAAGCAGCAGCGCAACCACCATGCCACCGTGCCCCCACATGCTTTAATACATTTTAAGTTCTGAAAACTCTGAGGTCTAAGTTTATAACTTGTTTTAATTTCACAAAGACGTTTATCGTGTGGTGATTGGTTATGTGCAGAAAGAAAAAGCAATGATAGGAACTGGAGGTTTAGTACGTTAGATAGAGACAGTGCGCATGCAATAAAGAAAGCCCGCTCAGAAGAACATCCATTGAATTCTGCTGTCATGTCTCCGACCACCACATCACGAGCCCAATATTTACACAATATTTAAGTTAAACCTGTGCGATACCCATTCATATATCCAGTTTTTTGGAGCCTTGTCACACCTGTCATAAAGTTCACTACACTGAATATAAACCTGGGGACCCCGTAATGCAAGGGAGCAGCACTACAGCCACGCCACCGTGCCTCCCGCCACCCGTGTTTAATACATGCTTTAATGCATTTCATCGTGAAGAAGATATCATGCACTGTATGTTAGTATTCTGAATGTTCATAGAGCAGGAATATCATGAAGTCAATGTGTGGCGATCGCTGTCTGCTGTCTGTGTGCAAGAGGAAGTCAGTTTAAGAAGCGCATGGACATTAAAAATTGGGTCGGGGAACACTTAATAAAAAGCATTTAATGTGCTACATTAACTTATGACGGGGGTTTGAGAAAATCTAGTAAATTAAACATTCATTTTAAGATGAAGTTTAGTTTGCGACATTCTACTGACAAAATAAACTACTAGAATAAAGTGGAAATGTCAACTTTAATCTCGACATAAATGGCGAGAATAAAGTGGAAATGTCGAGAATAAAGTCAACATGTCGACTTTAATCTCGACGTAAATGGCGAGAATAAAGTGGAAATGTCGAGAATAAAGTCAACATGTCGACTTTAATCTCGACATTTTGATTTTTTTTTCTTCACTGTGTCCGTATTTTTTTTTTCACCGTGGCCCTAATACGCTTCCGTATCATCATGAGTTGTGTATTGAGTGATTTAACAAATCTGTTTTATTAATCGGTTTGTTGTTGTTTTTTTTACCACGTCATCTATTTATGAAACTACAGTAAGTTGACAATACAAGAACTGCCTGTACAGTATATTAAAGATACGGTATAGGGCTTCCTGGACACTGCAGTTAACTGAAACAGTCACTGCTCCATCTGGCGGGATTATACAGCATTGCAACCATCTTTTTAGAAAGCGCATGGGGGCGTTTATGGGGCGGGGCATCGTTAACTGCGTCATCGCGGGGGATCACATTCCGTGCACGGATCGTGCATGGTCCTGTCATGGACCTGTCATGCTCCAGGCAGCTGTTTGACGTGGCTCCCACTGTACAGGACGGCCAGTCTGAGATCTCTTCTCTTCTAACACACTGGTCGGTCATCCTGCAGTAACAATCAAATGCGCGAGCTACTGCAAAACTCCGGCTGTGATCTAGTTAGCTTTCCAATTTATATTGACTAAAGGGAGGGTATAGGCTAGATGTGGAAATGGAAGAGGATTTTTTTCTCACAATGTCACAATCGAAGTGCGTTTGTCTGATCTGTCAATCTATCATTGCTATTCCAAAGAAGGAAAATGTGGAAAGGCAATTTAAAACTGTTCACAAAAACTACGAAACTGACGTCCTTCCAAATAGCAATCTGAGAAAGAGAAAGGATAGGGAACTAAAATCGCAGTTAACTAGACAGCCGTCATTTTTCACTCGGCTGAATTCAAAAGCTCCTTGACTGCATTATTCGGCTCTACTTATTTATGCGAGTCAGCCTTTCCCCACATGACGATTATTAAATCTAAATACTGTAGTGACCATAAATGTACTGAATTGTTATTGTGCCATTAAGGTTATTCAGTTATGCAAGGTATGACAGTGTACATTTTATGTATAAACTATACTCAGTATATATATTATATATCTATACTAATAAACGGCAAAGCACTCACTCACTCACTGACTGACTGACTGACTGACTGACTGACTGACTCATCACTAATTCTCCAACTTCCCGTGTAGGTAGAAGGCTGAAATTTGGCAGGCTCGTTCCTTACAGCTTCCTTACAAAAGTTGGGCAGGTTTCATTTCGAAATTCTACGCGTAATGGTCATAACTGGAAGTTGTTTTTCTCCATTTACTGTAATGGAGTTCAGCTGGAGGGGCGGAGTTTCGTATGACATCATCACGCCTCTCACGTAATCACGCATTACGTAGAAAGCCAGGAAGAGCTACAAAACGCGCTTTAGAAAACATGCATTATATAATTAAGACGACAGCGAAACAATTAGAAGCGAGCGACTGACATATAAAACCATATTCAGCGGCTCATGTGAACTGACGCAGTGCGCAGACAAAAAAGTAACAGTTCCAAAGAGTGCTGAACAAAAACCGAATTACACTGCTACGCTCAAAAAGATAAACCACACGCAGTGGCGTGATAGTAAAGCATTCGCCTGTAGCGCCCACGTCCGAGGTTCGATTCCCGAGAGGGGATGCACTAAGTATGAACGCGCGCTTCTCGATTTATTTTAACCTTGCATCCCCTTAGTTTGAGACGTATGAAAACGCATGCGGTTAACGCAGAAAGACAGATCACCTATTCACCTATTGAAGCTTCATGAATAATGGATACTTTATTCGCAATCAATGATTGTTTTGGTAAAGCCATACTCAGTGTATTCATTAGATGAACGGTAAAAAAGTAAGAGCGAGGGGACGGTAACTTACTGAAGCACACAAGCAAAACCACAATAGTACGCGGGCTCGATGTACTGACTTGCGCGATCACATTCCAAAAAATATTTCTTTTCAAGTTCTATTTAGTCCATATGAGTCAAACTCAAGGCCCACGGGCCACATCCGGCCCGGCGTGTAATTATATCCGGCCCGCAAGATCATTTTATATACTGTATTATTGTTATTAATGGCCCGGGTATATGAAGCGCTGGTAACACAATAAACTACAGATCCCATAAT
>JANRMT010062814.1:128276156-128304873 GCA_026402145.1 Polypterus bichir lapradei
GAGAAAGGCTTTGGTTTGGGATAAAAGGAAAAAAGGTGTAAAGAAAGTAAACTTTTTGGGGAGCCTTTTGGGGAGCGTCGCGGTGGGTCTCGTGTAGACTGGAGAGATGGCCCTGCCATTAACTGGCCGGGATGGCACGGTCGGTCCTCCACTCCTGTGCGTGTCTTCATAATCCGACCTGACGACCTCATAATCGTATACGTGCAAAAGAAAGTGCGAAGCGGCTTAATATTAGTTTGCCGCCGTCCAGAAATGGGATCCTGTGTTTGCAGTTGCCTGGGCTATAGCTCAGGAGAACGAGGAAAAAATTAAAAGTGTTCACTTTCACTTAAAGCAGAACTGCAGTCAGCGTCTCAAAGGACGGCACAGCTACGCGCGCGCTGGCTGCTCGACTTTTATAGTATTTTTGCAGTACAGGAGATGCCACTTATTGCAGACACGTTCACGTGATCAAAAGTCTCCGCGCTCTTTAGAGGTCTTGCTTGTTCTCTGCGTACTGCGTTCATAGTCAGTTCACGTGAGTCGCTCGGAGTACATGCATTGAAGCTTCTGAGCTGTGCCTGTGCTATCTCATGTGATCTTGCGATGTCCACGGCTTTACTTAATGTTAGCTAAGACCCGGCACTTAAAAGTTTCTCTCACAGTTTCGCTGAGTTTGTGTCAAACACCACCCTGACCATCTCATCTTCGTCTGAATATTTAGTGGCAGAGTGTTTCTATTGGATTGCCGCTGAGGGACGGACTTATAAGGGCAGGCACTCAATTACGTGGGAGGCGTGATGATGCGAGACCCAAGACGCAACTCCACCTCACACGGCGACCGAGCTGCCCACTATGGCCATATACTGTACAGTATACAAAAGTAGGTTCCAGTTATGACCGTTACACGTAGAATTTCTAAATGAAACCTGCCTAACTTTTCTAAGTAAGCTGTAAGGAATGAGCCTGCCAAATTTCAGCCTTCCACCTATACGGGAAGTTGGAGAATTAATGATGAGCGAGTGAGTGCGTGAGTGTGTGAGTGAGTGAGTCAGTCAGTCAGTCAGTGAGGGCTTTGCCTTTTATTAGTATAGATTATATATATGGCTGTTTGAGTCAGAAAGACAGAATGAGTCCCAAAAATAATTGGGATGCCAGCCCGGCCATCTCTATTTAATTTCAAAAGCAACAGGAGCTCAAACATAAAGAATGCTGGCAGTCACCTCCAGTTCGCCCTCTGGTGGTCATTCCAACTGTCAACTGAATGATAACATGCATACAATCAAAGATCACCCCCCACCCTACCCAAATGGGGGTAGATTAGGGCTATTTTCACCCTACAGTATTTTTAGTCGACCATTGAGAAACATGTGTACGAAGTTTCATGAAAATCGCTCCAGCTGTTCGGACGTGATGCTGGAACATACATACACACATTGACTTTTATATTTATATATATATATATATATAGGTAACAGATGTTCAGATTTTTAAGGTTCTACGTTAAGTTTCATATGGCTAGCAGAATACCATATATTAAAGTGGTTTAGATTCTATCTTACCTAAAGAGCCTAAAATTCTGACTTTTTGCTGGATACACTAAGCCTAAAAGATCAGGGGCCTCATGTATAAACAGTGCGTATGTACAAAAATGTTGCATATGCTCATTTCCATGCTCACGGCAGTAGTGCCGTAACTGATGCTCCCTCACAATGCAGGTATTGTGTCTCATTCGGGACTCCATGAGCAACCACTCATTCGACACAAAGTCAAAACAGCGGTACCCAAGGATTTTCCACAGAGACACAGTACCAAAGGAGTCCAGTCTTCGTCTCAGGTCACTGGATAGCATCCTTGTCTCGCAAGCATATAGCAAGACAGGAAGCACCTGGACTCTAAAGACTTGGACCTTTGTCCTTTTGTATAGATATCGTGAGCGCCACTCACCCCTTTCCAGTGACTTCATAACACCCCATGCTCTCCCAATCCGTCTATTGACTTAATAGGAAGAGTCACCAGAGGCATGAATGTCACTGCCAAGGTAAGTAAACCTCTCGACAAGGTCGACATTCTCTCCGCCGACACGTCAAGATGTGTAAAAACTAAACTTGGTGTAAGGCTACACACATTTTCACGGCAGCCTCAGACCATGTGTATGCATAATTCTGCTCTGTTTTGTTAAAAAAAAAAAAAAAAGCATCAAAGCAGTGCTACGGTTTTCTAAGTGGTTTCCATTTCTTTTTAAGATTTGCATCCATGACACAGCATTTATTAAATATGCAGTTAATTTTGGCAGATTGTAATCAATCTGTAACAATACAATGCTGCATGAAATGGCTAACTATTCCAACTACCATAACTGCTTTAGCATTGCTAGAAGACATCGTAAAAAGAAGAATTAGAAGATAGTGCATATTCAGACATCATACTAATTTCTTATCCCATAATGATGATTGCCTTCTAAGTTGATTTAGATTTCCAAGAGCGATCCTGTGTGCTGAACCCGGGCCAGCAGTACAAAGGCAGAGTTTGAGGAATTGTGCTCTGCTTTTTCCTTTGCACGCTCTGTTCACCCTCAGGTTTTTAGCCACAGGAGCTTTTCAATGTGAACTGGCTGACCGATCGGGTATTTCTTACAGAAGTGTTGGGAACAATTTTGAAAATGGTGCTGTGTGTAATGGCTGGCTTCTCGGTAAGATAAGACATTTAAAAATTAGCTCTTTGGTCAAAATTGAAAGTTTCATGTATGATGTAACCATACAACATGATTACTTAGGTGACAGCTGGTACCCCCTGAAGACATTCATTTTCACACCGCTCACCAACCCACTGACTGAATATGAGCAACATTATAATGACTTCCACTTCCCAGGCTCGGGTAGTGGTAGAACATACTATAGGGCAGCTAAACGGCCATTGACGCTGCCTGCATAAGACCGGTGGATTGCTTCTCTACAGTCCACAGAAAGTATGTTGCACTGTGCAAGCACGTAGGGTGCTGCATAATGTGGTACGGAATTGTGGCTTGCCTATATCTGAAGAGATGTGGTATGATGAACCTGACCCACCAAATGATCTGTCAAATCAGACATCGTTACAACTTCTTTTGAATTCAATCAGTAGAATGTAAAAACAGGTAATCAAATGCAGCATTTATTTTTTAAACCAGCTTATTTAATTTGTGGTCAATATCACATAGTAGAGTATTTATTTTCCCTAACTCCTTTCTCTGTATCTGTTACAGTATCTACTATTGAATTTTGAGACTTCAGAACAGCAACTGCCAGCACACGGCCAGATATTCACTGGTGGTTTCTGAGGGAGGGGTGTGTGCACAGCAGCAGCGCCATCATCACCTGGAGCTGCATTCCAGGCACGGGGGTCACCATTTGTAACACTGTCTGAAATGGAATAAACAGTAATATTGCATTTGCTGCCTGCTTGTTTGTCATATTAAATTTGCAAATTATTCACATTGTATGGACAAAGGTAAGCGAAAAAAAATTAAAATTCCCCCCACATACTGGTAAAATGATAGTTGTAAGTGTGTCACCAATAATTACAGCAGCTCACTGCTCAAACAGTGTGAGCCCCAGAATTCTGCTACCTCCTCCAGTGGTGTTGACACTCAAACGGTGGGCTTGACTCTCCTATTCACGTCGATTTTGATATCTGATCACTTCTTTTTCATTTTAGGAACTGTGAGACTTATTAAACTTGAACTTTTGAGAGCCTTCAGCACGCTGTGCCACTCCATCAGTTTCCTTTTGCTTCTTATACCACTGCTTAAGCCACCAAATAGTATATTTTTCTTTGCCTCAACTTCACTGAGCAGGACTTCAATTTCACATTCGTGGAAATTTTGTTTTTTACACATGCTTTTGCCATTGTCTTTTAATAAAACACTGAAAAGAGGGGGATATTTATATTGATTTGCATATTTAAATGAGTAAAATTCTGGGAGGAGTCAAGGTAGAGCTGTAGGTACATGCATGTGTATTAAAATTCACACTGATTAGGAATTATAAAGGGAAAGGGTGTAGAACTTTGCTTATGCACAGATTTATGCATCTGAATTTTTTTGTACATACTCACATTTCCAGTTTTGTCCATACAGCATTCTTTATTGTGAACTCTACGCAAGGCATTATACATGAGGCCCCAGATGTGTGCCATGAAGGAATGCAAAAATTAGATCTGAGGCACCTTTAGCTGCAGTGAACATAACTATAAAGACACACAGAGCTGGATATGCTTATTTAAACTCATCATGTCCTAACAATCACTGTTGATGAACTATTAAGTGCTCTGTAACTATTCAGCAAATGTCAGGGTTACTTTAGTCATAATTGAATAAGTTAATTTTACTCAAAATATTGCACTGCACACTTCCCTGTTTCTGAACATAGTGATCAAATTTCAAATGAATATTTTAAGCAGTTTCTGCGTTATTAATTCCATAAAGACAGACAGGCAGAGTCTTTAACATATTACTTTAAAGTAAGTGTTACCTTGCAACAATGTGAGAAGATCTGACAAATATATTCTTGTGTGCGTTGTGATCTGCTTAATAAACACATGAGGTGAGGAATCACTGCTGCATCCTGCATAAACAGAACAGTATTAACAACACAATAAATAACTGCTAAATAAAACAGTCTGTATAGATCAACATTTTTTTAGCTTAAAAGGTGTACCATATTTAAATTTTAACAAAAATCAAGGGGCATGCTATAAACAAATAGCAGCAGCAACCTGGTGTTCCCTGGGAAAGTAGGAAGAACTACCTAACAAAAGATACTCCCAGGTGTTTCATATGTCAATGGTACTTAAAGTGTTTCAGACTAAGGAGAAATCTGCTAACATCAAAGATACAGTGGACCACCAAGAATCATTTTACCATAATGCCAAATTAAAATGACCACATTTATTTTATTAAAGGTAATTCCGTAAAAAAAAATGCTACAATTCTAATTCATTGTTGCTTGATTTATATTTGAAAGCCTCAGATTTCAGGTAGTGGCCTATAATAGCTCCTC
Source organism: Polypterus bichir lapradei (assembly GCA_026402145.1). NCBI lineage: Eukaryota > Metazoa > Chordata > Cladistia > Polypteriformes > Polypteridae > Polypterus > Polypterus bichir. The sequence continues at coordinate 128,281,175 of JANRMT010062814.1, forward strand.
TATCATGACAATAGAACAGCAGTAGGCAGTCTGACAGCAGTGATGCAGTACAGTAGGTCATGTCAGTGGCTGCACAGAAATAAAGCCCTGCAATGGCCACAATGTGGGATCTCTGAAGAGACATCAGAATTTAAAAGGGAGACCTTCATAGTGACCAATACAAATGTTACTAAAGAAGGACCGAGTTTGAAGATGTGTTGAGCAAGAGAAAGAAAGGAATGGTCAAAACAAACAGAATATGGATAGGAGGATCACCACTGAAGTAAAAGATGTTACTGTAGTACAGAGATCCTTAAATTCAGTCTTTGAGAGATGCTGTTTTTTGTTTCAACCCAATTTCTAAATAGAAGCCAATCCTTACCATTAACAACAGACAACACGTTTTATGAAGTTGTGCTTCCTGAAAAATTTTTGGTTACTGAGAGTTCAAGCTGAATACAAATGTAATTTCAGATTGACTGTATTATGTAGAAATTTGTAGAAACACGAAATGAATGTTTACTTAATTTAGTATTTAATCACTTAATGATGCCCACACGTTACATTAGTTCAACTCAAGTTGTTTTGCAGCCAACTCTAATATTTCTTGTTTAAGCATCCAACAATAGTTGGTCAGCACTGCTGAATTCCACTTGCCCAATACAGCTTTTACATCACTGCAATTTCCTGGCAAAACCTTTGATCATGTTTATCACCAACAACATTTAGATTAGCAGGAAAAAAGACTAGGTGTTAATGCAGAAAATACATTTTTAGTGACATGTTGCATTTCATGGTTTTGTATGCTTGAAGTATGTTATGAACTATCTGAACATAGTCTTGTGCTGAGTAGTTACAAAAGCAATTCTCAACATCCTTTAATGCCTTCCATGCGATGTCCTCTGGCCCCACTAGCAGATCTTTCAACCATTTTGTCATTGATGATGTGTCCGATCTTTAGATCTGTTATTCTTGGCATAAAATATTCATGCAACCATCTGTCTGAAATATTAAAATCTTTCCATGTTGATTGTTTGATAAAATTTTTCATTAGTCCAAGATGTATATTAAAGTAGTGACAAAATGAATTTGTTAAGAAGACATGTGGTTTATGTGCCACTGACTTTAGTGGCCAGTTCATTTTAACGTAGTAAAGAGTTTTTAGCACAGCTGTTCCATTTGTAGACAGAACAACAGCACTTGGTATATTCGAGCTGCATTCCTGGTAGCACTGCAATTATTTTTACACCACCACAGATGTTCCAGTTGTTTTGTTCATAGGTTTCTTTCATGTATACCCTATAGCCAATGGGTGTTGAAGGGTGGATATTGCCATTGTGTAACAAGACAGCTTTTAGGCTCAACAGTGACAAATCAATAAAAAAAAATGTCAATGTTGTGGGTGAAGCTCACAACCCTCAGCCAATCCTGGACTAAAAAAAAAGCTTATGTGATGGGCAACAAATTGAGATATGAAACGAATTGACAAAAATAGGCAATTCCAATAAAGCATTATAGAAATTTAAAAAATCAGCAGGCAAAAATCCCGTAAGATGCACACAAAACTTTTCAGGAAGCAAAAACTTTACTGTCTATTGTAATGGGACGGGTCATTTAAATATATGGCACATTAGTACTTTTGTTTTACCCATACCAAAACATTCTTATACTGCAGATCTTCAAGAATATCATACAAATGGTTTGTGAACAGGAGCAGATTAGTAATTATCAGTAATTCAGTTTTTTTCTCTTCCATTCTTTGTAAATATATTATTAAACCAGATACTTCATGATAAGCACACAAAGTTGTAATTGATCTTACTGTTTAACTAGTTGGTCATTTTTCCATCTCTGATTCTACATTCAGAAAAGATCAACAGTCCAAGACTGACATTTGGCCATTTTTTTTTTTTTTTAGTTTTTGATGATTAACTCTTTCTTTTGTCATTATCCTATAAAGTCACCATCCTCTATGGATTTTACTCCATTAACTGTAATCTATCTAGTAAATTAGTAAATAAAGAAACCAGGAAAAATTGAATGAAAATTACACTGACAATAAAAAGAAACTTAACAGTCAAGATAAATAGAACACTAAATTATGTGCAAGTATTGCAAATAAAATGTATTGCGGATATATACCATAAACATAGAAATTGGCAAATAACAGCTGTTTAAACTAGGAGTCCAATTAAAACGAGAAGGTGGTTGGTATGAAAACCTGCACCACAGTGGGCTCAAGGGTAACTGTTAATTGGCAATTGGTTAAGAAAAAAAAAGGCAATTAAAATAGTGAATGCACATGGTTAAGACTAAGAAGCAAAATGAACTAAAGTGAAAGGAAAATTGTTCCTTTGAATGGAAAATCCTCTGTAACTAGTAATGGCTTCAGAACCAAACTTAAAGATTCTTAATATAGCATATGGTGTAGCAAAGACATACACTATCAGTAATGTAGCAGTGTACAGCTAACTAAAAGAACTATAGTAAAATGGCATGATATTAGGAGTGAGTACAAGCTGTTTGTAAAAAGAAGTGAAGGAGGCATGCATACTTTCCTTTAATGTTAGTTAATATAGTTTTCATTTGTTGTTCTTAGCATAACTAGTCAATCTTCTCCATGCACCCACACACAGAAAAGCTGAAGGAGAAGTTTGGTATTTTTTAAACTGAAGATATTATTTACAGTGATTGTATACGTTAATTTGCCACAGAAAATAGTCTCCTAAAATGAAGCAATTTTATAAATAAAAAATACAGTGCCTATTCCAGCATTTTAGAAAGGGGCCAACTAAGAACTATAGCTACTGTTGGCAAGAAAGTAAGATACTGTGTTCAAAGGTAGTATATTTAGACCTTATTTAATTTAATGGTGTGAACATCATGCAGCAGCCTAGTTGTTATAAATAAATGCCTATACAACTGACTGACAACGAAGTAAATTCAAAGTCTCTTTATTCTAATAGGATGAATGTCACTGCGCAGAAAACTTCCACTTGTGCTTGTGGAATACAGGTGATGAGTAGGCCTCCCCCTAAAAACCAATGATATTAGTTTCCAATCCACACTTTAATTTAGGGCAAACTGTCAGTCACCAATCACTCTAGGAAGCAAGTACTCAAAAGAAAAAGCCATGCAAAGAATTACATGATATGGAATCACAGAGACAGTGACAGATCAGAAGATATAATAAGTGGCTCCACTGTTGGTGTAGGATAAAGGGATATAGTTTTACAGGACACTGGCTCTCCTACTGGAAAGATACTGTAGTACCTGTACAAATGTGGTAGGTCATTTTTGAACTAGACTGACACCAATGTATTGGGGAAGCATACGAGTAGGTTAGTAAAGGACTGTTCAAACAGGGAAAAGAAGAGGTAGTGATCTTAGGTCAGGCTGTGACGATGCGGTTTATAAACTTCACATAAAGGAACAGACAATCGTACTACTTAAAATATTAACAAAAACTTTGAAATTTCTAGTCAACAGTTAATATGCAAAACTAAAAAACAAACATACATTAAAAAGTGCTTGTCTTAATGCTGCAAGTATCAAGAATAAATGTAATGAGTTTGAGTCATACAGTATGCAGTCTATTTAAGATGGCAATGTAAGCAAACCTATCTACACTCCATGACCCCGAAGCAACTACTAAGCTAGCTGTTTGCTCAGTAGTCTCCCATAAGAACAGAGGTGGAGGTCTTTGCATGTATGTACAGATGCAAATAATACTGATAAGAACTTCTTCTCAATATAGAATATGGAAAACTAAAGTGCAGACCATTTTATCTACCACATGAATTAAATGATATAAGCATTACAGATGTATATATACCACTGCAAGCTAATATTAAAGCAGCAGCCACACCACAGGTACTTCAGAATAATTCATCCACCTGAAGCTGAGCATGTCTGGGCCTGGCTAGTACATAGATCTAGAAAAAAGTTTTAATTGCTGCCCAGCAGGGGGGTGCTTACCCTATGGTCTGAATGTTAACCACAATGCCCTAGTGCAGTAATGGGGACACTATGGTGTAAAAATGGTGCATGCCTTCAGATGAGACGCAAAACTGAAGTCCTGACTCTATGTCATCATAAAAGATCCCTGGGAACGCTTCATAAAGAGCAGGGTGTATCCCGATGTCCAGGCTAAATTGCCCTCCATGGCCAAGTCATTCTGACCTCCTAATTATGCTGTCTCTAACTATCTGTCTTTCTCTCTCTCTCTCTCTCTCACGACTTCACCACCTAACAGCTAAAGTGTGGCGAGTGTACTGGTGCAAAAATGGCTGCCGCTGCATCATCCAGATGGATGCTACTCATCAGTGGTGTTTGAAGTGGCTACCTTACTCACTATGAAAAGTGCTTTGAATAATGAGAAAAGCACTATATAAATGTTAGGAATTATTATTATTATTAGTAGTAGTAGTAGTACTTGGATAATAGTCAATAACAAACAGTGGTTGACCAACAATGATCACTCCAAGGGCAAGGCATGTGATTGTCTGCAAGGTCACAAAAGAACAAAGGGTAACTCCTAAACAACTAAAAGCTTCTTTCACTTTGGTTAATATTAGCGTTCATGAGTCCACCATTAGGAGAACACTGAACAACAGTGGTGTAAATGGCTGATTAAGACCTACTGGAAACATTTAGTTTCAGCTATTGCTGCAAAAGGTCACATCAAATACTGAAAGCAAATGTTTATATACTTTTACCACTCACAGGTATGTAATACTGGGTGATTTTCCACAATAATAAAATGATCATGTATGATATTTTTATTTCATTTGTTTAGCTGGGTTCTCCATATCAACAACTCCAATTCTAAAAAAGTTGGGATGCTGTACCAAATTTAAATAAAAACAGAAAGCAATGATTTGCAAAATCTCAAACTCCTATTTTATTCATAATATTACATAGAAATAACATCAAATGTTGTCAAAAGGTGCGACATTTTACTATTTCATGAAAAATGTAGTTCAATTTGAATTTAATGCCAAAAACACATCTTAAAAAAGTTGGGACAGGGGCAACAAAAAGCTATTAAAAAAAACTAAAAACAGCTGGAGGAACATTTCACAACTAATTTGGTTAATTTGCAACTGGTCAATAACATGATTGGGTATAAAAAGAGCATCTTAAAAGGGCAGAGACTCTCAGAACTAAAGATAGGCAGAGGTTCACCAATCTGTAAAAAAAACTGTGTCTACAAATTGTAGAACAATTTCAGAATAGTGCTCCTCAATGTAAAATTGTAAAGACTTTGAATGTCTCATCATCTACAGTACATAATATCATCAAAAGATCTGAGAATATGGAGAAAGCTCTTTGTACACAGGAGACTGATCGTCAATATTGGATACCCATGATCTTCAGGCCCTCAGGCTGCACTGCATTAAAAACAGACAGGATTCTGTCATGGAAATCATTGCTGGGCTCAAGAACACTTCCAGAAATCATTGTCCGTGAACATATTTTGCCGTGCCATCCACAAATGCAGATTAAAGCTCTACCATGCAAAGAAGAAGCCATATGTCAACATGATCTAGAAATGCCACCATCTTCTCTGGGCTAAAGCTCATTTAAAATGGACTAAGGCAAAGTGGAGAACTGTTCTGTCAACAGAAGAATCAAAATTTGATATTCTTTTTGGAAAACATGGATGCTGTGTCCTCCGGACTAAAGAGTAGAGGGACCATCCAGCTTGCTATCAGTACTCAGTTCAAAAGTCTGCATCTCTGATGGTATGGGGGTGCATCAGTGCTTATGGAATGGGCAGCTTGCATATCTGGAAAAGCACCATCAATGATGAAAGGCATATACAGGTTTTAGAGCTACACATGCTTACATCCAGACAACGTCTTTTTCAGGGAACACCTTGCATGTTTTAACAAATCAGTGCTAACCCGCAAACTGAATCTTTTACAACAGCATGGTTTCGTAGTAGAAGAGTTTGGATGCTAAACTGGCCTACCTGCAGTCCAGGCCTTTCAACAACTGAAAACATGAAACGAAAAATACGACAAAGAAAACCCAGGATTGTTGAACAGTTATATATGACAAAAATAGGACAACATTCCTCTCCCAAAAGTGCAGCAACTGGTCTCTTCAGTTCCCAGATGTTTATACAATTTTAAAAGAAAAGAGGGGAGGCTACACAATGGTAAACATGACCCTGCCCCAATGCTTTTGAGCCATCAAATTCAAAATGACTTTATTCTTTTCTTAAAATGGAACATTTTCTCAGTTTTAACTTTTGATATGTTTTCTATGTTCTATTGAGAATAAAATACAGGTTTAATAGATTTGCAAATCATTGCATTCTGTTTTTCTGTGTCTCAACGTTTTTGGAATTGAGGTTGTACTCTTAGGACTTGTGTGAAAATCTGATAATGTTTTAGGTCACATTTATGCAGGAATACGGGAAATTCTGAAGGGTTCACTAACTTTCAAGCACCACGGTATAACATATTGGGATACACAAAACTTAGGAAAGATACAGTGGGTATAACTGAAGAGGTGAGATAGATAACAATTATGTCAAAGAGAAAAAGATTCTTGGTGACTGTATCTGGTTTTAAATAAAAACCATAACAGACAAAAGGCCTGACATGTGGAAGTGGATTATAGGCCACACTGTATTATATTTGTTTTGAACTTATTTAATATTCTTACATGCCTTCAAACATAAAACACACTTTTTAAATAAATAGAAAAAAAAAACGCAAACAAGTAACTGCACACAGATATGAGTGTAATGAATATTGGGAGAGTTCATTTTTTAAAATTCAAAATCACAGGGAAATTAATTTTGATAGAGCAAATAGAGAGCAACCCAGCCACAGGGGATGCACAAACCAGTGTGTTTCTTCGTGCCAGTCCCAAGCCCAGATAAATAGTGAGGGTTACGTCAGGAAGAGCATCCAGTGTAAAATTTTGCCAGATCAATATGTGGACAACGATACAAATTTCCATACCAGATCGGTCGAGGCCCGGGTTAACGACTAACACCAGTACTGTTTGCCAACAGGGTGCTGGCGGAAATTGGGCTACTGTTGGCCAAAGAAGTAGAAGAAGAGGGAGTAGACGTGTCCGGAGGCAGAAGGACAGGAGGAAGGTAAAGACAGGGGAACTGAGTGTAGGAACTTTGAATGTTGGCAGTATGACTGGTAAGGGAAGAGAGTTAGCTGATATGATAAGAGAGAAGGAAGGTTGATATATTGTGCGTACAAGAGACTAAATGGAAGGGGAGTAAGGCCAGGTGGATTGGAGGTGGATTCAAATTGTTCTATCATGGTGTGGATTGGAGGAGAAATGGGTAGGGATTATTCTAAAGGCGAAGTATGACAAGAGTGTTTTGGAGGTGAAAAGAGTGTCAGACAGAGTAATGATTATGAAGCTGGAAATTGAAGGTGTGATGATGAATGTTGTTACTGCATATGCCACACAAGTTGGTTGTTGGATGAGAAAGAAGATTTCTGGAGTGAGTTGGATGAGGTGATGGACAGTGTGCCCAAGGGACAGAAAGTGGTGATTGAAGCGGATTTCAATGGACATGTTGGTGAAGGGAACAGAGGAGATGAGGAGGTGATGGGTAGGTATGGTGTCAAGGAGAGGAATGAAGAAGGTCAGAGGATAGTGGATTTTGCAAAAAGAATGGGCATGGCTGTGGCGAATACGCATTTTAAGAAGAGGGAGGAACATAGGGTGATGTACAAGAGTGGAGGAAGATGCACACAGGTAAATTATATCCTATGCAGAAGAGTCAATCTGAAGGAGATTAAAGACTGCAAAGTGGTGGCAGGGAAAATTGTAGTTCGGCAGCCTAGGATGGTGGTCAGTAGGATGATGCTGGAGATCGAGAAGAGGAAGAGAGTGTGGGCAGAGCCAAGGATCAAATGGTGGAAGTTGAAAAAGGAAGACTTCAAGGTTGAGTTTAGGGAGGAGGTAAGACAGGCACTGGGTGTCAGTGAAGAGTTACCAGACAGCTGGGCAACTGCAGCACAAGTAGTAAGTAACAGCAATAAGGGTGCTTGGCGTGACAGCTGGACAGAGGAAGGAGGAAAAGGAAACCTGGTGGTGGAATGGGGAAGTACAGGAGAGTATACAGAGGAAGAGGACAGCAAAGAAGTGGAATAGTCAGAGAGATGCAGAGAGTAGACAAGAGTACAAGGAGATAAGGCGCAAGGTGAAGAGAGAGGTGGCGAAGACTAAAGAAAAGGTGTATGATGAGTTGTATGAGAGGCTGGACACTAAGGAGGGAGAAAAGGACCTGTACCGATTGGCTAGACAGAGGGACCAGGCTGGGAAAGATGTCCAGCAGGTTAGAGTGATAAAGGATAAAGATGGAAACGTACTCACAAACGAGGAGGGTGTGTTGAGCAGATGGAAAGAGTACTTTGAGAGGTTGATAAATGAACAGAATGAGAGAGAGAGAAGTTTGGATGATATGGAGATAGTGAATCAGGAAGTGCAACGGATTAGCAAGGAGGAAGTAAGGACAGCTATGAAGAGGATGAAGAATGGCAAGGCCGTTGGTCCAGATGATATACCTGTGGAAGCATGGAGATGTTTAGGAGAAATGACAGTGGAGTTTTTAATCAGTTTGTTTAATGGAATCTTGGAAAGTGAGAGGATGCCTGAGGAGTGGAGAAGAAGTGTACTGATACCGATTTTTAAGAATAAGGGGGATGTGCAAAGCTGTAGTAACTACAGGGGGATAAAATTGATGAGCCACAGCAGGAAGTTATGGGAAAGAGTAGTGGAAGCTAGGTTAAGAAGTGAGGTGATGATTAGTGAGCAGCCGTATGATTTCATGCCAGGAAAGAGCACAACAGATGCAATGTTCGCTCTGATGGTGTTGATGGAGAAGTACAGAGAAGCCTAGAAGGAGTTGCATTGTGTCTTTGTGGACCTGGAGAAAGCATATGACAGGGTGCCTAGAGAGGAGTTGTGGTATTATATGAGGAGGTCGGGAGTGGCAGAGAAGTATTAAGAGTTGTACAGGATATATATGAAGGGAGTGTGACAGTGGTGAAAACTGCAATAGGAGTGACGGATGCATTCAACGTGGAGGTGTAATTACATCAGGCATCGCCTCTGTGCTCTTCCTTATTTGCAATGCTGAAGGACAGGTTGACAGACAAGATTAGACAGGAGACCCGTGGACTAGGATGTTTGCTGATGACATTGTGATCTGTAACGAGAGTAGGGAGCAGGTAGAGGGGACCATGGAGAGTAGGAAGTTTGCTCTGGAGAGGAGAGAAATGAAGATCAGTACGAACAAGACAGAATACATGTGTATAAATGAGAGGGAGGTCAGTGGAATGGTTAGGATGCAAAGAGTACAGTTGACGAAGGTGGATGAGTTTAAATACTTGGGATCAACAATTCACAGCAACGGGGATTGTGGAAGAGAGGTGAAAAAGAGAGTGCAGGCATGGTGAAATGGGTGGAGAAGAGTGTCAGGAGTAATTTGTGACAGACTTGTATCAGCAAGAGTGAAAGGGAAGGTCTACAGTACAGTAGTGAGACCAGCTTTGTTATATGGGTTGGAGACGGTGGCACTGACCAGAAAGCAGGAGACAGAGCTGGAGGTGCCAGAGTTAAAGATGTTAAGATTTGCACTGGGTGTGATGAGGATGGACAGGATTAGAAACGAGTACATTAGAGGGTCGGCTCAGGTTGGGAGACAAAGTAAGAGAGGTGAGATTGAGTTGGTCTGGACATGTGCAGAGGAGAGATGGTATATTGGGAAAAGGATGTTAATGATAGAGCTGCCAGGAAAGAGGAAATGAGGAAGGCCTAAGAGAAGGTTTATGGATGTGGTGAGAGAGGACATGTAGGTGGTGGGTGTAACGGAGCAAGATGCAGAAGACAGGACAATATGGAAGAAGATGATCCGCTGTGGCAACCCCTAATGGGAGCAGACGAAAGAACAAGAAGAAGAGCAGATAGAGAGCACATGTGCACATATTTTAGGGGTATTTCTCCTCTGGATACATGGCCATGGTGAGCACTGGGACAGACCCTGGACTGGATCAGCTAACAGAGCTGAGGAAAGTAAACACAGATGGGGCTACTGCTGACACGAAGTAAGAGGTGCAGGGCAGAAATTGTGCAGACAGGCAGTGCTTAAGGCAGATGAGAGTGTATAGTGCTATGGAAGATCAAGTAGCACTGAAGGGCCAGGCTGCAGAATAACTAACCAATAATGAGCATTTTTTCACTGCAAACAACGTTTGCACACCCTGCCCACCCTAAAATAATTGCAAAATTGCATCCAAAACAAATTTCTGGGGTGACTTCACTGAACTTTATGTGAAACAAAACTTTGCTGCTTCACTCATCAGTTAATATATTACATACATTTAAAAATAAAGAGTAGAAAACTAATGAATTAAACATTAGTTATTAAACACTGAACATAACTACTGTTTTATATTATAATAACCATTACAGATTTTGATGACGGTGTTGGTTCAGATAATTGACATTCTACTGTATTAGGAATGGTAAGGGTGAGCTAAAACTGTGCAATAGTACAACAGAACATTTAATATGCTAAACTTGCATTTTTCCTGAAGTTTGAAGGAGGTGGTAACTGGCCAGCAGTGAAAAGGACTATTAAGTCAGTATACTCAGTAATTGGGAAATTACAGACACAGAGAAAGAAGTAAATTAAAAACATTAAAATCCAACAAATCATAGTTAATATTTATCTTAGAGTGCTTAAGAGGATTATTAAGTACATATAGAAACTCTTGACAAATATAAAAAGAAAAAGAAAAAAAGAGAAATTCTTACAAATTCTATGCTAAGCGATTGCTATCCTATCACATACAACGGTGATCAGATGGGTCTAAGTAACCACAGACGAGTAACTTAAATGTGCATCATGGAGAAATAAACAAAAGCATAAATTAAGGAAATGGTCAGGCATCACATGGCAGGATCAAGTATATTAGTGAATGGTGAAAATGGATTAGAAGAACGGAGATATAATCACCAATTTCTTTGAGAAAGTACTAAAAGCTTAAGATCATAAAGGTGTATATGATATTGATTTATTAATATTACGTCATTACTACTGCATTTATTACTATTTTGAGTTACAGAAAGCTTTTCATAAGATACCTGATAAAAGGCTTGTGATCAAACTAAAAGAAGCAAGAGTTCAAGGCAAATATTGTAAATGGGTGCATAAATTACATAAACAAAAGAAGGAAAGGCTTAGAGTGATTTTTTTTTTCAGGATTATGTGACAGAGTGTGCAGTTTTCCTCTTCACATTACAAAAAGACATAGCAGTGCTACAGAAAGTCCAGACAAGACTGACTACACTGTCTCTTTACTTTAAAATAAGTTCTTCAACATGAACACAGGTATACAAAGTAAAATTTTTAGGGGCAAATTTCACACAAAGGTTAAAAACTTTTTCATCCCACTAAAATAAGGTAGTGTGTACAGCAACAGCCACTAAAGAAAACTACCACTAGCTGCACCCAGCAACTACAGTATAACTGCACAAGTGGCTACTTATGCAAGCACTGTAGGGAAAAGAAAATTTAAGCCTAAGGCGGCTTACTTCATTTCTTGCTTGTGTTACAAAAGGGCTCTATTTTGTCTACCCTTCCAAAAAGTTGGTTGACATGATTTGCTGTTGAAATCGTTTATCTGCAGAGTTGGAGTCATCAAATTGTAACCAGGCATTGCATTTTCCAACTGTGACTTTAAAAATCATAAAATGTACCTTTACTATCTGTATTTTATTGTTTTTAATAAATATAACCTTTTTTGTTCACCGGTATCAAAGACTAGGTGCAAAAATTACTGAGCACACAGAGATAAAATTATTAGCTTCCACTTTGATTTCAATAACAGTAGGACTTTGACTTTATTGCTTGTATGCACTTTTTGCATTTTTACTTTTTTGGTCCTCCTGCATTTTGGACCTTTTTCAATTTATTTTCTTTTTAACAATTATTATCAAATTAAAGGTGCACAAACCACAGTGAAGTCTTACATTGTAAAAAAAAGGTGAATACAGTTCATCAAGTTTTAAAATTCATGGTTTACTGCAGCTAACACCCACATATTATGGGTCTGATGACGTATCACAAAATGTGTAAAAAATGGAACAGCAGCTGAATGAGCTCTCTGCCATCTTTGATCAACTATAATAAAAAGCCCTAAGAGATCTGGCTTTGACTATCTTTGTTTACAGCATCCATAAGTCATTTGTTGACCTTGCTACAGGTAAGCAAATCTGACTCTTCATAACTATCATGGTATAACAGCTTCCCCATCTTAATTAGAATTGGTGGTTACAGGTTCAGTTTTTTAAAATAGACTAAAAACCAGACTCCTAATGGTTCTTAATTTTTATTTTCTAACAACCACTAAAGTGACTGCTATGTTCTAGAAGAACTTTTGGAGCATGTTGCTTCTGAAGAAAGCAATTTTGAAGGTTTCAGAGTTTACACATAATATATATTTTTTGCAATAATATACTCCTTAATATCAGTCTCATCCTATTCATAATGGACCTCGTATCATGAATAAAAAAAATAAACAAAAAAGCTACATGCTTAGATTAATTTTATGACAAATAATCTTAACAAAAGTAATTATTCTAGTAAAAAGTTTTTTTAAAAAGACAGAGGGAAAAAAGGAATCCTCTCAGATGTAATTCTCATTTGTTATTCCTTTCTTATGAACATTATGCATAAATGAGACTCACCGTGTATAGTAGTTGGACTGGAGTGATTGGACTAATGAAGACTGTTCGTAAACAACGTAAACAGGCCTCAATAAACTTGAGATCCTGAGATAAAAGTCCTACAACAGACACATAATTGAATAATATTAGCAATTAAGTGACAAAGAAGTAATTTAAATTAAATATTCGTATTTCTAAATGTTACAAAATGTAAATCATTAAATTAATTTTAAAATACATCTTAGATTAAATTAATAAAATATTTTGTTTTATATTAGTTTTCTTAGTGCAAAAGTGCTCCATCACATATTCTACGGATAATATAACCCAATATTCTCAAACCCAACTCAGAAATTGCATATCTAGGCAGCACAAGGCAGAAACCAAACACGGATGGTAATCCAGTTCATCACTGAACCCACCCGCACTCTCAGTCTGCAAATGTTGAACTGCAAATTAATCTAACATGCATATTTTTGAGATGAGAGAAAACATATCCTTACATTGTAAATTCTGCACTGACAGCAGCCAGGCATAAGATTCAAACTGAAGATGCAGCATCTGTGAATATAATCAGTGCTACTCTACCACCCTCCAAAGGGTACATTTATTAAATTTCACATCCTCAAAGAAAAAATGTATACAGAAATAGTTATATTTCAGCAAATGTGCTAAAATAAGAATATATTGTATATTGCTGTTTGTATTCATGCATCTCCCAAAATACTGTATGGAACCACCTACCCACTTTAATAATAGTTCTAAATCATTTCTATTAAGCATTTATTAACCCTGCACATTACTTGGAAGATATTTTCACATTTTTTGACATATTTGCATTAGCTCACTTAAATATTATAACACATCTCAAGCTGTGTTGTAAAAATCAAATTAATGGAATGGGGTTGGTACTAACTGAGTGACTGAACAACATTAACCTTTCAATTTCTGGGCCACTTCAAAGCCATGCAGTGTCTTAACACAAGTTTTAATGTATTCATATTTAGGAGATGATTATTCAGTCTTTAGAAGTGCATTGAAAGTTTGTGTTTTATATGCCTAGCCAGTTACAAAAATAACATAAGATTTTTCTAGTTGTTATTTTTGTAGGTGCTTATAATACATTGGCCTCATTTTCTTATTGCCTTCTTGGAAGGCATTCAAATTCAGGTTGTACTTGCTCAGGCAGCATTTTGATAAAAGTTTAGGTTTCAATTCATTGTTTAAGCTACCCCATTACATTTATTAAATTCATTTGTGTTGATTCCAGACTGTTTCTGTGATTCAGTATGTATTTACTTCATGATTTAAGTACTTATTTTATGATTACATATGTTAATGTTAGATGCAATCATACAATGATGCAATTAGTTACTTTTTTTTTTTAAATTGATTCCTAGCTCTAAATTTTTGTTATGAGAACTTATTGTACACAGAGAGCAGCTAACAAGACTTCAGCAGTGACAGAAGGGGGGAATATTGTTTTTTACATTAAAGAAAGTAGGGTAATTAACTAAGAAAATGGAATTGTGAAATTTGAAAAAGAAAAAAAAAAAACAAGAAAAACTGCTTTAATGAATTCAAACCTTTTTTATTATGTCCTATAATTCAAACAGACACCACTTGCCTAAGCTTGGATGGTGAGGTAGCTCATGTTTACTACAGCATCTTACAAACACATAAAGAAGAAATTGCTGTTTAGTAAACTTGTTAAGCATGTTACCCAAGTATCATCTTGATAAATATCTTGTAAAAGGGCATCAATCCAGCAGCAGGATTTTTGATTATGTAATTAATTTAAGCTTACATTGGGAAATTTTAATGACCAGCTGTTTAGCAAGGCAAAATTACAAAACATTTACATAAAAAAGCAATCATGACATGCAGCAACGACTACATCAACAGCTCTACCTAGGAAAAAGTGTGCTCACTGAATGTCTGAGGAAATTATGCGGGGGTGTAAAAATAATGGAATAAGACATAGTACTAATCAACATGGTTGGCATCAAATGTTTAAGCAAAATTATTTGACTTGAAGCAGAGCATCACATTCCCTCTACAGGTACTGTAACGAGCTATACCGAAATACATTTTTCAAAGAGGCCACAAAGATCTGAAAACCTGCTAGCTACAGTCAGTGAGGTTACAGTCACAACTTACTGTTGGACTGACTTAAAAAAAAAAAAAAAATCACAACATCATATCCCTAAATACATAATAGATTTAATATGTATCTTAACTTAGGCAAGAGTGTATCTTAGCATATCATAGGCATCAGTGCACTCAACATGAATGCCCTCATTGATTAAAGTTGCTAGCATCAAAATTAACAAGATGTGCAAGAGATATCTTCCTAGTCAAAAAAAAAAATTGTAAAAAAAAAAAAAAAAAAAAAAACAACATGCGCGCGCGCACACACACACACACATAGACCTGACTTATAACTGGTCAGGTCAGGTTGGGGAGTATGCACTGGTACACCTCATGACAAAACAGCTTAGGATCCTGGTTAGCAACCCCCCTCCGATAGACATGCAGTAATAACCATCTATCTGCCACAGCCAGGTGTTATTTGGGCGCTCCTTGGCCTGGATCTGCCGCTCGGGTACTCAACAATGAGGATCCTGTGAGCCAGATTACCCTCAGAGAATTGTGCCACATGGCCATAGTGCCTGCAGAGAGCAGAAAGAAGTGCTTTCTCCCATTTCGGAACTGCGTGAAGTTTTTACCTGCCACCAACACCCAAGATTTCCCTGCAAGTTGGATGACCACTTGCAGGGCCGGATGCAGTTTAACATCAAACCCAGGACAGGCTTATAACTGGCCACCAATATATTATTTTTACATACAGTAGTGATGAAAACACATTTTTGTAATCCTTTCTGTGGCCCTGTGTAAGCTGTGAGAAAAGATGTTAAACAAGTTACAGTGTCTTGCCTATTCATCCCCCTCAGTGTTTGTCCGGTCCATGCAATCTGGAACTAAAATGGATTTACATTTGGATTTTATGCAATGTACTTAACAAAATAGGCCAAATTGATTAAAATATCAGTGTATATTATATATATATATATATATATATATATATATATATATTGTGGACGCTGGCCCGGACACACACAGATGGACATCATATTTCACCCAACACACGTTTATTTTCAACAATATTTATAGTGCACAAACCCCAGTGCCTCCAGCACCGATCCCCCAATGTCCAGGCCACACAGTCCTTCGTGCTTCTCTCTCCTGGCCACGTCCAGTCCTCACTCCAGCTCCGTCCTCTTCCACCCGACATCCGCCGATGACTGGAGGGAGGCGGCCCCTTAAATAGGAACCCGGATGGGCTCCAGCTGCTTCCCGGCATTCATCCATAGCCACACCCCAGTGTGGCGGAAGTGCCGGCTGCGCACCTGGAAGCCATCCAGGTGTCCCCTGTCATCTTCCCCCCAGCACTTCCTGGTGTGGCGGAAGTGCTGGGCTCCCGGGATATTCAGGCACTGGGGCGCCGCCTGGCGGTGGCCACGGGTCCCTACAGGGCTGGGCTTCCAAGCCCTTTACCCGAGGCCCCCAACATAACCAGGACGGACGTCCCCTCGTGGTCTGGAGGAGGCACAAGCCCTCCTCCGGTCCTCCCGGCCGGGGATATATATATATATATATATATACATACATACATACATACACACACACACTGTATATATATATGGGGTGCCAAAGAGGCAAATACATTGATTTTCAGAATATATAAAGTCGGCGTCAGAATATATTAAGTCAAAACTTGAATATATAAAGTCATTCCCGAATATATAAAGTCAAAACTTGATTATATAAAGTCACTGTCGGAATATATAAAGTCAAAACTTGAATATATAAAGTCAGCGTCGGTATATATAAAGTCAAAACTTGTTTCTGAATATATAAAGTCAAAACCTGAATATATAAAGTAAGCACTGGAATATATAAAGTCATTCCCGAATATATAAAGTCAGCATCGGAATATATAATGTAAGCGCTGGAATATATAAAGTCAAAACTAGAATATATAAAGACAGCGTTGGAATATATAAAGTCAGCGCTGGAATACACTGTGTGCACAATTATTAGGCAAGTTGTATTTTTGAGGATTAATTTTAATATGGAACAAACACAGTGCTATCAGTCAATCCAAAATGTTAATAAACCTGAAACCTGAATGTTTCACAATGGAAATGTGAGTGTGAACATCATCAGGGGAATACATATGTGCGCACAATTATTAGGCAACTAAAGGAAAAATGAAAATTTTCCCATCTCACTTGTTTATTTTCATCTGTTATAGTGAGAATAATAAACAAACACCTCAAAATTTACAAATAAACATCTCTGACATTTCAAAAAAAATAAATCAATCAATCAATGACCAATATAGCCACCCCTCTTTCCAATAACACTCATAAGCCTTTCCATTCATGGAGTCTGTCAGTTTCTTGATCTGTTGACGATCAGCTTTTTGTGGAGCAGTGACTACAGCCTCCCAGACACTCTTCAGAGAGGTGTATTGTTTTTCTCCCCCGTAAATCTAGCGTTTAAGAAGTGCCCACAAGTTCTCGATAGGGTTTAGGTCAGATGAGGAAGGGGGGTCATGTCATTATTCCTTCATCTTTAAGGCCTTTACTGGCTGGCCACGCAGTGGAGAACTTCGATGCAAGTGATGGAGCATTGGCCTGCATAAAAATCATGGTCTTTTTCCTGTATCACTGTTTGAAGAAAGTGTCTTCGAAAAACTGGCAGTAGGTTTGGGAGTTGATTTTGAGTTCATCTTCAATGCAAAAAGGTCCAACTAGCTCATCTTTAAAAATACCAGCTCATACCAGTACCCCACCTCCACGTTGGAGTGGAGCTCTGTGCCCATTACTGATCCACAGGTCCATCCATCTGGTCCATCAAGAGTCACTCTCATCTCATCGGTCCATAAAACCTTTGAAAAAAATCTGTCTTCAGATATTTCTTGGCCCAGTTTTGACGTTTCAACTTATGTTTCTTGTACAGTGGTGGTTGGGTTTCAGCCCTCCTTACCTTGGCCATGTCTTTGAGCACTGAACACCTTGTACTTCTGGGCACTCCAGGTAGGTTGCAGCTCTGGAATATGAAAGTACTGGAGGATAATGGGTTCCTGGTAGCTTCACGTTTGATTCTTCTCAAATCTTTGGCAGCTAATTTGCATCTTTTGTTCTCAACACGTTTCTTGCGACCCTGTTGACTATTTGCAACAAAATGTTTGATGGTTCTGTGATCACACACCAATATCTTAGCAATTCCAAAAGTTCTGCATCCCTCTGAAAGACTTTTTACAATTTTTGACTTTTCAGAGTCAGTTAAATCTCTTTTTTGGCCCATTTTGCCCGAGGAAAACTAGCTGCCTAATAATTCTGCACACCTTGATATAGGGTGTTGATCTCCTTAGGCCACACCCTCCCTCATTACACAAATACACATCACCTGACGTGCTTAAATCCAATAAGCATTCAAGTTAATACAACTTGGAGTTGGAATATACACATAAAAATGATGATATGGTCAAAATACTCACTTGCCTAATAATTGTGCACACAGTGTATATAAAGTCAAAACTAGAATATATAAAGTCAGCGTCGGAATATATAAAGTCAGCGCTGGAATATATAAAGTCAAAACTTGAATATATAAAGTCATTTCCGAATATATAAAATTAAACCTTGAATGTATAAAGTCAAAACCTGAATATATAAAGACAGCGTCGGAATATATAAAGTCAGCGCTGGAATAACCATCCATTTCCCAACCCATTGAATCGGATCACAGGGTCACGGGGGTCTGCAGGAGCCAATCCCAGCCAACACAGGGCTCAAGGCAGGAACCAATCCTGGGCAGGGCACATGCATCATTTTCAAAACATTAACCGAACAGTATTTTTTTAATTTATTTTTCTGAATATGTTTTTGTTAACTTATTTCAGTTTTTTTTGTTTCAATCAATATATTTTGACTTTGACTTTATATATTCAGGAATGAGTTTATATACTCCGATGCTGACTTTATATAATCCGGAATGACTTTATAAATTCCGACGCTGACTTTATATATTCAAGTTTTGACTTTATATATTCAGGAATGACTTTATATATTCCAGCGCGGACTTTATATATTCAAGTTTTGACTGTTTGGCACCCCATATATTTTATATATATATATTTTATATATATATATATATATATATACACTCTACTTTCAACAAAAAAAGATAACAGTGGTATGAGTTTAATTTCCTAGGAACATCTGAGTACTGGGGTGTTTTCTGAAGAAAGATTTTTAGTGAAGCAGTATTTAGTTGTATGAAATTAAATCAAATGTGAAAAACTGGCTGTGCAAAAATTTGAGTACCCTTGTAATTTTGCTGATTTGAATGCATGTAACTGCTCAATACTGATTACTTGCAACAAATTGGTTGGATTAGCTCGTTAAGCCTTGCGCTTCATAGACAGGTGTGTCCAATCATGAGAAAAGGTGTTTAAGGTGGTCAATTGCAAGTTGTGCTTCCCTTTGACTCTCCTCTGAAGAGTGACAGCATAAGATCCTTAAAGTAACTCTCAAAAGATCTTAAAACAAAGATTGTTCAATATTATGGTTTAGGGGAAGGCTACAAAAATCTTAGAGGTTTAAACTGTCAGTTTCAACTGTAAGGAATGTAATCAGGAAATGGAAGGCCACAGGCAAAGTTGCTGTTAAACCCATGTCTGGCAGGCCAAGAAAAATACAGGAGCGGCATATGCACAGGATTGTGAGAATGGTTACTGACAACCCACAGATTACCTCCAAAGACCTGCAAGAACATCTTGCTGTAGGTGGTGTCTCTGTACATCGATCTACAATTCAGCACAATTTGCACAAAGAACATCTATATGGCAGGGTGATGAGAAAGAAGCCCTTTCTGCACTCATGCCACAAACAGAGTCGCTTGTTGTATGCAAATGCACATTTAGACAAGCCAGATTCATTTTGGAACTGATGAGACAAAAATTGAGTTATTTGGTCATAACAAAAAGCACTTTGCATTGTGGAAGAAGAACACAACATTCCAAGTAAAACACCTGATAGCTACTGTCAAATTTGGTGGAGGTTCCATCATGCTGTGGGGCTATTTGACTAGTTCAGGGACTGGGGCCCTTGTTAAAGTCGAGGGTTGGATGAAATCAACCCAATATCAACAGATTTTTTAGGATAATGTTCAAGCATCAGTCACAAAGTTGAAGTTGTGCAGGGGTTGGATATTCCAACAAGACAATGACCCAAAACACAGTTTGAAGTCTACAAAGGCATTCATACAGAGGGAGAAGTACAATGTTCTGGAATGGCCGTCACAGTCCCCTGACTTGAATATCATCGAAAATCTATGGGATGATTTGAAGCAGTCTATCCATGCTCAGCAGCCATCAAATTTAACTGAACTGGAGAGATTTTGTATAGAAGAATGGTCAAAAATACCTCCATCCAGAAACGAGACACTAATCAAAGGCTATAGGAGGGGTCTAGAGGCTGCTATATTTGCAAAAGGAGGCTCAACTAAGTATTGATGTAATATGTCTGTTGGGGTGCCCAAATTTATGCACCTGTGTAATTTTGTTATGATGCATATTGCATATTTTCTGTTAATCCAATAAACTTAATGTCACTGCTAAAATACTACTGTTTCCATAAGGCATGTCATATATTAAAAAGTTGCTACTATGAAAGCTTAACCAATGATAAACAAAAATCCAAATAATTAAGAGGGGTTCACAAACTTTTCCATATGACTGTGTGTGTGTGTATATATAATTTTCATACACACACACACACACACACATATATATACTGGTTCGGTAGCAACTGGGCGACAGTCAACTCGGCAAAAGACAACCCGGCGAAAAGACAACTCGGCAAAGAAACAACTTGGTGACATACAACTCAGTGACATCCTTTACCAGTTAGGTAAAAGTTGGCTTGAAAGAGATTTTTTAATTATATTTAAATGACAACGTGATTTAAAATGTTGACAATAAATTTATATAATTGACGAACAAACTTTATTCTGCAGATGGAACAAACTCTATCTTATATTATCTTCTGCTACCAAAATTGCTAATCCGTTATATAAATTGTATTGATCGTAATCGTATGATAACGTAATTTAGAATACAAAAGGTGACCTGCAAGTAAGGCTTAAGGAATATCTTTACTCTCAATGTATTAGGACTCTCATAAAGCAGGTGATTCTGTGGATTTTCCGGCGCCCTACGTTGTCATTTAAATATCATTAAAAAAATCTCTTCGAACCTAACTGGTAAAGGACATCGCCAAGTTGTCTATTCGCGCAGTTGCCCCTGATTATGACTATATATATATATATATATATATAAATAAATATAAAAGGAAAATCAAGCGATCAAAAGGTTTAATCGTGATTAATTGCATGACTTTGTGTAATTAATTGCGATTAATCTCAAATGTATTTTTTTTTTTTTATGTTGAAATTTTACCTCAAAGATTTTTAAGCGCAATCAGACAATATTAAGAAGAATGGGCACAACATAATGGCATATAAATGTACTTCACGTGTTTAGGTAACTGGAACAAGAGGAAATAAAGAAAAAAACTTCAACTGTGAGGAGGCTTTATTCACTCATACTCCAGGGCTGTGCAATGCTGAACATAGAAAACAAACAATTGGACTTGTATTGTAAAACAGATGACATATATTTAAGACATGTAGTCTCATACTGCAGTCTTCATTTACTTCTCAATAATGCTTAATAAATCTCACTCAAAAGCAATACACAAACTCCAGAAACAGGATTTTATAAAAAAAATACAATTCAAAATTGTTAAATCTAGCTTGCCAAGTTAATTTCTCAGCAGAAACAGCAGTTTGGCCTTTTGGATTATTATGAATAATACACTATTTCTATTTTATTAAACTAAGCAGTTGCTTAAACATAAAAGTTTGGCCACATTTCCAGAGGACAAGGCAACTCGCTTTTTCTGCACAATATGCCCAGAGAGTGAAAACAACCTCTCACAATGCACTGATTTGGCAGCTGTTGCCAAGTACTTACGAGCAAGTCAAGCTAGCTCTTTGTATACCAGACCATGTGTGGACCAGCACTTTAAGGGGCAATCCGCCATGCTGATGTCAGGCTCTGCTTTACAGAGCTACAGACATTTTTGAATACAGTCCATCCCCTCTTCTGATTCCGACTCTGAAGCCAGTAAGAGAGATGTTCTTATCAATCCATCAATCCGACTTATGACAACCATATGCTAAAGGACTGGCCAAATAGCCGACAGTATGAAAAAAGAACTTGCCGCTAAAGTAAGAGACTCCACACTCCCACTATGTGTATTTAATGATCGATGGAGCGTGCAAGATTGCAAGAAGATAAAAAAAAAAAAAATGGGTGTATTACCTACAGGGTCCGAGCTCGAATTATGCCGTGCAGACCTACATCCTCTACTATGTAAATCGGCCTGCATGTGGTGGCTATCCATTTAGCAATTGCTACCGTTAATTTGCTGGAAGTTAATGCGTCCATTGGTTTCTGCCAAACACTGTCAAGCGTGGTCTGTCACATATTACTCGGACTAATGCTATTAGTATAAAATGGATGCTTGGCTTGCAGGTGTTATTGTAGGTTGCTTGTACTCTGGTGATAATTAAGTTCGGCTTTACAGTAATTACACACAACCTTATTTTTATCGAGTGAGCCATCAGGCAAAGTTTTGAAGCTGAACTTCACATTAAATGGACCTTTTTCCATCGCTCTACAATTAGGAATATGGAGTAACTTCGACGAGAAATAACTTGAAAGCTAGAGTGGCATGCATTCAGTTTGCAGGCTCAGCTTGAACTACAGGAATTTCATAGGGTCGAAAAGAACCTATGTTAAAGGCACACATTTTTTTAACAGCGTTAAAGTTACAGTGCATTAACGCGTTATTAACTTTGACAGCCCTAATATATATATATATATATATATATATATATATATATATATATAAATTAAAGGCACAAAACAAAGCTGAAGTGTTGGGGAATAGCCCCGTATATTGTTGTAGTGTTCTTGTGGTCAAATATGAAGAAAAAAGTTTCAAACATTCGACAGACAGTATGCATCTGTAATGGCTTTATATAATACAAGAAAATTGCGATCAGAAATGCATCATAGCGGAAGTGACGTCATCGAGGGGACAGGGAGCGACGTCATCATGCTGCGCCGGAAGTAACGTCATCTGTAGAGGACCGGAAATGATGTCATCCTGCAGAGCCTGAAGTGACGTGGAAGTGGTTGAGTCGCCATTTTCATCTATCTGGATGGGTGCAAGTATTGGACTATTTGTCATTTTTGTTTCTGTAAGGTCAGAGAGAGAGGCATCATTACCACAGTACAACCCCCCATCTGTTACTTTTTCACTCACCTGAGGACATGTTGACTGCCTCCGAAGCGCAGGTTATATATAATATATATTATATATATATATACTCAGCAAAAAAAGAAACGTCCTCTGACTTTCAACTGTTTTTACTTTCAGTAGACTTAATGTGTAAATATTTGTATGAACACTAAAAGAGTCAACACCATAAGACATAAACTAAAAATGTTTCACAATGTGTCCCTGAATGAAGGGAGGCTCAAAATCAAAAGTACCAGTCAGTATCTGGTGTGGCCACCAGCTGCTTGAAGTACTGCAGTGCATCTCCTACTCATGGACTGGACCAGATTTGTCAGTTCTTGCTGTGAGATGTTACCCCACTCTTCCACCAAGGCACCTGCAAGTTCCTGGACATTTCAGGGGGGAATGGCCCTAGCCCTCACCCTGCGATCCAACACGTCCCAGACGTGCTCAATGGGATTGAGATCTGGGCTCTTCGCTGGCCATGGCAGAACACTGACATTGCTGTCATGCAGAAACTCACGCACTTTTTGCCACTCCTGTCTGGTCCAG
>JANRMT010062814.1:128317012-128357113 GCA_026402145.1 Polypterus bichir lapradei
ATATATATATATATATATATATATATATATATATATATATATATATAATTGATTAAGTCACCCGACCATGGAGTACGACAGAGCCCCACCCGCCAACTCTAACCCTCCTCCCGCATCCACCCTCACTCTTGAGGCATGCGCACTGCCTGCTCATGTGCTCGCCCAACAACACCACACCAAACACATCCTCAGTCGCTTTGGTCTCTGCTACAGTCCACATGCACCTCTGAGCCACGTTGACTTTTCATTGTTCTTTCCAGTTCCAGCTGCTCTTCTATATATAAATCGACCAAGTCGCCCGACCATGGGGTACAAACGACAGAGTCCCGCCCGCCAACTCTAACCCTCCTCCCATGTCCACCCTCGCTCTCGAGGCATCGACTTCTCAACTGTCACTCCGGAACAACTCAGTAAGCGAGCTATATTAAGCGTCACCAACGAAGACTTGCTACACCTTAATGAACAAGTACTGAAACTTATCCCTACCGACGAAGTAACTTTCACCAGCATTGATTCCATCGTCACAGACGATCCCGCAGATCAACTTTCATTCCCCGAAGAATTTCTTAACAGTCTTACTCCCACTGGCATGCCTCCGCATAAACTCAAAATTAAAATTGGTTCAGTCATCATGCTTCTCAGAAACCTCATGCCAGCAAGAGGTCTCTGTAATGGCACTAGACTGACTGTTACTAGCATTCACCGCAATGTACTGGAGTGTAAAACTATTACAGGTGCTACCTCACAAACTGTCCTTATTCCCCGGATTTCCAAAATTAAAATTGGTTCAGTCGTCATGCTTCTCAGAAACCTCATGACAGCAAGAGGTCTCTGTAATGGCACTAGACTGACTGTTAGCAGCATTCACCATAATGTACTGGAGTGTAAAACTATCGCAGCTGCTACCTCACAAATTGTCCTTATTCCCTGGATTTCCCTGACCCCATCAGATTCAAATTTGCCTTTTACTTTTACACGCAGACAATTTCCTTTTAGATTAGCCTTCTCAATGACAATTAATAAGGCACAGGGCCAAACTTTCAAAAAGATATGCCTGTATCTGCCAAAACGAGTTTTCAGTCACGGATGATTGTATGTTATCTCCAGAGTTCCATCTTTTCATTCACTCACAGTCATATCCTCAAACCCACCCCATTTGGACAACTGTGTCTTTCAGGAAATGTTCACCCATCAACAAATAATTATGCGGCATATACGCCACGGGTTGGCTAGTATAAAATAAACATGTTTGCAAAGGTATAACGAAACAAGTGCACTTTTACTCAAGAATGAAACTGAATAACAAAAAAAAACTGTACGACAACAAGATACCAGGCAGTCATGATTCACCAACGTTTGTGAGTCTGCTTACAATCCTTCAGTGTTATCTTTTACAGGTAGCAAAACTTTACACAGGCTGCAACAGACTGAACTAAAAGGCTTCTTTTTGGGTGCATACACCATCAGCATGACGCTGCCAGAACTAAACACTAGCATGGCAAATTGCTCAAGTAGTAAAGTGACTTTAGCTGCAGGTGGATGTCCCATTTTCCGTTATGGTGCCAAGCAGAGTTGCGTTGTGGTGTAGCAGTCTATTAGCCAGCGAAAGCGCTGTGAAGAAGCTGTCTGTTATTACGGCTCTGCCTTTGTCCAGTCTGATAGCGGTCATGGGACATCGTATCTTTGATAGCCGGTACAACAAATAATTTGGAGCAGGCATCAAGCACAGTACCTATGTGAAAAGAATGGAGATAAACGGCATCAACTCAGAGAGGGAGAGGCAAGTTTGTTGTACCACGTAACTGTCACCAAGAGAATAAAACTGAATAATAAAAAAATGCTAACTTTTAAAGGTAGCAAATTATACCGGGTGTTAGACTCAAATCAAATGTATGTTTTTATTATATTATAGTAATAACAGTAACGGCAGACTGAATACGCTTGACTTATAGTTTTCATACTCTCTCTGTATATTTAGCATTCGTTTGCTCAGAGGTTGATGCGCTTGCTGCTTCCTGAGCAGCTCTAGTTTTCTCCACCCTAGTGGCCGACTTCTTCGCATTGTTATTTGTGTTGCAAGTACTTAGTATGTTTTTCTTAATTTTTCACTTAAGCTGGCACTTAAGTCTTCAATCTGCCTCTGGAATGATTTAAGATATTGAGAGGTAGGGGTGGAGGGGATGAGAACGTTGCCTGTACGCATGCACCGCACGGCCGCCCTGCTGCCCACTGCTGAGAGTTGATTCTACAATAAAATAAAAAGAGTAATAAAAATCATCACCCCGAAAGTGGACAGTAAAGGTAGCATAGTATATTTGTACCACATTTCAGGTCAATAGCTCAAACAGTTTGCGAGCTACAGGTGATTTTAAATCCTGGACAGACAAAAGGAAAGCCACAGTAGCATATTATATAAGGAGATAATAATAATAACAGCAGCTCACTACTCAAAAATGTGGAGCGCCAAAACTTAAACCAACAACCTTTTGGTTATAAGACAGCAGTTCTTACCTCTGCACCATCCAAGAATATGTATTAACTCTCTGTCGATTGACATTTGACCTTGGGTTTATAACTCATTGTCAACATCATGTAAATTGAATGATTTTACCTTTTTTTATTTTGGTTATATTCTTGAATAAAAGCGCACATTTATGTGATTTTTGAACTAAAGTCTTCACACATTTCTGACATCACGTCATTATCAGTGTAACATGGAAAAAGATTCTGCTTTAGGTATACATTCAGCATTTCTTGCCTCACATTTTCTTTCATCCTACACTTACCCAGATCTTTGTAGACACAGAGCATGCATGAAATGCATGTGTTCCAAATAATGGATATGCTGTATTATTTACACTATAAAACTCCAGGCAGCTCACATGCATATAATGAGCCTTGGCTTGAGCTGGGAAAACTTTGTTGCCCAAGTTGAGCTCAATCAATTGGGGTCGGATAGCAGGCTGCTTGTGCTGATCGACACATTTACAAAACAAATGACGCTGATGGAGAGGTGAGAAGGAATTTAAGGTGGGCCGGGATTACAAATGTTTGAAATCAAACAAATCACCAGGACCAGATAATATTTTTTTCCGAGTTCTTAAGGAAGCTAGTGAGTACATATATAAACCTTGACACACATTTTTTAGGAAGTCACTGCGCACTGGACTGATTCCGAAGTACTGGAAAATGGCACATGTCATCCCATTATATAAAAAAGGTGACAGGGCAGATCCAAGTAACTATAAGCCAGTAAGCTTAACATGCATCACAGGAAAATTAACCAGTAAGCTTAACATGCATCACAGGAAAATTAATGGAAGGAATTATTAAGGATAAGATTGAGTGACACCTGGCGAGGACAGGAGTTATTCTGAACAGTCAACATTGGTTCATAAGAGGGAGGTCATGTTTTACTAACATGCTGGAATTCTATGAGGAGGCAACAAAAGGATACGATCAAAGTAGAGCATGTATTATTTATCTGGACGTTTCAGAAAGCATTTGATAAAGTGCCACATGAGAGGCTAGGCATCAAATTAAAAGAAGTGGGAGTTCAGGATGATGTTTTTAGAATGGTGCAGAATTGGCTCAGACACAGGAAGCAGATGGTGATGGTGCGAGGAACCTCTTCAGAACTGGCCGATATTAAGACTGGTGTTCCACAGGGGTCAGTGTTAGGGACGCTGCTATCTCTCTATTATAAAAAAAAAATCCTGTGGAATGAATGACTAGGAGACGATACGTGATCTTCACGTTAAGATCACGAAAGACGAATAAAAGAACTGTGAGGCGAAAGAGAAGGAGCAAAAAAAAAAACACAAACAAAAAAAAATTAGCGTAAAGGTAAGCAGCACACACAGATACAGGTGTCTCAGTGCACATCATTCAATGCACAAAACGTAGATTTACACAATAACGGAACATACACTGTGAGAATCTGTGGACCTGCAACAACAGTTAAAGCAACGACAAGTTTAATTTCAAAGAAAACACAATTCGGTGTATATTTATGACAGAGAAGCAATCACAATGCGAGCAGCAGACACACAAAGTAGGAAAAAGGGCAGCGGCTATAAAGGCTTTAAAAAGATCGAAGGGCAGCGCGACAGCAGCCCCCCTCACCACCCCGCCCACCACATGCGAGCAGCATTATACGTCCTGTAAGAAAGAATTTAACCACGCCCGGCACCGGAAATAAAGGACAAGTATTGTTTTTACAACATCACGAGACCAGGCAGTGAGCCATCATTTAAAACAACTCCACAGACATCTAACCTAGCAGATGTTGGATTGCATCTGTCAGACAAGCATCATGTGCTCCCAGCTCCTAAAACAACAAAAAGAGACAAGCAAAACGTGCAGCTCGCCAGCAGCAGGAAGACAGCAGATGATGCAATGGCATATCCTTAGCGTGCGTTCAGCTGCCCCTCCCCTTCACAACGCAAGCAGCGTTATAAGTCTGGCGAGGAAGAGATGTAATCACGCACAGGGCCGAAAATAAAGGACAAGTATTGTTTTTACAAAAGTTTTTAAAGTAAAAGTGAAAATAATGCATATGTAACAATTCCCAAGAAAATAACAATCTCTTTAAATTGTATATTGCCTGTCTAAGGTAAAGTCATCCCTGATGGAGGATCGCAGGAATCGTGGGAAAGAGCCGGTCCTTTCATCGGTTTAGCGCTATTTCAGATGTGGAATGGCCAAATGGGAGAGGCAGCTTGATAAATGAGGTCTCCAGGACCCTAAACAAATCCAAATCATATTATGCGATATCATCTAATGTGAAATTCTACTCCGTACTTCTAGAATTTTTATTTTTATACTGTATTGAGGATTTATTCTGTTCTATGTATTGTACTGTATTATATTGACCCCCTTCTTTTTGACACCCACTGCACGCCCAACCTACCTGGAAAGGGGTCTCACTTTGAACTGCCTTTCCCAAAGTTTCTTCGATTTTTTCTGGTCTTCTTAGAGGGTCAAGGCTGGGGGGCTGTCAGGAGGCAGGGCCTGTTAAAGCCCATTGCGGCACTTCTTGTGTGATTTTGGGCTATACAAAAAATAAATTGTATAGTATTGTATATCCGGTAAACCAAACACAGGGAGTAGGCGAGTGAAGCGAGCAGGGTGTGGCGCCCCCTAGTTTTTGATATATATATATATATATATATATATATATATAAATGATTTAGACAGGAATATAAGTAAAAACCTGGTTAAGTTTGCAGATGATACCAAGACAGGTGGATTAGCAGATAATTTGGAATCATTACAGAAGTACCTGGACAGCATACAGGCTTGGGCATATTTGTGGCACATGAAATTTAATGTCAGTAAATGTAAAGTATTACACATAGGAAGTAAAAATGCTAGGTTTAAATACACAATGTGCGGTTGGAAAATCAAGAGTACACCTTATGAGAAAGATTTAGGAGTCATAGTGGACTCTAAGCTATAGTTCCAGACAGTGTTCAGAAGCCATTAAGAAGGCTAACAGAATGTTAGGTTATATAGCAGTGTGTGGAGTACAAGTCCAAGGAGGTTATGCTCAACCTTTATAATGCACTGGTGAGGCCTCATCTTGAGTACTGTGTGCAGTTTTGGTCTCCAGGCTACAAAAAGGACATAGCAGCGCTAGAAAAGGTCCAGAGAAGAGTTACTAGGCTGATTCCAGGGCTACAGGGGTTGAATTATGAGGAAAGATTAAAAGAGCTGAGCCTATACAGTTTAAGCAAAAGAAGATGAAGAGGTGACATGATTGAAATGTTTAAAATTATGAAGGGAATTAGTACAGTGGATCGAGACTTATTTTAAAATGAGTTCATCAAGATCATGGGGACATAGCTGGAAACTTAAGGGTAAATTCTGCACAAACATTAGAAAGTTTTTCTTTACACAAAGAACGATAGACACTTGGAATAAGCTACCAAGTAGTGTGGTAGACAATAAGACGTTAGGGACTTTCAAAACTCAACTTGATGTTTTTTGGAAGAAATAGGTGGATAAGACTGGCGAGCTTTGTTGGGCTGAATGACCTGTTCTCGTCTAGAGTGTTCTAATAGGCTTCGGGGATTCTACTGTTAAGAGCAATGGGGAATATTGAATACTAAGCTAAAAGCAAGGTTTTAGCTATCATTTAAGGTTTATGAATAAATAAACAGTCGATTATGTTAGTTGATAAATTACCTGTTTTATGTTAGATTCTACAAAGAAGGAATGCAGTGGAACAAATGTTATGGAAATATATATAAAAAAAATTGTACCTTGAAGTAAAGCTGGGATGATGTGGCAGTCAACCAAAGATTTAATGTTGTTTTCTGTGCCCATAGCCAGGCTGCCTAGAACCACGGCACACTCAGTCCTTAGTTCATTAGTGGAACATTCCTGCTGAAGAAGGTATAACAACCTACAACAATAGAATACAAAAGACTTAACTGAAAATAAAATGGGCATAGGGCAAGAAGCAAACATGGACATGGTGCAAGTATATATATGGGGTACAATCACATTCACACACAAACAATCAGTAACTCTGAATTATTACAGAGTTGCCAGTTAACATTATAACCAAATTTTGAAGACAAAAATATCTGGCAAAAAAACTATATATACAGGGAAAAAACATATAAATTCCACATACACTCTGAGCAAATAGGCAAGTAACTGGGGCTGCCCTCATCAAGCTGTTTGGAAGCAGTGTTAATCACTGCATTGGTAAGTTGCCTAAATCTAAACTTCTCCTCTAATACATCAACATTTGTTTAATAAGACTTTATTAAAACGTATCAAAGCTAAAGACACTGTGAAGATTAATTTTGTCATTTTGTATTGTTTATAGATAAGAGCCTCTTTTTGAGCATTACAGGCCTTGCCACTTTTTTGTAAGACTCTGTAGATATTACACTCTTCAATACTATGTACTTTTAAAAGAACTGAATTATTTAGGAAGAGTGGAATTAAACCACATTTCTAAATGACCATTGCGGTTGCAGATTTTCATTTAAACCCAAATCTTGTGCAACTGTAATTTATTTAAAATATTTAATAAATATGCCTGGGATACTCAATAGGAAAAATTTTTTTTTTCTTTACTAGTTCCTGCAATTAATTCAATAGATTACAAATACAAGCTGATGTAACTGCAATATTTTCAGTTCTGAAAAGGAAGCTGCAACTTGTTTCATAATAAATATCACTTCACAGAGAAGGCTGTTTACAAAATGTGTGCACAATAAGTAATTCTGTTTAGGAGTCATTGCATTATTATGTGCATCTACTCTTGATGAATTAGTGATCTTTTCAGAATGATTAATGTGGAATTAAAGTATCTTACAACAGGAGGTTTATTTTACAAAACCAGGTGTTTATGCATCAAGAAAGTATTGTACAGTTTATGCTTTAACAGTTTAATTCTTAATTAGTTCCCAATGGAATAGTTAAAATAATAGCAAACAGAAAGAAAGACAGTTCATTATTATTGCAATCCATATGGTTGAGAAAATTGTAACTCATAGAACTCTGACTAAAGGCAACAATCACCAATATATATGCCAAAGTGTACTTTCTGGGAGTGAAACTGTCAAAATTTAAGAATCTAGTCTAGGCAGCCAGCAAAACAGATGGGTGATGTTCTGACAAAAAAAAAACCCACTAATCTTAACTTAGCTCGCAGGTTATAATTTGTAAAACTGTTATTTAGAGTGAAAAACTGGTAACTGTTTCACCATGATTATCTTTGCTGAATGAATTCTGAATTGCATCTTTTTTGGAGGAGAGGCACAATATAAGGTAACTGAGCACTGGATGCAACTTCCCATTCTCACTTTCTCTTTGCATACATGGCTAAGGCAAATTGCAATACTGTAAATATTCCAAAAACAAAAGAGCAGGATGCCAGGAAGTACAGTGAATTCAGGTAATGAGGTCTAAATATCTATTGGTAGTAGAGCAAAGAAGGAATATAAATTTTCACATCCTAAAAAAAGCTGCCTATTGTATTTAAAACAAATTTTAACGTTTGCACAGTCAGTATTTGAAAATTCTCTTCCTATTCACTGCAAAAGTGTTAAAAAAAAGTTTCTCCCCTTTAGTTGCAACATGCGGTCTTTTCAGCACACAATTAAGGAGCTAATATTAATTTCTGTTTTGTGTAACTGTATAACTTTATTGCTTGGAAAGGAAAAATAAATGCCCTGTCCTCCTGACATAATATTTGTTTAGATTTCTGCATTTTGTAATCCATACTGGAATACAGTTGCCAACTTTGGTGAGGGTTTTGAAAATGAATCTATTGAAATGTTCCAGCAATTCTCTTACAGCATATTAATAGTAGTTATATCATGAAATTAATTTTATTCTAATAATATTGAATTAGATTAATGAGCATTGAAAACCATTTATTTTTGTCAAGTTCCAATACATTTGAGTAAACCTGAGCATTTCCCTAATTTTATATGGGTGCATAAAAGCTGCAGGGTTTGACCCTTCACCATTTAACAAATAATATGCTATTGTTAAAGTCTTTTTTTACTTTTAGCCAAAAGCACTACATTGCCATTCATCAATGAGTTAGAGCTTGAACCACAATGCTATTATGATAGGGTTTGGTGAGACAAATCTATAGGGATGTTTTGCTGTACACATTTACAAGAGATTTTAGCAGTATTTAGCACAACCCAGCAAACTTAAAATCACACTGGTGTGAGATGAGCATGTGAGTGCATGCATGTGGTTAATCTTGCATTTCGAAATTAGTTCTAGTGTGTGCTTGGTGTGTGGGTGTGTGCGTGACCTCCAATGAATTAGCACCCTATCCATGGTTTGTTCCTTGTCTTGCACCCTATGCTAGCTAGGATAGACTCCAGCAAACCCCTGTGACTTTGTTCAAGACAAAGTAGGTTAGGAAATTACTGACTGTTTGTATTTTTGAACGCTTCATGTAAGTAACTTTTGAACATTTTCTGGTTTTCAAGAAGTTTTGCCTGTCTCCTGACCTGCTCTAAACCATCTCATGCATGACTATCTGATGTCCCAGAACTGAACACCACACAGGAGTTTTTTGTTCTCCCGCCATCCCAAGTGCTGATAGGATTCCTCTACCAACAGCTATCCAAGAATTTTTGGTCTGTAACTCAAATGCAAATCAGATATGGAGTCTTAATGGGACAAATGTACAAAACGGGAAAAAAAAAGGCAAAACTTAAAATGAATGTACGATTACAATACAAGGCAGTAATGTCTGTTGGTGGTTTTGCAGGCTCTTTTTAATGTTGTAATAAAAACGATTATGGAATTATGTAGTAAGTGGATTAGACTTTTGCTGCTGCTTAAAAGCACATCTTACAGACATTGTTTAGTGTAATTTCTGATTAAATGCTTGAAGAACCTTGTCAGTTTTTCTTCAGACAACCAATACATTCTATTCAACAGATGCTTTCCCACCACAGGAACTTTTTAGAAACTCAGGAACATACATAGCATTCCCACTACAGGAACTCGGGCCATTTGTAGTTAACAGTACTTTTTTAGCTCCTTCTCCAGGGTATGTACTTTTCGTTCATCCAAGAACTATTGTAGGTTCAGACAATAAATTCTGCTGATTGGTTTACCATAAGCATGGGCACTATTTTACAAATCTGTTTAGACTTTGGGCAGCTATTAGTGAAGATGTGGCATTGCACTTCACACTGCACTTTTCTTCATAGTCACCACCCTGGTGCGGCACACCAAAGCAATGATGTCCCCCATGAAGTCACTACTGCTTCAGAGCAATAAGAAGGGGGAATGCCCAGTGAACTCTTGAACATGCCTCACTTCACAATGCATCACACTTCTTTGCATATCAAATCTTGTACAAAAGTTACAGTTCCTGTTGTGCAGAGGGAAAGCAACACAGGAAAGTGGCTCAAAGCCTACATTGTACAGGAACTCACTGATTGCTGAAAACAAAGTTCCTGCAGTGGGAAAATGCCAAATAAATATTCATTTAGTTAGACATTCTTATGTGCTTTTTATTATACACTTAAAATGAAATACAATAGCTTTGCAGGATTTAGTTTTTCCTTAAACTTGACATAACATCGGTTTATAGTCCAGCACTTTCAGTTTTAGCCTCTTTTTCATTCAGTGGTTACCAAATCTGATCTACATGAAACAAATGACCGAGAAGGGCTCCTAACATAGCCAAACTATCTTCATGTATTACTAAAAGCCTTCTCATTTATTCATTTTCCTTACTAAAGGCTGTTTCCACTTAATAAGATTACAACACAAGTAAAGCAGCCTTCTTGTTCAAACATACTTAAAATGAATTAACTGTGTTACTTAGGTTGGCTGATAAGAGAAAACTAAGCTCTTTTTAAACAAATCATTTTTATTAATTCTATAAACTGCATTACATTGAAAGATTTGAAAGAAAGAAAAAAAAAAGATGTACAATGCTACATTCTGTTTAAATCAGATGTGAATCAACATGACATACACTTTTAAAAACTGACCTAAAAAAACCACAATATACTATTCTGTTACAGAATACAGATAAATAAATATAAATGGTGGACTGCTATTGTAATAAAACATGGAAAATATTTGTCACTTATACAATAGCTGTTAATTGCGTTTGAAAAGTTAAAAAAATAAAAGACAGAAACTATGCCAAGTCATTTAGTGCATTCACTCAATAAATACTAAGCTTTATTAATACTGACAGAGTGAAAACATCTTACATGAGATGAGAGACTTTCTACAACATAAGGTTAATATAATGTGTATTTTGAGGAGACTGAGGGTGACACTAAGCTAAAGCAGCATGCTTTGTACTTTCACCTGGGTACAGCTCCAAGCACAATAAGGTTCGCTTTTTGCTTGTTGTTGCCAATCACAGCATTCTTCATATCTCTGAAAATAAACAGTTTTAGAAACCACATTAATAATACGATTTTTGTGAAGAAGACTCCAGTAAAAAAAATAATTTACGGCACAATTCTTGTAGTTATTATTTGATACAGCAGAAATGAAAAAATAAACCCTAAGGAAAAAGGAATATTAAACAGTTTAATGACAGGCCTATATATCAGGCATAAACCTAAAACAGTAATCTTTAAACCTGCTCAAAACATGTATTTTTCACACAAAAAATCAAAGTGCTTTACCACAGTCTTAACTTGAAACAGCAATGTAAGCATTTTACTTTGTTATTTACTTGGATTACTACACTTCTCATTAAATAACAACATTTATTTCTACAATACATTTTCATACAAATGATGCAACTCTAAGTCCTTTACAAGTTTCCAAAGAAGTGCAAAGAAAAATAAATTAAAATTAGAGAAAAATAATGCATAAATACTATACAAAAATAAATAATGCACAATTACATCAAACAGATATATAACTAAGCGAAATTGCATCCTTAAAAATTGTTTGTTTTTTTAATCTTTAAAATTTGTGGTAAATGTTAAGGAGAATTGGACAGGATGGACAGAATTTTTTTTTTTTTTACTACAGTCACAGAAGAGAGAGACTTATCCAGGATGTCAGAATAATGCAAGTAAACAAAGTGAAAATAAAGTTCCATTTACAGTGCATCTGGAAAGTATTAACAGCACATCACTTTTTACACATTTTGTTATGTTACAGCCTTATTCCAAAATGGATTACATTCATTTTTTTCCTCAGAATTCTACACACAACACCCCATAATGACAACGTGAAAAAAGTTTACTTGGGGTTTTTGCAAATTTATTACAAATAAAAAAACTGAGAAATCACATGTACATAAGTATTCACAGCCTTTGCCATGAAGCTCAAAATTGAGCTCAGGTGCATCCTGTTTCCCCTGAACATCCTTGAGATGTTTCTGCAGCTTAATTGGAGTCCACCTGTGGTAAATTTAGTTGATTGAACATGATTTGGAAAGGTA
The DNA here is from genome assembly GCA_026402145.1 of Polypterus bichir lapradei. NCBI lineage: Eukaryota > Metazoa > Chordata > Cladistia > Polypteriformes > Polypteridae > Polypterus > Polypterus bichir. The sequence goes on from JANRMT010062814.1 coordinate 128,328,936, forward strand.
CACACCTGTCTATATAAGGTCCCACAGTTGACAGTTCATGTCAGAGCACAAACCAAGCATGAAGTCAAAGGAATTGTCTGTAGACATCCGAGACAGTAATGTCTCGAGGCACAAATCTGGGGAAGGTTACAGAAAAATTTCTGCTGTTTTGAAGGTCCCAATGTGCACAGTGGCCTCCATCATCTGTAAGTGGAAGAAGTTCGAAACCACCAGGACTCTTCCTAGAGCTGGCCGGCCATCTAAACTGAGCGATCTAGGGAGAAGGGCCTTAGTCAGGGAGGTGACCAAGAACCCGATGGTCACTCTGTCAGAGCTCCAGAGGTCCTCTGTGGAGAGAGGAGAACCTTCCAGAAGGACAACCATCTCTGCAGCAATCCACCAATCAGGCCTGTATGGTAGAGTGGCCAGACGGAAGCCACTCCTTAGTAAAAGGCGCATGGCAGTCCACCTGGAGTTTGCCAAAAGGCACCTGAAGGACTCTCAGACCATGAGAAACAAAATTCTTTGGTCTGATGAGACAAAGATTGAACTCTTTGGTGTGAATGCCAGGTGGCACATTTGGAGGAAACCAGGCACCGCTCATCACCAGGCCAATACCATCCCTACAGTGAAGCATGGTGGAGGCATGATCATGCTGTGAGGATGTTTTTCAGCGGCAGGAACTGAGAGATTAGTCAGGATAAAGGGAAAGATGACTGCAGCAATGTACAGAGACATCCTGGATGAACACCTGCTCCAGAGCGCTCTTGACCTCAGACTGGGGCGACGGTTCATCTTTCAGCAGGACAACGACCCTAAGCACACAGCCAAGATATCAAAGGAGTGGCTTCAGGACAACTCTGTGAATGTCCTTGAGCAGCCCAGACTTGAATCCGATTGAACATCTCTGGAGAGATCTTAAAATGGCTGTGCACCGACGCTTCCCATCCAACCTGATGGTGCTTGAGAGGTGCTGCAAAGAGGAATGGGCGAAACTGGCCAAGGATAGGTGTGCCAAGCTTGCGGCATCATATTCAAAAAGACTTGAGGCTGTAATGGCTGCCAAAGGTGCATCGACAAAGTATTGAGCAAAGGCTGTGAATACTTATGTACATGTGATTTCTCAGTTTTTTTATTTTTAATAAATTTGCAAAAACCTCAAGTAAACTTTTTTCACGTTGTCATTATGGGGTGTTGTGTGTAGAATTCTGAGGAAAAAAATGAATTTAATCCATTTTGGAATAAGGCTGTAACATAACAAAATGTGGAAAAAGTAATGCCTGTGAATACTTTCCGGATGCACTGTATATACAGTAATCCCTCGCTATGTCGCACTTCGACTTTCGCGGCTTCACTCTATCGCGGATTTTATACGAAAGCATAACTAAATATATAAGGCGGATTTTTTGCTGCTTCGCGGGTTCTGCAGACAATGTGTCTTTTTACTTCCTGTACATGCTTCCTCAGTTGGTTTGCCCAGTTGATTTCTTACAAGGGACGCTATTGGCGGATGACTGAGAAGCTAACCAATCAGAGCACGCAGTTGAGTTCCTGCGTGCTGAATGCAGTGTTAACCAGGAAGTCTCGTCTCGCTCATTCAGCATCAACATGTTTCGCTGTGTAAAGAGTTGTGCTCTTTTGTGTTTATCTTTGTGCATAGTCAAGCCCTTCATTATGGCTCCAAAACAATCTGCTACTGCTTCAGGGGCCGTGCCCAAGCGCAAGAAGAAGATGTTAACAATTGCCGAAAAGGTAAACGTTTTGGATTTGTTGAAGGCTACGATTCTTTTTATTTAAAAAGTAGGAAAGGAATATAAGATCTACGGCCGCAGTGTCCTTTTAACCAGGGTGCAAAACGAGTTTTAAGTGGATGTAATAAGGCAGTAGTCTGGATGGAATCTGCTTTAGGGATTTGGATTGAAGACTGCCAGAAGAAGAACAACGGCAGTGCTACACAATCGCCTGAAGTGGCTCCTTTACAAGGGCTGTAACGCCCTCCTTTGTTGTGCAGTAAAATTAAACTCATTGTTATCGGACAAGTCATCGTGTCATTGTTGGTGAGTAACCATAATTAATTTTCTTCTTACAGTGCTTAGTACATGTACGTACGTTTAGTGTCACTGTACACACATTTACTGTATACTATTTTTCTTGCATTGTACGTATTTATTGCTGGTGGCCTGTCTATCGTAATGGCTGTAACATATGTGATATCGGAGACACTCAATATCTTTAAAATAATATTTAGGTTTTACTGTATATAAACCGTGTGTTTATATACATAATTTCAATGAATCTTACCTAATATCTAAGAGAATACAAAGGGATTATGCTGTATAACTCTGCGGGGAATATTTATAAACAGTGTGGGAGAGTTTATAAGGGCTTAAAATATATAAAAATAACCATACAAACATATGGTTTCTACTTCGCGGATTTTCACCTATCGCAGGGGGGTCTGGAACGCAACCCCCGCGATCGAGGAGGGATTACTGTAATGCACAGTTTACTGTGTAAGAAAACCATGCAATTTGCTGCCCTTACATGACTGGTTTATTTATCAAAATCCTATCCTAATTTGACAAAGACACCTAGCCATAGCACAAACTCATTTTCTCTCAGCTGAAAGAAAGACGTGTCCATTACATTTCATATGCCACAGCAGCAAAACTCCCAGTAGGAAAGAAATAATAATAATAAAAAACAGGGATGTCCTAGTTATACTGTGCATTCCCAATTTAACCACTTTTACACCATATTTAAAAGGTGTTTCTGTATGTTGCAAGAGACTTACAAGTCAATCAAAAGTAATAATGGTGTTTTTACATACCCAAGAATATTTTCTTTCAAATATATGTTTCCATGCTGTATGCTCTCATTCATTATTAAAATATGTGATTTACGTATATGCCAAGATGAGCAGTGAATAACAGCTGAGTTAACCTAGTTTTATCAAAGAACCCACCTACATCGAGTTGCATTAAGTGAAAGGCTCATTACCATTTGATAGTAGAGGTTGAGAGCATTCCAATGATGTATAGTTGTCTATGATTGGACATATATATGTCACAGTTGTGCGTAAAAGGCAGGAAATATATTATGTGTCCAAAAGCTCATCCGTAAGTACCGTTACACATAGCACAAGGGAATTGTTTGACTATTTTGACTCTATTATTGTTTTTGTTTACTAAAAGACTTGATGCTACTTTTGATTTGTAAGTACTGCTCATAGTAAAACTCTGAAACACTGTAGCAGTTTTACAGTTCAAGTGCTGTATATTCTCCCTATGTTAGTCTCCTGAGTAGGACTCTTCCAGATTCAACTTAAATTACCAGCAACACACCCACTCATAGTTTCATGTAAGGATCTCACTCAACCCAATCAAATGTTACATAGATTTAATGTACTTGTATGGTGGCACAACGCTTGCAATGTTTCATATTGGTACTCACTATTTTCCAAATTTTCCACTCGACTGTTTTAAGTATGCCAGTGTTCAACTTGATTGCCAAAAATGTGTTGTATATGTTGATTGGACCACTCTATATTGCCCCCTGTGTGAATGGTTTAGGGGTGGGTGTGTGTGTTTATGTATGACTAGCTCTGGGGCCATATCTGTAGCTGTTCCCTGCCCTGCACCCAGGGCTGCCAGCAAAGTTATTGCCTCAACCCAGAACTGGAAGTAACTGGTATGAAAATGTATGTTCATTACCAGTCATAAATTTTAGAACACCTCACTTTTTCTACAAATTTAACCAGTTCTAAGGCCATGACTTAAAATGGTGAAAAGGTAAGCAGTAAACTGCCAGAAGTTTAAATAGGTTAGAAAAAAAACAGAAAAAAGGAAATATCAGAATACTACAAAGTCAAAGTGAACTTTGTCATCTCAACCATATACAAGTATACAGATAGACGAAATTGCGAAGTTCAGGGTCCACAGTGTAACATGACGTGCAAATAATAAATCTATACTAATAAACGGCAAAGCCCTCACTCACTCACTCACTCACTGACTCATCACTAATTCTCCAACTTCCCGTGTAGGTAGAAGGCTGAAATTTGGCAGGCTTATTCCTTACAGCTTCCTTACAAAAGTTGGGCAGGTTTCATTTCGAAATTCTACGCGTAATGGTCATAACTGGAAGCTGTTTTTCTCCATTTACTGTAATGGAGATGAGCTTGAAACCCGTGGGGGCGGAGTTTCGTCTGACCATCACGCCGCCCACGTAATCACGTGAACTGACTGTCAACGCACTATGTAGAAAACCAGGAAGAGCTCCAAAATATGCTGAAGAAAACATGCATTATATAATTGAGAAGGCAGCGAAACAATAAGAAGCGAGCGAGTGACATATACTACCATATTCATCATTGCAGCTACTTCGGAAACAAAGCAAGGTATAAACTTAAACTTTAAATTAAGTTAATAGACAGGCTGCCGCTGGCGCATTCCATGCCCACGGGTAATGCGGGATACAAGTTTAATGAGAGAACGCAGGATATAAACGAGAGTTCTGATCACTTTGTAACTAAGTTAAAATTGCAGGTGAAGGGGTGTGCTTATGCAAATTCCGAGAGACTGTGTCTGTGGGGGATTGACAGTTAAGGCGGGTGGAGGAGTCACGTCATCATATCCCCTCCCATTTACGTCATTTCGCTCTGAGCTGAGCTCCGCGGCTAACGCCGTCTTCCGAAGCAACTTCGTCACACTGCCACCAAGTTAATACACACGCTGTCTCTAGACTTTCTCCACACTGAATCCTCCAGGCACTACTTACAAAAGGTTACATTGACAATCATGTTACATTATTTTTAAAATGTTTAATTTTCTTAGCACAAGCACAGCTGAGAAGCTTCGATGCATGTGCTCCATAACGCGTTAAAAAATAATGCATTTAATCACACTTTGCATTACAATCAAAGGGGAAGTTTTGTCAATGCATGATTTCCTGGTACACCGATTACATTGATCAGCGCATCCCAATTCATTTTAGCCTCGCACCACCTTGGTTTGAGAAGAAGTATGAAAAAATATGAGGTTAACACACAAAAACAGATCACCAATTCAAGCTTTATGAATAATCGATTCGCCATCAATAATTGTTTTGGTAAAGCCATACTCAGTGTAATCCTCCTTCCATTTTATAATTTTTCCGCCACTAGCCATGATTAAATGAACGGTAAAAAAGTAAGAGCGAAGCGAGGGTGACTTATTTAGGCAGGCATATATATGACAGCAACACTCATGACAATGTCAATCATGTTATGTTATTATTAAAATGTTTCCTTTTCTTTTTCATTACTTCTTTAACACATTACTTCTCCGCTGCGAGGCGCAGGTATTTTGTATATAAATGACCTCCAAAGAGCAAGGAGACTTTTGATCATGTGAACGTGTCTGCAAAAACTGGCGTCTCCTGCCCAGCAAAAGTCGATCAGCCGGCGCGCGCGCATAAGTGTGCCGGCCTTTCAGACACTGACTGCGCTTCTGCCTTAATTCAAAGAGAGCTCTTTTAATTTTTTTCATCCTCCCCCTGAGCTATAGCCCACACAAGTGCAAACACGGGACCCCTTTTCTACACCGCGGCAAAATAATCTTAAGGCGCTTCGCACTTTATTTTACACGTATACGATTATGAGGTCGTCAGCTCGGATTATGAACACACGCACAAGAGTGAAGGACTGACAGTGCCATCACAGCTGATTAATAGCTGGGACGTCTCACCAATCTGCACAAGACCCACCGCGACTGTCCCCAAAAGGCGCTCATATCGTCAGCGAAAACATCTCTCTACACTATATAAAAGAAAAGGGCAACTTTCCTTTCTTTACACCTTTTTTTCCTTTTATCCCAAACCAAAGCCTTTCTCTATTAACACGGCAGAGGACACAAAACTAATTTTCTTTAATTGCTGGTAAGGCACATTACCACAGGCAGAAATTTGGACTTTCACATAGAAAATGTAATTTCTATACCACAGCCGTCGTGTAGCGCCTTTCAAAAGGGATCTACTACCGAGAGATGATCCATATACATTTTAGCTGCTGTTAGTACTACTTATCTGTTCTGTTATACCGTCTTTAAAATGTAGTTTACCCGCAACCACTCCAGTAGTGCTCAATGTACCTTTACTTCTTAAAACGTTAATGTTTTACTGTTTAATAACTTATAGACTACATTTTATTATTTTTCCCTTGCACTCAGTGATCAAAGCTATACACACACACATATAGACACATACATATATATATATACACATATATTTATATATACCTGTGTGTATGTTTGTATGTATGTGTATACACACACACACACACAAAAATTATATATATGTGTGTGTCTGTGTATGTATGTATATATATGTGTGTGTATATATGATGTAGATAGGTATGCATATATATGTGTATATGTAGATATGTATATATGTATATAGATATGAAGATATGTATGTGTATATATGTATGTAGACTCAAACCCATTATGACAGCAGCAATCCAAGCTGTGAGAAAACAGTAAAAAGGAGGCGTGTCAGACGTCGTGGTACATTTTCTGATGCAGCAAGATGAAAACAACTGTGTGACGCTGCCGCCAAATACACAAAACAATTACTTTGACAATCATGTTACGTTATTTTTAGTATGTTTCCTTTTCTTTTTCTTTCCTTCTTTAACACACTACTTCTCCGCTGCGAAGCGCGGGTATTCTGCTAGTTAAAAATATAATTAAAATTTAAATTTAAAATTAAAACACAAACAAGACAAGACATTGTGCAAAGACAAGTAGCATCAATATTGATGTGTAGTTAGCAATATAAACATTGAGCATTCAATAGATATGTAATAAATAAATAATAAATAACAGATGTAGATAATACAGAAATTATCAGTGTATGGTAATAGTTGTTTAAGACATGTGTAAACAATGACAGGTCAGAATATTTCACAGCAGAAGGATATCAAGAGTGTCAAAATACTTAAAGGTCAGTATGAGATTTTCAGTTCTTTTCTACATGCCCACTCGTCATTGCAGGAAAGTGGCTTGCATGTATAAAAGTTCTGTTTTTAGAGGTGGCTGAAGCAGTGTGGAAGATCCCGGGGGCAGCATGGTGTTAAGGAGTCTGACACCTTGGGGGTAAAAACTCTCCTGCGCCACCTCCACCTACTCAAAGCTTCATGATGCTCCAACAATGATGGATGGACTAAAAGGCAGAATTCTACGTGACCATCATCATCAAGCCTTTCCGTGAGAACCCTAAATCCAAAGAGGACTGTTTCATTTATGTTAGGTAGAATGCCCAGAGGGGACTGGGCGGTCTCATGGTCTGGAATCCCTACAGATTTTTTTTTTTTTTCTCCAGCCGTCTGGTTTTTTTTTTTTTTGTTTTTTCTGTCCCCCCTGGCCATTGGACCTTACTCTTATTCGATGTTAATTAATGCCGATTTATTTTGTTTTCGTATTGTGTTTTTTATTTTTCTATTCTTTATTATGTAAAGCACTTTGAGCTACTGTTTGTATGAATATGTGCTATATAAATAAATGTTGTTGTTGTTGTTGGCAGATCTGGCTTTGATGCTACAGTATCTTCTCTTGGATAGTGTGAAAAATCCATGTGAGGGGTGTAAGGGGTCCTGCACAATGCTGCAGGCCTTGTGGATACTGCATTTTTAAAATATTTCCTGTAGTGAAGGGAGAGGCACCCCAATAATGTTCTCTGCTGTCTTCACTATCCTTTGCAGGCGCTTGCGGTCAGATATGTTGCAGTTGCCAAACCAGACAGTGATGCAGCTGGTCAGAACACTCTCAATGGTGCCTCTGTAGAACATGGTGAGGATGGAAGGGGGAACACTTGCTCGCTTCAGCCACCTCAGGAAGTGTAGTCTCTGCTGGGCTTTCTTGATTAGTGATGAGGTGTTATGTGTCCACATAAGTTCCTCAGTTATGTGCACACCGAGGAACTTGGTACTCCTAACAGTCTCCACATCTAAACTGTTGATGCTGAGTGGGATGTGGGCAGGATTTAATTTTCTGAAGTTCACGATTATCTCTTTTGTCTTGTCAACACTGAGAGATAGATTGTTGTCTTCACACCATGCAGACAGTCGTTCCACCTCATCTCTGTATGTTGTTTCATCATCCCTGCTTATCAGTCCCAGCACCATTGTGTCATCTGCAAACTTGACAAACAGGCAATACTGGTTTTGAAAAGATTGTTTAAGTGCAAGAGACAAAATGCTTCTAAAATGGGACACCAAATGGTTTCCAAAAAGGGGGACACCTTCTGCAAAACAGTATAGTGGCATGCAAAAGTTTGGTCATCCCTGCTCAATATGTCTGTTTTTGTGAATAGTTAAGTGAGCAGAAGATGAACTAATCACCAAAAGACAAAAGTTAAATATGACACATTTCTTTTCCTTTTTGTTTTGTACAATTGCACAGAGAAAAAACAGAAAATAGCATCATGCAAAAGCTTGGGCACCCCCAAAATATTGGAGGTCCCCAATAACTTTTACCAAGGTCTCAGACCTTAATTAGCTTATTACTATGGATTATTCTCAGTCATCATTAGGAAACCCCAGGTGATGCAAAATGCAACCCTGTATAAATTCACTGACACCTCAAACCTTGTCCCAACAATCAGCAGCCATGGGCTCCTCTAAGCAGCTACATAGTAGTCTGACAAATAAAATAATTGATACTCATAAAGCAGGAAAAGACTACAAGGAGATAGCAAAGTATTTTCAAGTAGCCGTTTCCTCAGTTCGTAATGTTATTACAAAATGGCAATTAACAGGAACAGTGGAGGTCAAGTTGAGGTCTGGAAGACCAAGAAAACTTTCTGAAAGAACTGCTTGTTGCATTGCTAGAAAGGCAAATAAAAAACCCTATTTGACTGCAAAAGAACTTAAGGAAGATTTAGCAGACTCTGGAGTGGTGCTGCACTGTTCTACTGTGGAGCGACACCTGAACAAATGTGACCTTCATGGTAGAGTCAGCAGAAGATAGTCTTTCCTGCATCCTAGCCACAAAATTCAGTGCCTAAAGTTTGCAAATACACATCTAAACAAGCCTGATGTATTTTGGAAACAAGTCCTATGGTATGTTTGGAAAAAAAAGGGTGCCAAATACCAGGGAAACACACCTCTCTAGTTACTAAGCATGGGAGTGGATCGATTATGCTTTGGGCTTGTGTTGCACCCAGTGGCACAAGGAAAATATCACTAGTAGAGGGAACAATGTATTCAAATAAATACCAGCAAATTCTGGAAGTAAACATCACACCATCCTACAACAAGATAATATTCCAAAACACAGATCAAACTCTACAATGGAATACTGTAGTGAGTTCCTCTTAAAGTAGGATGAGGAGCTCCGCACATACTAAAATCTCCTACTCTTAGGAAAAACTAACATCATCAGGAATGGAACCAGACAGAACCTCAGCTGGAGATGTCCTTTGAGAATTTACAAAAGGAAATAACCACCCCAAAAATTAAATTATTTAAACAAACAAGAATATATATTATAAATCAAACAAACAAAACTATAAACACCCTTTAAGCAATCCTCCCCAATCCATAACAACTAAACAAACACTAATTAATATGCCCACCCCTTAAACCTTTCTATAATACACTACCCAGAAAACAGCGAAAGAGAAAAGAAAGAAAGGAAAAGAAAAGGAAATACCACCTGTTTACTGACAGCACAAATAGATTCATAGCACATACATATATACAGTCAAAGTTGAACCCTTCTATAAAACACTACCCAGAAAACGGCGAAACAGAAAAGAAAAAGAAAAGGAAATATCACCTATTTACTGACAGCAAAAATAGAGTAGCATCACATACATATATACAGTCAAAATAAAAAGTATGTGAACCCTTTGGAATTATCTGGTTTACTGTATGAATTGGTCATAAAAAGTGATCTGATCTTTATCTAAGTCACAGGTACCGATATACACAATGAGCTTAACCCAATGACACACAAAAAATTCTACTCTTTCATGTCTTTATTTTTCAAATACATTCAACGTTCACAGTGGTAGTGGAAAAAGTAAGTGAACCTTGGGATTTAATAACTGGTTGACCGTCCTTTGGCAGCAATGACCTCAACCAGGCGTTTCCTGTAACTGCAGATCAGACCTGCACATCGAATTTTAGCCCATTCTTCCCTGCAGAACTGCCTTAACTCTTCCATATTCTTTGGTTGTCTTCTATGTATGGCTCTCTTCAAGTTATTCCACAGCATCTCAATAGGATTGAGATCTGGGCTCTAACTAGGCCACTCCAAAAGGCAGAGTTTGTTCTTCTGAAGCCATTGTGCTGTGGATTTGCTGCGATTTTTTAGGTCATTGTCCTGTTGCATTACCCAGCCTCTTATGAGCTTAACTTGACGGACAGACACCCTCACATTATCCTGGAGAATGTGTTGATAAACTTGTGAATTCATTTTCCCCTCAGTGATGGCAAGCTGCCCAGGCCCTGATGCAGCAAAGCAGGCCTAAATCATGATGTTCCCTCCACCATACTTTACTGTAGGGATGATGTTTTAAAGTTGATATGCAGTGCCCTTTTTACACCAAATGAAGTTCTGCTTGTTCCTCCCAAATAGTTCAATTTTGGTTTGATCACTCCACAAAACATTTTCTCAGGACCGTTGTGGAGTGTCCAAGTGCTCCTTTGCAAACTTCAGGCGTTCAGCAATGTTCTTTTTTGATAGCAGTGGCTTCCTTCTTGGTGTCCTGCCATGGACTCCTTTCTTGTTCAATGTTTTGTGTATAGTTGACTCATGAACAGAGATATTAGCCAGTTCTAATGACTTCTTCAGGTCCTTTGCTGTCACTCTAGGGTTCTTCTTTACCTCATTTCTGACTTTGCGTTGTGCTATTGGGGTCATCTTGGCAGGGCACCCACTTCTAGGCATTGTAACCACAATACCAAATTGTCTCCACTTATAGACATATATACTTATATACTTGCCTAACGGTAGAATATCTAAAATCTTTGAGATGACTTTGTAACCCTTTCCAGCCTTATGTAGATTAACAATTCTTATCTGTAGCTCTACAGACAGCTCTTTTGTGCGAGGCATGATTCCAATCTGGATATGCTTCTTGTCAAAAGCCCAAACTCAAACTTTATAGTGTTTTCTATCAATCAAAGTAATTCTAGGCCACACCTCTGAACTCGTTTCATTAAATTGCCTCCAGGTGTGCAAAATTCTGACTGCAATGAGCTTTTTAAAAAGTCATTAGCTTAGGGTTCACTTACTTTTCCCAACCTTCAGTTTCACAGTTTAAATGATTTATTCAATATGGTCAAGAATTCTCTGAAAATCTGTGTTTCTTTAGTTATAGGAGACTGTTCATTATTGTGACTGACATGAAGATATGGCCATGTTTTATATGGGAATTAGACATAAATATGGATAATTCCTAGGGGTTCACATACTTTTTACTTTAACTGTACTGTCACTGCTTGGAGAGCATAACAGTGCTTCAGCCATTAAAACACCAAAACATACCAATGTATGTGCTCCACAAATTCTGTAGTATTAATTAAATACTGTGCCTAATAAACAGACCATTCAGTGTAAAATGACAGGTAGCAAACTAACCTGTACACACAAAGACAAGATATTTATGCACTTTTAGATTTTAATCATTATGCAGCTGGTTACACTTTAGTAACAAAGTCAAATTTACAGTTTGATTCTTGAATGTTTTGCAAAGCTTAAGTTTAATAAAAAACAGAATGCTATTATAAATTTCAGGAATCTTCTGCAATTAGATATTTTTTCAAAGAACAAATATATTCTAAGTAGAATTTAATATCAGTGGTGTTTTGACCATTCGGCACAACTTGATATGAAAATTATTTTTTACAATGTATTGATTCACTTTACAATTAACATTTGTAAAACTAGAACTACTCACATCACACCCTGAAGCACCTTGTGTGGATCAGGATCAAACAGTCTATCCACATAATGTCGACTACTGGCTGTGACCTCCTGTGGGTTAAGAAAACAAAAGTCAAGTCAATTAAAGGAAAGTTTGGTGTCCTGTGTACTATGTACAATGAAATTCTTACTTGTATGTTATACGTGTACTAAGAAAATGTGAAATAAATCAGAAAATTCACTGTATTTTTACTTAAAAATGAAACATGTGAATGTTAAATGCTTATATCGACTAAAAAAAACAGTGTGAAAAAAACACTGCTTAAAAAAGAAACAAATTCCATGTGACTTTTAGTGACTTGCGAAATGGCAGTATATTTCAGATTATTATTTAACAAAGTATAAATAAAATAAACCAGTTTCTGTCTAATAACAAAAAGTAGGTTTTTGCTTTTCAAATGTAGGCTGCCTATGGACGGAGTGCTGTTCTGGTTTGTAACCACTCTCCCTGAACTGAAGAAACAGTGGTCACAAGCTTCTCTATCTAACAGAGACAGCAGTACACATACTTCACACAAAGGTAATTTTAGAACTGTCTAGAAAAACTGAACCCACATCCACAAACAAATGTTCATATTTCATGTGCTGCTGCAGGTTGAAAGACAATATTAACATGCCAGTTTACCAGCTACCACATGCAGTCAAGTTTTATATATAAAAAAAAAAAAAAAAAAAAAAAACAAAATTGTGGAAAAAGTGTTTAATTCTGGACAACTACACTACAGACTCAGCAGCCCCGGGACAACCAGATATTTAGGATCTCTGGTCCATGCAATATTTACATAATCAAAAACAAACTGATAAAAACAAAAGGCACAATTCATCAAATACCACCTTAACCTGGGTGCCACTTTTAAAGGCAGCTGCTTATAGCATGGCAGACCATCTTCTTTATAATCACAGAGTGAAGCCTGAGCATAGACAACATAAAGTGAGCACACTGCCAGCGGCCAAAACGCATGTATTCCTGTGGCAGTCGGCTCAAATGCTAAGCTGATATTCTCTTAGTCAGTAGGTGGCAGTGTTTGGTCAATGTCACATAACCATTTCAGAGCAGAGAAAGTAAGACTCACTCTTCTGATGGAAGAAGTGCTGTGCCAGTCATTGCTGGCTTTAAAGGGGGAAAAAAAAACCCACTAGGAGAATGTGGTGCATCAGACTCATTAACCTAAAGCAATGAAGGGAAGGAGAGTATAATATCATCATAAGTGGGTGATCTACATGATGATGTACAACAAATATTTCGAAATGCACTCTGATGACTTGTTGAGTCATATTCAGCCCTCCATTCACCATTCTGGCACCCATTTAACCACACTCTCCTTGAAATTCACCACTGTGCACAGTGCAAAACAAAAAACCAGTGCACATTACCACTTCTGATTACATTTTTTCCATGCAGCCCTCACAACCAGCACAGACGCGTGAAATATTAATCAGGCTTACCACACACACACACACCCAATACTGAACAATATAGGGAAATTGTGCAGGAAATGTTTAAAGCAAGCAAGAGAAATAATAACATTAGCTGTAAAGCAACTGAGGCAGTGATTGCAAGGATACCAAAAGTTAACCCTCTCCTCTCATTATTTACCACATTATAACTAAGGTAATAACTAGGGATGCATAATAATATCTGATTTATATCTGTATCGGCAGATAATGGGTTAAAACAATTTTATCGGCATCGGACCGATGACTAAATTGGACCGATAATGTGTTGTAGATGTGCCAGACGTTTAGGCGACGCTGGGCTACTGTGCGAAAATGTCTGCGGTGTGGAAGTTTTTCAAAGTAAGTGAGAGCGACATAAAATATGCCATTTGCAACACTAGTTCAACTAATGTTTTGCGTGGAGGGACCAAAGTGCAAAATTTCAATACCACCAACTTAATTACACACTTGAAGACACACCATCCTGACAAGTATACAGAATTCCTCAGAGCAAAAGAGGAGAATCCTGCACCACCGCGCACAACATCAAAAACTGCAGTTGCTTAATGTGTTGATCAGTTACTTGAAAAAAATCAAAGAAATTTGATAAAGATAACCCTAAAGCTCAAACAGTTACTGCAAAGGTGATGTAATTTATTGGTCTGGACGATCAGCCATTTTCCGTTGTAGAAGATACGGGATTTTGAAGACCGCTTGAGCATCTCGAGCCCCATTACCAGATAGCGCTTCCACGGTTACATAAGATTGTGGAAAGTCATGTGCAACTACTGCTTGCTGAACCTGCCACAGCCATAAGCTTTACCATCGATATATGGACATCTGATAAGAGTGCTATTAGTATGCTTAGTTTAACTGCTCAGGGGATTGACCACAATTTTGAAGTGCAGAAAGCAATCCTGCACGCCCAAGAATGCTCTGGATCACACACGGGTGCTGCACTCTCTGTGGCATTTAAAAGAATGTTTGAAACATGGAAAATACCCAAAGAGGATGTTCATGTAGTATTACGAGACAATGCACGCAACGTTGCAAAGGATATGGAAGAATGTGGGATCCCAAGTTTGTCATGAATGATGGCGTACTTGACCAGCACAGCGTCTCGGATACAATAGCGATCGGCAGAAAAATAGTCAGTCACTTTAAGCATTTACAATTAGCCAACTTGCGTCTCAAAACTATACAAACTGAACTTGATATGCAGCTGAAAATGCTTCAATAAGATTTTTTGACTAGATGGCACAGCACATTCTATATGCTGCAAAGCTTGCTGGAGCAGAAAATAGCCCTTGGGGCTTATGTCTTCGATTTTGAGATACCTGCAACTCTAACGCCTAATCAGTGGGGTTTGATCGAGAACATAATCACACTCCATGCTCCATATGAACAACCGACAAAAGAAATTTGCCAGTCTGAAACCTTTGCTTCTAACATTATTCCCTCAGTTAATGCTTTAAAACGACTGTTGACTAAAAGCCATCATACTGACTTCGGAGTCAAAACCAGTAAAAGCGCTCTCTTGGAGGCTGCAAATACTCGTCTCATTGAGATTTACACAAAACCCATGTACTGTGTTGCCACTATTGTAGACCCGAGATACAAAGACCGCTATTTTGATGCAGATGTAAAATCACTGGCACTCAAAATGTTGCAATCTCAGACGGAACTTGCATAGAACGAAATGCAAATGAGTTAATCACAGATTGTCCACTAGGGCTGCAACTAATGATTATTTTGGTAGTCGACTAATTGTTCAATTTATTTTTCAATTAGTCACGATTATTTCATGCCTGCGACCTGTGGTTGAACATCCTGTTCTGGGCTCCAGTGCATGTCTTACCTCACCTGCTCACGTATGTCCACCTGGTGAATGTCATCCTGATATCTCTGCATTAATATGATTAAAATTAATAATAATCAAATTAAAATAACCAGTGAAACATGAATTTGAAAATAATGTTTTATATTAGTGTGACCATCACAATAAAAAAGAAATACATTAAACAATACAAACTAAAGTGCACATAGTCTTTAAACAAAAAAAAGTACATTTAACTTAACTAAAAATGGCCACTGGTGTGTCTTAAAGTCCAAAACTTTAAATAAAGCTTCAATACAAATAAAATAAAACAATAATGTATAGTTTATAAAAGATTCAGTTCATATATTCCTGATTGCAGTGCAGGAACATGAGTATTTCGACATGCTCTGGTGTGAGGCTGGCTCTCTCCTTTGAGACAATGTTCCCAGCTGCTGAGAAGAGACGCTCAGAGGGAGTACAGGTAGCAGGAATACACAAGAATGATTTTGCAGTCAGAGAAAGATGTTTAAATCATCACACTCTGAAGGAAAAGTGTTGTAGTTTATCACTTCATGTACTATATTATGCCAAAATAAAAAATAATGTACTAAAATATGCAACAAGCTAATTACTGATATACTCCAAAACACGTTACCTAACGTTACTTAGGGATGGTTTACTATTCATATGAACTCAAATATTATACGAAAAAAGAAGGAAAAAAAAAAAAAAAAAAACTAGGATGGCTCAGCTACTCCTATTCACTCGTTTACTATAGCTTCAAACACATTAGCCAACTTAACTGAAGTTATATGCACTTAACCCTTAAACCGCAGTAACCAGCTAGAGTCGGTTTCCAGTGCAATTTGGAAGCACACCGAAGCCGAGTATATGCGGCAACGTACATTCATTGAACTCCGCAACCGGCTAAAGTTGTTTCACAATGCAATTTGGCAGCACGCCAGAATTGATCAGTCACTGCATATATTCGTTGAGCAGTCAGCTAATGAGCACTGCCGGCCCCTGCAGCACTCCAGCCTCACTGTCTCTGGGATTCAGCCGCTGCACTAGACGAGCCTGCAATCATCAGCGTTTACCCCTGTGTGTTTGCATGAAACCAGTTCAAGTGCAGTTGATTGAGTGGTTTACTTAATTTCATCAATGGCTTCAGTTGCACTTTGAACATATAATAATAGATTGTTGCAGTAGTTTTTTTTATAGTTTTTACAGTTCATTTGCAGTGTGTAAAATGATCAGTGTTGCAGTAATTGTGATGCTCTTTGCACGAAAAAAAATACGTGTTCCAAAAACAATTTTCTTTGTGAATTGTGACGTTTACTTAAAAAGCGCAGCTAAAAAGTATTTGGCGTCCAGGGGTGCATTAACCTGCAAGTATGTGTCGGTTTAAGGGTTAACTATCATTGTCGAAACCTTGATATACACAGAAAAGAAAGCTCCGCTTTGCATAATCTGTATTCAACTTTTTTTCTTTTTCGGTGAAGTGCTCCCACACTTTAGAAATTTTCTTTTTCTGTTCCCCCCCCCCCCCCCCCCATCTCCTTCCCCCTCCTCTATCCACGTTTATTTTCCTTTACATTCTTCTTCTCCTCAGACGTTCTCCCTCGTTGGTAGGACTGTGTGCAGTCTTGACAAACAATAACAAACGATACTGCCCCCAGACATTCATATAGTGCATTACAGTTACAAAAACCAATGTGGTTCTTTGCGACTGGAGCCTCTATTGAAGGTTCTGTTTATGACGTGTCGACAATTTTTTTGTAGTAGATGTCGTCAATTACATCGACTAATTGCTGCAGCCCTATTGTCCACAACAGAAAAGGGCCAAGATAAATGACGAGGTGGCATGCACACTCTTCGAAATGTACAACCAAATTCTTGAAGAGAACACATTGATGTCTTGAGAATTTTGTTTCTCATGGTCTGAGAGTCCTTCAGGTGCCTTTTGGCAAACTCCAGGTGGGCTGCCATGTGCCTTTTACTAAGGAGTGGCTTCCGTCTGGCCACTCTACCATACAGGCCTGAATGGTGGATTGCTGCAGAGATGGATGTCTTTCTGAAAGGTTCTCCTCTCTCCACAGAGGACCTCTGGAGCTCTGACAGAGTGACCATCGAGTTCTTGGTCACCTCCCTGACTAAGGCCCTTCTCCCTAGATCGCTCAGTTTAGATGGCCGGCCAGCTCTAGGAAGAGTCCTGGTGGTTTCAAACTTCTTCCACTTACAGATGATGGAGCATACTGTGCTCATTGGGACCTTCAAAGGAGCAGACATTTTTTTTTCTGTAACCTTCCCCAGATTTGTGTCTCGAGACAATCCTGTCTTGGAGGTCTACAGACAATTCCTTTGACTTCATGCTTGGTTTGAGCTCTAACATGAACTGTCAACTGTGGGACCTTATATAGACAGATGTGTGCCTTTCCAAATCATGTCCAATCAACTGAATTTACCACAAGTGGACTCCAATTAAGCTGCAGAAACATCTCAAGGATGATCAGGGGAAACAGGATGCACCCGAGTTCAATTTTGAGCTTCATGGCAAAGGGTGTGAATACTTATGTACATGTGATTTCTCAATTTTTTTTATTTTTAATACATTTGCAAAAACCTCAAGTAAACTTTTTTCACATTGTCATTATGGGGAGTTGTGTGTGGAATTCTGAGGAAGAAAATTAATGTAATCCATTTTGTAATAAGGCTGTAACATAAAATGTGGAAAAAGTCATGCACTGTGAATACTATCCGGATGCACTGTATATGGCCGTTCAAAAATGCAACACTATTTTTTTTTTTTTACATCATCTTGCTTCCTCCAATCTCGCATCAGTTTCACAGACACATTGAATTTTGTTGCAGCAGCGCAGTTATCAATTTCTTTCGCCACTTCAACGACTTTTACATTTAAAACCAGCTTCATAATTTCTTCCGATTGAATGCTCCATCGTAGATGAGAGATGCTCTTACAATAAAGGTGTTATGAGGGCGTGAGATACAAAAAACACAAAAACAGTGCAAACGTTGCTTCGGAATAGTTTGGGTATTACCGTGTGGTCACGGTGGGCGTTAACATATCATAATCTCTAGGACCAATAGCGTGAGTTTTCCGCATTCAACTTATATGACCGACATTATAAGAACATCTTCCCCTCTAGTATACTGGTTATTGTAAAAACGCTCCTTACTATTAGTCCAAAGACTGCAAAGTGTGAACATACTTTTTCAGGACTAAGCCTCATATTTACTAACATAAGGACATGCTTAATGCTCACAGCATAACACAATTTAATGCACCTGTAAACACAGATAACTAGCTGAGGTGAATTAAAGGTGTATAACACTGGAAAGCAGGGCTATTCAATTACAAATTCTGTTGGGCCAGATTTTCAAACCAAAAAATTTAGCCGTGTCAGACATTTTCAACAGCTGGTAAGCAGCAGGTAGTGACAAAATTTAAACCAACAGAAATGAATGTACTGAAAAACAAGCAATTTTTAGTCACTGTTTTCCTTTTAAATTTGATCACACCTGACATGCATATCAAAAAACAATTAAAACAGCTGTAACTGAACAGAACCAGAGGTAATAGCAATACAGTACTTTTTTACACTTTTAAATAAAAAAGTAAAGATTTTCTTCGGCACATCTCAAAGTACATAAAAACAAAATAGTGCACAGTATTAGCAATAACATTTGTTTCCCTTTTGAAATGATATATTTTGGTCATATAATAATTCTTTATATTTACATGGTGTTTTTCTCACTAGAACACTATGTACCTCAGGATGTGAATGCATAATCTTTTTAATGTGAGGCACCAGCGCTACGATTGCACCACTGCCAATATATAAATATATGCCCCAGTTGCATCACAATGTGCATTTAACAGAATAATAACAAAAAAATAAGCTTTATCAAAGCTATTAGTGCACAATCCAACATCTACAGGCAAATTATGGGAACAAAGGTTCATTTTAAATCCCCACATGTGTGTTGATATTGTGACGTGTCTCACTGCTGCATGGGTTGGGAGTGTGGGGAGTCCTGGGGAAAAGCACTTTATGTGGGCTCAGGGCACTTCTCTAAAGAGAACTGAGTGACAGGATCACGGTGACAGGGGAGCGAATGATAAAACAACAGGAAGAGATTCCTAAAGAGAATTGGCTCCATCGATAGGTCATCACAGTATCACAGACGACAACCACAACTTGTAGACACAGAACAACATGCTACATTGTGGGTTGAATGTTATTAGGCTATATGGAGTATTGCATTCATTGTCTGTACTACCATTTGTCTTTCTCTGCATTTCTGTTAGGACCACAGATAGGGTCACTCAGAGATTGTTTCTGGGCTGCATGTGGCCCACAAGCCACCATTTGAATAGGCCGGCTATAAAAGATAAGCTGCACTTCAGAATAACCCTGAAGTTCAAACTGATGAATTTTTGACAGAGGAACTAACTGGAGAGGTCTAATTTAAGCATGAAGACAAATTTTGAGAATATTATTGCAGTATTTCAGTTCTTTTTTGATAATACTGTCGTATTTGTACACATTGGAAAAACACCACACATCGACATGACATAATTCTTTATAAATCATCTATTTTGTGACATATTCTCTTCCAAGATGCTATGCAGTCATGTACAACAAAACTTAACAAAAAATACTGCTGTAAAAAGCTGCAGGTAACCCTCCACCCCTTATATAAAAGCTGGGCTACCAGAAAGTATACCTGGACTCCCAAGTTTGCAAAGCTGGTATTCCAGCAGACTACCATATGCATTTAAAATGTGTCCACCCATGACTGCAATATGATTAACTGCATTTAATTCTATGCTAATTCTATCTTCTGTTCCAAGACAGCCGCCTTCCCCAGAAAAGTAAACTGATTCAGTGTCAGGTGCCCTTTCAATGTAATAGAAACCACAGCATAGAGAGAAGTGTGTACATTGCAACAGGTACACATGTCATAAATGTAGGAATGACGGTCCTTGGGTTTGCGAGAACTGTTAACATTCGAATTTGATTATTGCATATAGTGCGGAACTGACCTCTCTGTCTTTCCTCTGCATGTCATGGAGTACAAAAGAAACACCACCATACAGCATATAGAGACTGGCAGGATCGGGGGGGAGAAAAGAAAAAAAAAAAAAAAACACACGTAGTCACCGATTACAACCACAAGATGTTATGCTAATGAATATGAATAATATGACTAATATGAATCATGTGCATCAGTGCCACAATGTTTAACAAAATGTACTATACAGGTCATAAAATGAATAATTTCAAATATCATATATACCTATGTCTCCGTTTTTTTTTTTTTTGTCAGTGCGGCTTTGACATCATGGACCATTAAGGTGCATACTAATTCAGCGTGAGCAGGAACACTCAATAAAACTGAATTAAAAAAAGTGACAGTGAGATACGAATAAGGCAGTTTCATGAGATCAGAAAATGTCCAGTTCCATTGTCTCGAAACACTGCCCACATCTACAGTTATTCCCAGTTTCAAATAAAAACTAACAGCGTTAGATCCCTGTGGGGGGGGGGAGGATGGGTGGCGTTGGTATGTATCATGATCGTGTCTGAGAGAATAAAAGTGAGAAAAAAAAAAAAAACACTAACTTTTATAAGTACTATAAATGTACACCAGCTATTACAGATGCAAACCAAATGCATGCATTTATTGTACAGGGTGGGCCATTTATATGGATACACCTTAATAAAATGGGAATGGTTGGTGATATTAACTTCCTGTTTGTGGCACATTAGTATATGTGAGGGGGAAAACTTTTCAAGATGGGTGGTGACCATGGTGACCATTTTGAAGTCGGCCATTTTGGATCCAACTTTTGTTTTTTCAATAGGAAGAGGGTCATGTGACACATCAAAGTTATTGGGAATTTCACAAGAAAAACAATGGTGTGCTTGGTTTTAACGTAACTTTATTCTTTCATGAGTTATTTACAAGTTTCTGACCACTTATAAAATGTGTTCAATGTGCTGCCCATTGTGTTTGTGTTAACAAACAAAACCACCGCTATTGGTCTGACACTAACCCACATTGGATAGATCCCTCCAAGACTGTTGGAACAAAAAAATTGATGGTATGGTGTGGTATATGGGGTACAAAGATAGTGGGGCCATTCTTCATCAATGGAAACCTCAAGGCCACTGGATATGCGAAATTGCTACATGATGATGTGTTTCCCTCTTTATGCACTGAAGCTGGCACGTTCCCTGAGTTTTGCCAGCAAGATGGTGCACCACCACATTATGGGTGTCAGGTCCGAGCATTCCTAGATGAACAGTTTCCTGGAAAGTGGATTGGTCGTCGTGGGCCAGTTGAATGGCCCCCAAGGTCTCCCGATCTGACCCCCTTAGACTTTTATCTTTGGGGTCATCTGAAGGCAATTGTCTATGCTGTGAAGATACGAGATGTGCAGCACCTGAAACTACGGATACTGGAAGCCTGTGCTAGCATTTCTCCTGCGGTGTTGCTATCAGTGTGTGAAGAGTGGGAGAAGAGGGTTGCATTGACAATCTAACACAATGGACAGCACATTGAACACATTTTATAAGTGGTCAGAAACTTGTAAATAACTCATGAAAGAATAAAGTTACTTTAAAGCCAAGCACACCATTGTTTTTCTTGTGAAATTCCCAATAAGTTTGATGTGTCACATGACCCTCTTCCTATTGAAAAAACAAAAGTTGGATCCAAAATGGCCGACTTCAAAATGGCCACCATGGTCACCACCCATCTTGAAAAGTTTCCCCCCTCACATATACTAATGTGCCACAAACAGGAAGTTAATATCACCAACCATTCCCATTTTATTAAGGTGTATCCATATAAATGGGCCACCCTGTATAATATTAACAATAAGAACAGCTCACTACTCAAAACGGTAAATATAGGAGGTAGTCAGGATCGAACCGGGGGACTCTTGATTACAAGTCAGCAATTCTTACTGCTGCACCACGGAACCTGTTGTATCATCCTTGAACCTTTTGTGAAAGTGTTTATTTGATCTTTGGACTTAAGACTTCACACATTATATAGTTTACTAGCCATGTGCGCCCAACTACATTGCGCGTGTTAAAGTTGTCCGTGAAGGGCTCCCTGTTTAAACGCGGTTGCCAGTCGTGAACTGGGCCCTTCATCGCACAGCATTATTATTTTTTATAAGAGAAACAAAATTACAAAAGAAAATCCTTGATATTGATTCGACAGGAACAGCATACTCGTAATTATGTGGTGGTGTAGGAGCATTTCTGCTTCTGTCCGTCTCATTTTTACAACGCTGTGGTTTCCTCTCACGATGTCTTCTCAACCTTTCTCCAATCTCGCAGGTTGCTTTATGGCAATCCAAAGAGTAAGGAAATATACACGGAGCAATGGTTATACACATAGGTATCCAGGCTCTTTAAAGCATAAATAGGGATCACTTCACTGACATGTGAGCAAGCCACGGTACAACTGTGAGACGCGCAGCACTTTCCAGCTACAACGCAACTAATAATTTCCGGAACGTGCTGTTACGTTCTCATTCATTTTACCCACTGTCATTCTTTCATTCATATGTTACGTAGGCACGTACCTTTTATCTTCGGCAATCTCATTCTCTAACCAGGCCTCAGGAGCTAACCAGCGTAACACTGTCCACCACCCCTTTCATTATTCCGGTACATTGTTGACATCCGTGAGTAACAACAACGTACTAAACTGGAAGGTGGTCTACGCATGCGTGGAATTTACGGACAAACAAAGATCAAGATCTAAATGAAGATCTCTTTAGTTAACTTAAAGCACAACAATTTGTTTAGTTTGAATAGCTGTGTTTTGAGGTGTGACTGGCGTACTACAGTCTTCAGTAGTATAAGCCTGGAGGAGATTCTTAATGCAATGCCTATGTTTTAGCTGTCTCTCTACTGCCATCTAGTGCTTCTTCTTCTAATTCATTCGCGAACAAAGATCAAGCTCCAAATGAAGATTATATATAGAGATGCCTACATTTTGTCTTTTTTTACTAAAACATGAAAAACAATTCTGTTTGGGTTTACACAGATTATTGCAGAAACAGAACACACACGAAATGCATGTGTTCCAAATAACAATCTGTTATTTCCACTCTAAAACTCCAGCACTTTACTCCCAGATAATCAAGGCATGAGCTGGGAGAATTTTGTACACGTTCTGCGGCGGCGAAAAGATGGAATAGTAGGCTGCTTGCTGCTTGTCTTGATCGGCACATTTACAAGACAAAAGACACTGACGGAGAGGTGCGAAGAGATTTAAGCTGGGCAGGATTTACAAGTTTTTTCATATCCATCCATCCTCTTCCGCTTATCCGAGGTCGGGTTGCAGGGTCAGCAGCTTAAGCAGTGAGGCCCAGACTTCCCTCTCCCCGGCCACTTCTTCCAGCTCTTCTGGGAGAATCCCATGGCGTTCCAAGGCCAGCCGGGAGACATAGTCCCTCCAGCGTGTCCTCGGTCTTCCCCGGGGCCTCCTCCCGGTTGGACGTGCCTGGAACACCTCACCAGGGAGGCGTCCAGGAGGCATCCTGATCAGATGCCCGAGCCACCTCATCTGACTCCTCTCGATGCGGAGGAGCAGCAGCTCTACTCTGAGCCCTTCCCAGATGACTGAGCTTCTCACCCTATCTTTAAGGGAAAGCCCAGGCACCCTGCGGAGGAAACTCATTTCAGCCACTTATATTCCCGATCTCGTTCTTTTGGTCACTACCCATAGCTCATGACCATAGGTGAGGGTAGGAGTGCAGATCGACTGGTAAATTGAGAGCTTTGCCTTACGGCTCAGCTGCTTTTTCATCACGACAGACCGATGCAGAGCCCACATCACTGCGGATGCCTCACCGATCCGCCTGTCGATCTCACGCTCCATTCTTCCCTCACTCGTGAACAAGGCCCCGAGATACTTGAACTCCTCCACTTGGGGCAGGATCTCTCCCCCAACCCTGAGAGGGCACTCCACCCTTTTCCGGCTGAGGACCATGGTCTCGGATTTGGAGGTGCTGATTCTCATCCCAGCCGCTTCACACTCAGCTGTGAATCGATCCAGAGAGAGCTGAAGATCACGGCCTGATGAAGCAAACAGGACAACATCATCTGCAAAAAGCAGTGTCCCAATCCTGAGTCCACCAAACCGGACCCCTTCAACACCCTGACTGCGCCTAGAAATTCTGTCCATAAAAGTTATGAACAGAATCGGTGACAAAGGGCAGCCCTGGCGGAGTCCAACTCTCACTGGAAACGGGCTCGACTTACTGCCGGCAATGCGGACCAGGCTCTGACACCGGTTGTACAGGGACCGAACAGCTCTTATCAGGGGGTCCGGTACCCCATACTCCCGGAGCACCCCCCACAGGATTCCCCGAGGGACACGGTCTAACGCCTTTCCAAGTCCACAAAATACATGTAGACTGGTTGGGCAAACTCCCATGCACCCTCCAGTACTCTGCTAAGGGTGAAGAGCTGGTCCACTGTTCCGCGACCAGGACGAAAACCACACTGTTCCTCCTGAATCCGAGGATCGACTATCCGACGGACCCTCCTCTCCAGAACCCCCGAATAGACTTTTCCAGGGAGGCTGAGGAGTGTGATACCTCTGTAGTTGGAACACACCCTCCGGTCCCCCTTTTTAAAGAGGGGGACCACCACCCTGGTCTGCCAATCCAGAAGCACTGTTCCAGATGTCCATGCGATGTTGCAGAGACGTGTCAACCAAGACAGTCCTACAAAATCCAGAGCCTTAAGGAACTCCGGGCGTATCTCATCCACCACCAGGGCCCTGTCACCAAGGAGTTTTTTGACCACCTCGGTGACTTCAGTCACAGGGATGAGAGAGCCCACCTCAGAGTCCCCAGGCTCTGCTTCCTCCTTGAACCATCACCTTATCGTGGTGGAGGGTTTGCGTGTCCCAATGATCCTAGGAGCTATGTTGTCCAGGGCTTTATGCCCCTGGTAGGGCCACCCAAAGCAAACTGGTCCTAGGTGAGGGATGAGACAAAGAGCGGTTCAACAAACCTCCGATGAAGAATAAAAACCTTGGACAACGTTTTCCCTTGCCTGGACGCGGGTCACCGGGGCCCCTCTCTGGAGCCAGGCCTGGAAGTGGGGCTCGATGGCGAGCGCCTGGTGGCCGGGCCTGCACCCATGGGGCTCGGCCGGGCACAGCCCAAAGAGGTAACGTGGGTCCTCCTCCCCATGGGCTCACCACCTATGGGAGGGGCCAAGGAGGTTGGGTGCAGTGTGAGTTGGGTGGTGGCCGAAGGCGGGGACCTTGGCGGTCTGATCCTCAGCTACAGAAACTGGCTCTTAGGATATGGACTGTCACCTCTCTGAAGGGGAAGGAGCCTGAGCTAGTGCGCGAGGTCGAGAGGTTCCGGCTAGATATAGTCGGACTCACTTCGACGCACAGCTTGGACTCTAGAACCAATCTCCTTGAGAGGGGCTGGACTCTCTACCACTCTGGAGTTGCCCCCGGTGAGAGGCGCCGAGCAGGTGTGGGCATACTTATTGCACCCCGACTCGGAGCCTGTGCATTGGGGTTTACCCCGGTGGACAAGAGGGTGGCCTCCCTCCGCCTTCGGGTGGGGGGGGGGGAAGGGTCCTGACTGTTGTTTGTGCGTATGGGCTGAACAGCAGTTTGGAGTATCCACCCTTTTTGGAGTCTCTGGAGGGGGTGCTAGAGGGCATACCTTCTGGGGATTCCCTCGTTTTGCTGGGTGACTTCAATGCTCACGTGGGCAATGACAGTGAGACCTGGAAGGGCGTGATTGGGAGGAATGGCCCCCCCCCGATCTGAACCCGAGCGGTGTTTTGTTATTGGACTTCTGTGCTCGTCACGGATTGTCCATAACGAACACCATGTTCAAGCATAAGGGTGTTCATATGTGCACTTGGCACCAGGACACCCTAGGCCTCAGGTCGATGATCGACTTTGTGGTCGTGTCGTCGGACTTGCGGCCATATGTCTTGGACACTCGGGTGAAGAGAGGGGCGGAGCTGTCAACTGATCACCACCTGGTGGTGAGTTGGCTTCGATGGTGGGGGAGGATGCCGGTCAGACCTGGTAGGCCCAAACGTGTTGTGAGGGTCTGCTGGAAACGGCTGGCAGAGTCCCCTGTCAGAAGTAGCTTCAACTCCCACCTCCGGCAAAATTTCAACCATGTCCCGAGGGAGGTGGGGGACATTGAGTCCGAATGGGCCATGTTCCGTGCCTCTATTGTTGAGGCGGCTGACCGGAGCTGTGGCCGCAAGGTGGTCTGTGCCTGTTGTGGCAGCAATCCCCGAACCCATTGGTGGACACTGGCGGTGAGGGATGCCGTCAAGCTGAAGAAGGAGTCCTATAGGACGTTTTTGTCCTGTGGGTCTCTGGAGGCAGCTGATAGGTACCGGCAGGCCAAGCAGAATGCGGCTTCGGTTGTTGCTGAGGCAAAAACTCGGGCGTGGGAGGAGTTTGGAGAGGCCATGGAGAACGACTTTCGGACGGCTTCGAGGAGATTCTGGTCCACCGTCCGGCGTCTCAGGAGGGGGAAGCAGTGCAGTGTCAACACCGTATATGGTGGGGATGGTGCGCTGCCGACCTTGACTCAGGACGTTGTGGGTCGGTGTGGGGAGTACTTCGAAGACCTCCTCAATCACACTAACATGCCTTCCAAAGTTATTTCATAGGCTTTGGTAATTCTAGTGTTAATCACCAACAATTTCAAAGATTTTTGAACGAAACCAATGCATAGTACCGTATCATTTGAAATGAGGTTGCTGAGGAGATTTTTTGAATTATTCTCTTAAATCAGTATATTAATGACAGAAAAAGGAAAGCCTGTCAAAGAGATGTCTGATTCTGAATGGTTTTAGAAGATGGTATTTCTCACCAATCTCAAACAGCACATCAAAGAGTTAAATTAAATTTGACTACAGGAAGAAAGTATAGTAATAGAAAAGGCATTTGAAATGAGTCTCCAGTTATTCAGGTTCATTTTCCAGTCTGTGGATAACTTATAAAAAAGCAGCACATTAGATACATGCTTCCTAAAAGACTTAGTTGCCCAAAAAATGAAATTGTTCCAGGAGAGGTTTACGCAGTGATTGAGAGTTGAGTTTTATCACTGGTCCTTGAAGTAAAAAGTTAGCAGATTCCTAATTTAAAGGGACATGGAAGAAAATAAGCAAATGAAAAACTCAATGTATTTTATACAGCTACGGTGGAGAGGAAAGGAATGGAATAGCTGTATAAATAGCTAGAAATCCACAAAGGGAGAAAAATAATCACATATCTTAAAATAGTTTTTTTTTATTGCAAAGCTTTCAACTTCAATTAGACATACAGGAACCCAAGACAATATAAAACAAACAAGGGAAGAGTAGGGGATAGTGCGATTAATGAGGTGGGTTTTGGTCATAACTGGCTGAAATGTGGCTATCCAATGAAGACGCTATTAACAGACATTTGGAAATGAACCCAGCATACGCAAGCTTAAAATGAAGAACATTCACATAATGAATAAGACTTTATGAAAGAGTGTATTTGATATTTGAACATCAGCCTTTACACATACATTTCACGACAACAGTATGTCATTATCACTGTAACACATGAAAAAAATTTGTTTTAGCTAGGTGTACAACTTTTGTTGCCTCACATCTGTTATGTCATCCTTTATTTACGCAGATCATTGTAGTAGAGTACATACATTAAATATATGCATTTCAAATAACAATATATAATTTCCCTACAGCTCACTGCCAGGTAAAAACATCAACACACACTTAGGCTATGAGAATTTTGCTATATGATGCCTTCAGCTGGCGGAATGGAAGATGAATGAGTGCAGGCTACATGCTGCTAATGGACACATGCACAAATATAAAGTTTATCAGCAGGCAACTGGCAGTGATAAGGAGCTGCAAGGAAAATTAAGA
>JANRMT010062814.1:128367113-128397691 GCA_026402145.1 Polypterus bichir lapradei
TATATATGTGTATATATATGTATGTGTCTATATGTGTGTGTATAGCTTTGGTCACTGAGTGCAAGGGAAAAATAATAAAATATAGTCTATTAGTTATTAAACAGTAAAACATTAACGTTTTAAGAAGTACAGGTACATTGAGCACTACTCGAGTGGTTGCGGGTAAACTACATTTTTAAAGACGGTATAACAAAACAGGTAAGTAGTACTAACAGCAGCTAAAATGTATATGGATCATCTCTCGGTAGTTGATCCCTTTTGAAAGGCGCTACACGACGGCTGTGGTATAGAAATTACATTTTCTATGTGAACGTTCAAATTTCTGCCTCTGGTAATGTGCCTCACCGGTACTACCAACAATTAAAGAAAAATTCTTTTGTGTCCTCTGCAGTGTTAAGAGAGAAAGGCTTTGGTTTGGGATAAAATGAAAAAAGGTGTAAAGAAAGGAAAGTTGCCTTTTTCTTTTATATAGTATAGAGAGATGTGTTCGGTGACGTTATGATCGCCTTTAGGGGACAGTCGCGGTGGGTCTTGTGTAGACTGGTGAGACGTCTCTGCCATTAATCGGCTGTGATGGCACTGTCAGTCCTCCACTCGTGTGCGTGTCTTCATAATCCGAGCTGAGGACCTCATAATCGTATACATGCAAAAGAAAGTGTGAATCGCCTTAATATTATTTTGCCGTGGTGTAGAAAAGGGGTCCCGTGTTTGCACTTGTCTGGGCTATAGCTCAGGGGGAGGATGAAAAAAATTAAAAGTGCTCACTTTGATTTAAGGCAGAAGCGCGCCGGCTGCTCGACTTTTGCTGGGAAGGAGACCCCAGTTTTTGTACACATGTTCCACAAATGAGACACACGGGTTTACCGGCAATGTCAGTAAACATATACTCAGCCTCCCATCGGTTTTTAAAGGCTCTATTTTCAGAATCAACTTTTCTCTTCGGCATCGTGTGGGCTAGCTTCACAATAACTTGCAGCAACGCGGTAAGTGTTCGGCAAGGCAGCTGAAGCGCTGCATTATGGGATCTGTAGTTTATTGTGTTACCAACGCTTCATATACCCGGGCCATTAATAACAATAATACAGTATATAAAATGATCTCGCGGGCCGGATATAATTACATGCCGGGCCGATGTGGCCCGCGGCCCTTGAGTTTGACACATATGGACTAAATAGAACTTGAAAAGATATATTTTTTCGTACATCGAGCCCGCGTGCTATTGTGGTTTTGCCTGCATGTCTCAATAAGTCATCCTCCCCTTGCTCTTACTCGGTGTATTCATTAGATGAACGGTAAAAAAGTATGGCTTTACCAAAACAATCATTGATGGCGAATAAAGTATCCATTATTCGAGTATGTAGATCGGGGTATATATATACATATATATATATATATATACCCGCGTATCGCAGCGGAGAAGTAGTATGTTAAAAAAGCTATGAAAAAGAAAAGGGAACATTTTAAAAATAACGTAACATGACTGTCAATATACAGTATTTGTTTTGTGAGTGTTACTGAGTGTTGCTGTCATCAAGGATTTGATTATCATTATTTCTTTCAATCAGGTTCGTATTTGTAGGATGATTTGTGTTCAAGTTACATTCCGTGTTTGTCAATTGTTGTAAAGATGACAGGTTTCATTCATCGATTCGTTTCTTACTGCATCAATAAACAGCTCGTCTTCTTCTTTATCTGAGACCTGACAAACTGCATGCACGGGTTTTTTTTTTTTACACTGTCTTCCTTTAGCAGGACATTGACTTTTTCCACCGTGTGCTTTGTTTCCGAAGTAGCTGCATTTATGAATATGCTTGTATGTATCAGACGCTTCATATTTTTTGCTGCCTTTTCAATTGTGTAATTCGGTTTTTGTTCAGCGCTCTTTGGAACTGTTGCTTTTTGTCTGTGCACTGCGTCCGTTCACGTGAGCCGCTTGGTGTTCATGCATCGAAGGTTCCCAGCTGTGCTGGTGCCATCTCGTGCGATGTCCACGGCTGTATTTAATGTTAAGTAAGACCCGGCACATAAAAGTTTCTCTCGCAGTTTCGCTGAGTTTGTGCCAAACACCACCCTGACCATCTTATCTTCCTCTGCATATGCATAGTCCGTCACCCGTGAATATTTAGCGGCAGTGTTTCTATCGGATTGCCGCTGACGGACGGCCTTATATGGGCAGGCACTAAATTACAAACGCCAGCGGCAGCCTGTCTATGAACTTAATTTAAACTTTACGTTTACACCGTGCTTTGTTTCCGAAGTAGCAGCACTCATGAATATGGTTGTATATGTCAGTCGCTCGCTTCTTATTGTTTCCCTGCCTTCTCAATTATATAATGCATGTTTTCTTCAGCGCTTATTGGAGCTCTTCCTGGTTTGCTACATACTGCGTTGATAGTCAGTTCACGTGATTACATGGGAGGCGTGATGATGTCACACGAAACTCCGCCCCCCACGGCCATCCAGCTCAACTCCATTACAGTATATGGAGAAAAATAGCTTCCAGTTACGACCATTACGCGTAGAATTTCGAAATTAACCCTGCCCAACTTTTTTAAGTAAGCTGTAAGGAATGAGCCTGCCAAATTTCAGCCTTCTACTTACACGGGAAGTTGGAGAATTAGTGATGTGTCAGTGAGTGAGTGAGTCAGTCAGTGAGTGAGGGCTTTGCCCTTTATTAGTATAGATAAATCCCTCCTCGATAGTGGGGGTTGCATTCCAGACCCAATCAATAGGTGAAAATCCACGAAGTAGAAATCATGTTTGTATGGTTATTTTTATATATTTTAAGCCCTTATAAACTCTCCCACACTGTTTATAAATATTCCCCGCACAGTTATACAGCATAAACCCTTTGTATTCTCTTAGATATTAGGTAAGATTCATTGAAATTATGTATGTATACACACGGTTTATATACAGTAAAACCTAAATATTATTTTAAAGATATCGAGTGTCTCCGATATCACATATGTTACTGCCATTACAACAGACAGGCCACAAGCAATAAATACGTACAATGCAAGAAAAATTATATACAGTAAATGTGTGTACAGTGACACTAAACGTACATACGGTACAGGCCAAAAGTTTGGACACACCTCCTCATTCAATGTGTTTTCTTTATTTTCATGACCATTTACAGCACTCCATCACTCTCCTTCTTGGTCAAATAGCCCTTACACAGCTTGGAGGTGTGTTTGGGGTCATTCTCCTGTTGAAAAATAAATGATCGTCCAACTAACCTGACTTCTGCACAACACAACTATTGGTCCCAACCCCATTGATAAAGCAAGAAATTCCACTAAATAACCCTGATAAGGCACACCTGTGAAGTGAAAACCATTTCAGGTGACTACCTGTTGAAGCTCATCGAGAGAATGCCAAGAGTGTGCAAAGCAGTAATCAGAGCAAAGGGTGGCTATTTTGAAGAAACTAGAATATAAAACATGTTTTCAGTTATTTCACCTTTTTTTGTAAAGTACATAACTCCACATGTGTTCATTCATAGTTTTGATGCCTTCAGTCATGAAAATAAAGAAAACACATTGAATGAGGAGGTGTGTCCAAACTTTTGGCCTGTACTGTACATGTACTAAGTACTGTAAGTAGAAAATTAATAATGGTTACTCACCAACAATGACACGACAACTTGTCCGATAACGAGGAGTTTAATTTTACTGCACAACAACGGAGAGCGTTACAGCTCTTGTAAAGGAGCCTCTTCAGGCAACTGTATAGCACTGCCATTGTTCTTCTTCCGGCAGACTTCAATCCAAATCCCTAAAGCAGATTCCATCCGGACTACTGCCTTATTACATCCACTTACAACTCGTTTTGCACCCTGTTTAAAAGGACACTGCGGCCATAGATCTTATATTCCTTTCCTACTTTTTAAATAAAAAGAATCGTAGCCTCATTGATGCTGTAATGGCGTCCTACAGCGGTGTAGCTTTTTCCTTCCTTTAACACATCCAAAACATTTACCTTTTCAGCAATCATTAACATCTTCCGTTGGCGCTTGGGCACAGCCCCTGAAGCAGTAGCAGGAGCAGATCGTTTTGGAGCCATAATGAAGGGCTTGACTACACACAAAGATAAACACAAAAGAGCACAAAAGTTAACTCTTTACACAGCGAAACACGTTGATGCTGAAATGAGTGAGACGGGACTTCCTGGTTAACAGAGCGGAATCGAATTCAGCACTCCATCGCTAAGCCATTCAGCACACAGGAACTTAACTGCGTGCTCTGATTGGTTAGCTTCTCAGCCATCCGCCAATAGCGTCCTTTGTATGAAATTAACTGGGCAAACCAACTGAGGAAGCATGTACAGGAAGTAAAAAGACCCATTGTCTGCAGAACCTGCGAAGCAGCAAAAAATCCGCGTTACATATTTAGATATGCCTACATATAAAATCCGCGATAGAGTGAAGCCGCGAAAGTCGAAGCGCGATATAGCGAGGGATTACTGTGTGTGTGTATATATATATATATATATATATATATATATATATATATAAATAATAATAATAATAATAATAATAATAATAATAATAATATTATTAATAATTACAAGAAACAAACAGACATCACAAGATCTAAGGACATACCTGTACTTTTTGGGGGTATTACAGGACAAAGGAAATTACCTGACACATTATTTTTATTTCTCAATATCCGATAATAAGAAAGCTGTTGGAAGCGAGGTATTCTTAGGCACTAAATCCCTTTTTGCTTCAGGAGTTAATCACACAGAGAAATGGGGCATGCAGTTCATTCAAATTAATGCCACAAGCAGAACAGCACCACTATATAAGCTGTAGTCACACAAAGAAATGGGACTGCCAGCCAGTGAAAAAGAGCACCTGCCTTGCAAAGGAAAGAGATGAGGTGTCAAGCTGCATGGAAAATGAGATGTGAAACGTACAAAGAAAAGTTAAGCGAAATTCAAAGATGACATTAGCAAGTGGCCTCCTTGGGTACATGCAGTACTTCCTGTTCTATCGGTTTCTTCTTATTCCTCATGATGCAGTACAATATACACTAACTCAGGATTATTCAAGATTAGTGATTGCCAAGCACCTTTTTTATATAGAAACTTCAAGAACAGTTCATTTGGGAGACGGATTGGTTTTAAGACATATGCAGTACGGCAGAGAAATAAGGCATTTCCCTAGGAGGTCAAACCGGTACCTGCCACCATGCTCCGGATTGCTGAGTAGAAACCAGGAACTGCCACAACAGTGTATTGACTATCTTCAAGCCCTATGTACAACACAAGCCAGGAACAAGGCATACTCTGGTCACTATAAACATTTGAACAGATAACTAAAGTGGTTGCCCTTAGAAATAACAGAGGAGGTGGACACAGTACATAGTTCACAATATTAATTCTTATTACCTGTTCTTATCTGTACAGTAGGGCTAAGCTGATGGTTGATAATACTGTCCATTGGAAACTGGCTTTACACATTATTGATGTAAATAAATTTTGATTGGCTCCAAGCATTTGAAGAAATGTTCTGAAACTACCAAACTTTAGCTGTCTTCTTTTTTTTAATCTGATGCACTTCACAAGAAAGCTGCAAGGCACTCGAATTTGCAGCAGGTTGCATGTGAGATTCTTGTGTTATGCAATTTCAGTAGGAGTGTGCTGATGCTGAGGGAAGGCAACCTGATAAGTGTGTCATGCTCCATGTTTGAATGGGAAGAGTTGAGGTATATTTGTAGCACCATGCCACTGCAATGCTTGCAGACTTTGGTTTCTGGCTCTTTACATCACTCTTTTAGATAGCTTACTATCCTTAAAAAGTTCACTTACTGTAGCTTCACAATTAGAAATCCTTTTGCAACTTTGGCAGCTTACCCTTTTAAAGTGTCCCCTGATGTGGCTCATTTGAGTGATGGAATGTCAGCTTATAATGTGGGTGATTGATCCTCATGCTAATGCATCTTGTCTGTGACATTACAATATTTTTCATTCACAATCCGTTTTCCTAATCTGCTTATTCTAGGCATTCTCAGGGCAGCCAGAACTTATCCTTGTGATATATGGTGGTACATTTCCATGGTATATGGGTAGAGCAGCTAATTATTCATAATCCATAAGCATTTCTCCCTAAAAGTGCCAAAAGGTGATGGTATCATGTATCAACATGTTTTAAAGGGATGCAAACTTTTGAGACATTGCACATTCCTACTGTACAGTGCTTAAAATGTTGAGTTAATTCCATGGGACACAAAGGTGCAGCATGTAAACATTAATAAGTTAAAGTAAACCACAATTAAATGTACAATATACTGCTTTTGATGTAATCCCTCTAAAACTTTGCAACAGTACAAACTTAAATATTAAAGCATCGCATTCAAACCTGACTGAAGCTACCACTTTCACAGAATGTGCTAGACTACAAAATTTTATTTATACCCAATTGCGTTTATTCCTACAAACTATCTGTATGAATTCAAAAGAATACAGTTTCCTCTAAAACTGAATTTTGCAAAGAACAACAAAAGCCAAGTCACTGGGAAAAACAAGAACTGATTTATGCCAGAACTATTTGACTCCTGTGCAATTTTACGTAGTGTGTTCAAGAGTAAGGAGATCATGAGAACCAATAATACTATTCCCTTGTGAGAAATTGTATACAGGAAAGTACACAGCTACTTACATAATACTTCTGATACATTTAGTCTAACCTTTTCACTATAATCGAGGCCCATTGTCAGAGTAAATTTTCCAGGTGAAATAAGGTAACAACTTCTAACACATATAAGTGTTTTTTGTGAAATGTATGAAACTTCTTTTCAAATTGAGCATATAATTACCACAAAAGTATTATTTAAACTATTACTACCTAGGGAGTAGCCTTTATGACCAACATGACTTTTTACAATACTGTATATGTTGCAAAATATTTATGAAGTTAAGCTGCAAGCAAAAAAATTTAAGTTGATAATTATACATTATTAAATTTTCTATGCTTTATAGTATTGGTATTTACCACTTTTACCACAGAAAAGTGGCAAGTTTTAAAGTATTACAATATTTAATATGTTTTCAATTCAATTCTAAAACAAGTTTGGCAGACGAACTCAGGTATTTTGCTTTTATTAGACAAATTTACATATAACGTGAAAAGCACCTACTTTCGGAGTCACATTTGTTTGTCTGTCTATTCCAATAAAAAAGTGGACCTATTCTCTTTAGATTTGCAAAATTCATTCTTCAAGGAAATTTCAACTTCTGCTGAGATATCTCAGATATTGTACACTGTACACATTCCTGAAATTTTGAAAACTCCCACTATTAAAACTGAGATGCACATGCTCAGCAACATCAATTTTGAACTAGTATACCGTTTCAAATTTACTCTGAGACAGGTTACTTAAACTTGTATGTTTTGGAGATTTTTGTCCTTTACTCATACAACATCCACTCCTGATGGCAAAACAGAAAAGCACTCATAGCAGCAAACCCATCACATCCAACAACTAACATTAGTACATCAATCATAACAATATTTTTCTTACTTGACCTTGAATTTGCTGTCTATGAAAGCTATTTCAGCCCCTATATGCTTATTTGGATTCCATTTTTAACTACAAAATATTGTAGTGTTGTTAAAAAAACATTTAATTTGTGTACCTTACTAACAAAGCAAGTGTTTTGTATTCGATCATAGCTGTTATTTTTGAATATGACTAAATGTTACAAAAATCTCTCTATTATAAAAAAAAAAAAATCCTGGGAGGGAGACTAGGAAGACGAGACGTGATCTTCTCAAAAGACAATTTGATGTCCCGCGAGAAACACTTTAACATCACACGAGACAAGGCAGTGAGACCACATTTAAAACAAGTTCATGGACATCTAACCAAGCAGTTGTTGGAATGCCTTGGGCAGTCAAACATCATGTGCTCCCAGCTCTTAAAACAACAAGTGACAAGCAGAACACACAGCTTGCCATCAGTAGCAGGAAGCCAGCAGATGATCCGACTGCTTCTCCTTAGCGTGCATTCAGAAGACCCCCCCCCCCCCCCCTTTTTTTTTACAATGCGACCGGCAGAGACGCGAAGTGGAAAAAGGACAGCTGCTGTACAGGCTTTGAAATGATCGACGCAAAGTGCAACAAGCAGAAAACGCAGCTCAGCAGCAGAAACAAGCCAGCAGATGATCCGCCAGCATCTCCTTAGCGTGCATTCAGCAGCCCCAACCCCTTCACAACACGAGCAGCATTATACGTTCTGCGAGAAAGATTTAACCACACCTGGGGCCGGAAATAAAGGAAGTATTGTTTTTACAAAAGTTTTAAAGTAAAACTGAAAATAATGCATATGTAACAATTCACATGAAAATGACAATCTCTTTAAATTGTATACAGTAGACCCCTGTGAAGTCGCGGTTCAGAGTTCGCGGTCTCAAGTCATTCTCGGATTTTTTCTTAGAACCTAACAAATAATCGTTAGCGGAAACCGCAAATATCCTCCACAATTTTTATGGCTTTTTTTGTGGCAATACTGTACTATAGAGAGAACAGGAAGCAGCTGTACAGAAAACCGCGACTTGGGATGGTGAAAGTAGCCAATAGAATTTGAAACTGCAACTCTCAGCAGTCCCTGCAGTGGCTCTAGATTGGTCTTCTGCTGAGGCTGTTGAGGTCAAAGGATGTCAGCGCAGCTTTTAAAAAGGGGGCCGGTGACCAAAAGCAAAAAAAAAAAAAAAGTTTTTGCAATTTGTATTTCAAGTTCCTGTCTGTCTGCCTTGAGTTGGGTTACCTGCACTTATTCATTTTGTCCTAGATCATTTCATGCGTCTGTATTGTCTGCCTGTGTACACGAGGACTGCAAGTGGATTCTTGGCCATCCTGCAAAGAAAGGAGCGCTCCTGAACCCGTCTTCACCATTTCAGGAACTACCGGTAGGACTGTCTGTACATTCCCATTCAATGTGTGAATCTCTGGACTATCCATTTTCATCCGTTGCCATTTTTCATGAACTTTTTCATGATTTACTGTGTGTGTTTTGTTTGTGCTTTGCTGTATTTAATGTGTAATCCCCGTAAGGTGAACAGGGGTGGTATCGTCATTTTCTTATTTCATTTGTTTTTATTACATTCTTTATTTGCCATTTGATTACCGGTTTGCTTTGTTTTTGTCTCTGATTGCTTTGTTTTTCTCTCCTCCCCAAGACATTCTCTGCTCCTGCTGGGGGGTTGTGCTCCCCTACGATGTTTGTCTATTGTTTAATCGATAACTAACTGCATATTGAGCTCCTTTTACTTCTGAGACATGTTTGTCTGAAGTGTTTGTACAGACAGGAACTTTATTCAATCTCCTGTGTTTCTGTGCCGCAAGCGTTGCACTTTGTACATATTGTTCCATTAGTTTTTAAAATAGTTTTTTACAGTTCATTAGCAATGTGCAAAATGATAGTGTTGCAGTAATTGTGATGCTCTTTGCATGAAAAAAGTAACATTTCACTTTTTCTTTGTTAATTGTGACATTTACTTAAAGTGCAGCAAAAAAGTATTTGCCATCCAGGGATGCATTAACCCTACGTATGTGGCAGTTTAAGGGTTAAAGCCCCAAGATGCCGCCGAAGCAAGCTGCACCGTCTAAGGCTTCTGGCAATAAAAACGCGCTTGCATGAATTACAGTACATATAGCGGTAACATCGCTATTTTATATTCTAGCACTGCGGGAGACATAGCAGTAAGTATACAGGTTTACCTTTACATTCTTTTTAGGTATGTATTAAGATGAGTTTGAAATTAAACTGAAGTGTTTGTTTAAAATATGAAAATAGGCATTTTTTTTTAACCACATCCAAAATTCGCGGCTGCTCTAGGAACATAACCCCCGTGAATTTTGGGGGTGTACTGTATTCGGTAAACCAAACCCAGGGGTGGGCGAGCGAAGCCCCCTAGTATTTAATAAAAAAAAATGTGATAACTAACTTTTTGATAATGTCACTAGAAAATATAAAAAAGCTTGAACTATCACCAAAGACCACTAAGCCTTCAAATGCATGGGAATGTTATTGCTGTACGTAAATTTTCTTACTTATTTATGTTAGCTTTGCTGAGATGACGAACTTAGGGCTATCATAAGAAAACACTGCACTGATTATCAGAGATTTAATGAAAGCCTAGAGAGTAAAATAAAATCATAACTGTTTGAGTAGTATAAAAAAAAACCCACTTGTTTATTCAGTACTGGTTAATTTACTCTGCTCAAAGATTACCTTACAAAATAAAAAATGACCTTTAAAGGACTTAGTAAATAAACGTTTCTTACTTTTTACAACATCTGCTAATTAAAGCAATCAATGCCTTAAAAATCAGTTAAAAAAGGGAGTTGTCAGAGAACCTTGGTGGGTTCACTCTGTCTGATTTACAGTTAACTACTATAATTAGTTCTGTAAATTACAGTGGGCAGCACATTCCATACAGTTAATATGTAGTCTTGAGGATAGCAGTAATAATTAGCAGGATAACCAGTACCTAATCATTTAAACAATAAAAACCTCCTACAACTCTTTGTGGAAAATAAATTAAAACAATTTAAAAAATAAACTTAAAAAACTGTGATGTTTTTATTTGAATTTAGCACCGTTAGATGAAGGGGTAAGAAACACCAAGTACAAACAGCCCTAAATATTAAAGGAATACCCCACCCAAAAATGAGCTCTTTGCGTTCATAAGAAATACTTAACAGTATGAACACTTCGAAACCACTTCACTTTTTTGTCCATCACCTCCTGACTTAATGCTACAAAAAAGCCAAACATATGATAGAACATTCAACTTGTTGTTATGCCTTGCTTATCGGAGTTCCCCTCTATTTTTGCCCCTCCAAACCCGAAAAATTCTCATTTTCAGGCCAGTTTTGAACCATATTTTATGTAGGAGATCTCACCCTTATATGAAAGAGTAAACCAATAGGTGTGTTCAGCAAAAATAGGAAGAATTATTTGAAGTTGTGCATGTCACACCAACTGACCCCATGGTCTAAACCCTTAATTGGATACAAGAGGTGAAAGTTAACCCTTTACATAAAAACTTTGTTTAAAAAAAAAAAAAAAAAGAGGCTCAGTAATATATGCACAGAGTGCTGTTTCCGATCATGAATATGATGATATTTTTGATATCTGATTCTTTACCGGTGGTCCTAGCCCTCTAAGAAAATCTCCCAGAGGGTTAAAAATTGCAAATTTCAAACACAAGCATGTGGAGTATAGTATTAGATTAATTCAAGGTCAGTGATTATGAATATGATGTAATTTTTGATTACTGAACTGGCACAACTATTCTTACTTATTATGTACTTCTACCTCATTAAGTAAATTATTATACTTCTTATGAACACCCCAAATTAGGGAGACTTATGGAAACTGATTTTTTTATATGTTAGTTACCAAATGTAGTTTGCAGTAACGGATGAAAAAGAAAATTTAATCTCACATTCTTGTGTCAGAATGTTTCTGATGGAAAGGAATCAACACTGAACAGCATAAAATCTTAAAACTCCCTCATTACTCAGGTTGTATAATCTTGATGCCAAGTCATCCAGCCATTTGTTCACAATGTGCAAAATGCATGCATTTTCTGCAAAAATATTGGTAAATAAATACTTCTTGAAAATGAAAGTAGTCCATAAACAGGAAGCCCCTTCACATGGGGTAGAACTTTTAAATTGAAGACAGGGCTCTCCACAAAAACGTAAGAAAAAATGTTTTTACTCTGCCAACACATAAAAAAATAAATTTTTTGGGCTGAGTATTACTTTTAGTGTACTTAAAGCAAAATATACACTGCTCAAGCAACTTACTGCAATAACTGCATAAAAGTATTGAAATGCAGCCTATATTTCAACAGACTTTGCATTTAAAAGACACTAAGCATTTAAAATCTTTCAGGATACTTCATATTTATATGGAAACAGAATCAACATATATTAGTATCAACACATTATATATACTAAAATGCTGTCATTTTAACTCAAACTCCACCCAAAGGACAGTCTGTACAGCTTCTAAAATCATTGGGAAGGACCTTCCACAGCTTCATGCCATGTACTCAAACAGCGTGTGAGGAGACCTGAATCCATCATCTCTGACGACAACCATCAAGTTTTTGCTTCTGCCTACTGGGAAGTATTACTGGTGCCACACATTTCACTCCGCCCACTTCAGGAAATGTTTCTTACCCAGGTCAAGTCAATTAACTCCCAGTAACCTCATCCTATTTGCCCTGAACTGTCTATTGTACCCACCTGCTGGTTTATGTTAATTCTACTGTATGTTACTTTTTATTTAACTCTTATCTTAATTTACTTTACTTATTTATACTGTTTATTTATTTATACATCACCCTGTGCCACAGGAATTTCACTAAGCTCCTACAGTGTATGTGACAATAAATATCTCTAATCTAATGTCTAATCTAACCAAACAAAAAAATCCTCTTTTATAACAGAAATAGCATATTATATGACTTTCAGTTGAAACTTAAAAAAATTTGTTTTCTTCAACAATGACAACAATAGCATCAACTGCCTCACTTTACCGGCTTTAATATACATTTTTCCACCGGCAAATTGTGGACCCTCTGTAACCTACCTGAGCGCACCGTAAAACACCACTGCCCCCAAGAGCCCATGTAAAAACTAACTACACGTTACGGACAGTCACAGAGCTCACTACGACCAATACTGACTTTAAAAAAAATGTTTCTCTGAGACCATAAAGTCAATTACTGAGCGGATCACCCGTTCATATTTGAGTTAGCTAGTTAGTTAGTTTCTTCAAACTATGCACCTTATGCTAGCTGTAATCGATATATCTCCCTTGTTTTCAACCATGTTAAGCCAAAGTCCAAATCGCCTTGCTTCTGCAGCCCATTACAAAATATTCTGTCTCGTCACGTCGATACGTACCTCATTATTTATTTTAATTTTAGACTGATTTACGTTAAGTGACCCCACTTGTCCTGTCCTACCTACTCGCCCCAACTACACTGCTCACGGACTGATTTGACCCATCAGGCCCAGTCTGTTGCTTCAGTGCTAGCGCTGTCAAATCAAAGGGGGCGTCTCCAGTTGAAATCAAAAACATTTTTAAAACCTGTTGGTTTCGTCTTGAACTACACAAATGCCAACAGCATGCCCATTTCCGCACCAACCACAATCACAAACAATCTAATGTAAATTATAACCATGTTTTCGGCAGCAATTAACCCAAATACAAACGAGTCAGGGCTAGCAGAATTGTCCCGTGTTTAAATCTCCTTGGTACTGCATCTTAACGTGGCAGTCCTATAAGTAAATTAAATCATTTTTAATTATAAACAAAGCAACAGCGTACGATGTTAGAGCAGTAGGGAGAGAGCAAGTAAGTAATTAAGTAGGAATTTGACAACACATTTGGATTTGTTTAACTCACAGACAGCACGCTGATGCGGAGTGGGGCCTCCAACAGACACGCCATCTCTCTTCCCCCTACGAGGCACTCCAATCGGAGCCGCACTTTCCACACAACAGAGGGCCTCCGAGCTCAGAAACTTCTCAGCACAAATTACGAATAAATAAATAAAACATATATACATATACTAGTCATTTTATATATTATCCTAATAATTAATAAGCGTCGTATTGAATCTAATGTAGACTTAAAGTAAGTAAATATGATTTTGGTAAATATAGCGAATTGCATTTGCTCTAGTCCGCGGTTGTATCGAAACTAATCATGACATTTTTCACTGTTTATTTATTTAATTCCTCGTTTATTTATTTATTTAAAAAAGAAACAGTGCCTCGATTTGGAGCCAGCAGTTTCCACACACGCATGCGCAGTAGGCTCTTGTGCGCACGCCGATTATAGCGTGTTAAAAAGTTGAGAATCAGCTAGACGTCACCGCTGTGTCGTACCAAAGAGCAACAGTCAAGAAGAGCACAACGGGGACGTTCTCTGGTTTCTTTTTTATTTCTTAATTAGTTTATCTCTAAAATGCTCTTCAATCATTTCTGCCCATTTTAATACACAGAACACTAACATATGATTTGACTGTTTACATTTAAAAAACAAAGTCATTATCTTCAAAAATACACAATAATGTATGAATTAAATTAGAGTTGCATTAACAATCAAGAAAAGTGCCTTTCTTAACCTTTAAAATAAAACAAGTTAATCAATTAGTAATATTCGAACTGTAACAACAGACTCCATTCTGTGCGATAGAAAAATGTAAGTGTAGTGATAATAGCTTACACTTACTTGAAGCTGAGCATGTTACAAGTATACTTACTTTCAGATATTTTTAAAGGGAAAAATTACCTGTATATATTTATCCATGATTTTTAATTCCATCATATAAACCCAGGTGTATGATAGTGTTCAATGTGTTGAAAATGTTTTTGTGAATGAAAACCTCTTCTTTACCTATATACCGCTAAGCTGCACTGAAGCGCATGCGCACACGCACGCGGATAACGTGGTGGCAGTTACGGTAAGGAAGCGTTTTGCATGACGTTATGTACAGGTTTTATTTAATTTATTGTTGGTGTTTTTAGTATTATTTTCTCTCATATTTATCAGTAATAATTTTACTTACTTTTTTGAGTGTGCAGCTTAGTTTAAAATTAATAACGCTTCCTGTGGAATGCCACATTTACTTCATTTCGAACTGTCCAGACGGTAGTCTTAATAAAATAATTAAATGATGTGATATTGTTTCGCATAGCTTTGGTTTAGCTTATCTAGTTAAATAGATTTTCTGTAATTATTATGTGTTCGTGACATTCTGAATGCAGCCAAACCAAAACTAGAAGCTAGGGACCCCCACTCCCCTGGTACCTTGCTCTTAATATGTTACTTTTGTATGCTGAATATTTAACAGAATGTCTGTGGTGGTTCAGCAGGAAGCTGTGATTGTCCAGAATAAGACAACACACTTCTTTATGCAAAGTAATTTTTGATTATTGTGTGTAAAAGGAGAAGTCACTAGTGTAATGTAAAGTGTAGTTTTGAAAGTTCATGAAGTCCTACTGTTTACCACGCTGCTTGGTAGCTTATTCAAAGCGTCTGTGGTTCACTTTGTAAAGAAAAACATTCTAATATTTGTGCAAAATTTACCCTTAACAAGTTTCCAACTGTGTATTCTTGATGAACTAATTTTAAAATAACAGTCTCGGTCCACGGTACTATTTCCCTTCATAATTTTAAACACTTAAATTATGTCTCCTCTTAATTTATCTTGTTTAAATTGAAAAGGCTCCGCTTTTTTCATCCATCCATTATCCTACCCGCTATATCTTAATACAGGGTCACAGGGGTCTGCTGGAGCCAATCCCAGCCAGCACAGGGCGAAAGGCATGTACAAATCCCTTGGCAGGGCGCCAGCCTACCGCAGGCTTTTAAAATTTCTCCTCATAATTCATCCCGTATAACCCTGGAATGAAGCTAGTCACTCTTCTCTGGACCTTTTCTAGTACTGCTATGTCCTTTTTGTAGCCTGGAGACTACACAGTACTCCAGATGAGGCCTCACCAGTTCATTATAAAGCTTGAGCATAACCTTCTTGGACTTGTACTCTACACATCATTCTAACATTTCGTTTGCCTTCTTAATGGCTTCTGAACACTAAGTTGACAGTGTTGAGTTCACTATGACTTCTAAATCCTTCTCATAAGGTGTATTTTCGATTTTTCAGACCTCCCATTGTATATTCAAAAATATAAATGAAGTTTATTTTTATTACAATTAATGCTGAGCACGCTTTATAATCTTACATTTGATTGAATATTTTGCTTTAGATGGTTGCTAGGCAGAAGTTTCCATTAGCAAAAACATAATCAAAATGACCGTTAAATGTTATTTATTCCATATCACATCTGTTGTATTCTGTGACGGTGTCAGGGTGGTAATGTCTTAATCACTTCTCACTCATGTATGGTAAAAATACACACTTTTAAAAAATGTAACTTGTAATCTGTTTAAAACGGATGATTGTATAACACACTGCCAAGAGGGATGTTTCCCTTTCTAACAGTGAAATGTAGACAGTTTAAGTATCTTTTTAGGAGTACGTGGTGGAGCTTTTGTGGTCTAATTGTGGGAAGAATTTTGAAAATCTGTGGGATCATCTTTTTAAAACTCCTTCAGTTTGTTTTGTATAATGCTCTTCACTGAGTTGTTTACATGTTGTTCAAGTCTGCAAATAAAAAAAAGATTTGCCTACTTTGACACTAATGAGCAGAACTGTGTTCTTTTAAAGATGAAAACATTGAAGTAAATCACTTCCACACCCACCCTTTACCCATTGGATGCCTACATTTGCACAAACCAAGTAGATCTCTCACCAACTATGGAAAAACCTACTATGTCACATCATCTTGGTCAGTGGAGTTGCTAGGTTTTTGTCCTGCAGTATGTAAAATGCCGTGTACATATTGGCTTTTTCCATCATGCTATGACTGGAATGAAGACATATTTGGCCATCACCACTACCTTATAATATCAGGAAAGACGTAGTAACTGCAAAAATAAAAAAAAAACAAAACTGGGAGTTATTAGGTTTTTGCATTGTACGTGAGATCTGGTAGTAAGAAAAATGATGAACTGTATGCTAAATATCCCCCCACGTTGAATAATTATTTGATTTTTATGAATACTAACACTGGCT
Organism: Polypterus bichir lapradei; assembly: GCA_026402145.1. Taxonomy (NCBI): domain Eukaryota; kingdom Metazoa; phylum Chordata; class Cladistia; order Polypteriformes; family Polypteridae; genus Polypterus; species Polypterus bichir. The sequence goes on from JANRMT010062814.1 coordinate 128,383,794, forward strand.
TTTTTAAATAAAAGTTGAGTAAAAATTTAATGAATATACCTCTATTTAAAGCTGATGTTACAATTAGTATTTGTATATTTTATATTATGTTTCAGAAAAAGGCACAATATTGTTCACTTGAATAATGGAGGTACTTTTGATAAAATGCTGTTGAATGGGATTTCCGTTTTGAAGTGGTGTTGAGTTTCATGAAATTTCACAGGGAAAGGCACTATATAAATAAATTGTATTATTATTTTTATTGTATACAAAACTTGCTGCTGTGACATGCCAACAACTGACAGATTCTATGTTTCTAGTATGTGAACAATTGAATGTTTATTATCCTCCTGTAACTTTTTGCATTGAGCCTTATATTGGAGTATTATTTAAAATTGTGTTTCGCAGAGGCAAATCACATGTACAGGTGCACCCATGTGCAAAATCTGATCCACTTGTGGCACTGTTATGGCTGTTTTCCTCCTAGCAAACCCTCTGTTTGTTACCAAATATGAAACATTCTGCCACTTTACTCTACAGTTTTGTGACGGTGAAAGGTGTATCTTTTGACTGGATGGAAACTGAGACATTTGAATATGCTCTTCAGAGCCATATACTTCTGAAAATGCGGACTTGGCATTGCAGTCTGGATGGGTGAAAACAAAGAGTTTTGAAAGCGCAAACTCTAATTATGTTCTGATTTGTTCTTACTTATTACATGGCTTTTCCCCGATTGGTTTCTGCTCATTGCAACATGTCTATATCTGATTGGTCACCCACTCTTCATGGAAGAAAATCATATTCCAACCTGGCAGATGCAGAGGAGTTGCTTTTGATGATGTTTGTTGTGTTGCTTACTTGTATGCACAAAATTGCTTTTTGTTCAGTTTAAATGCTGAATATATGTTCAGAAGGCAAATAATTTATTGGTAACTACAGCTTGCAATAAATCTCAGCGTTGCTATCCCTTCAAGAATCTGACAATGTACATATGCCCAGTGTAGGCAAACATTTACAACATAAGTGTTTTCAGTCATTTTAGTGTGTGCGGAGATACTCGCATAAACAATATGAAAACAGTTACATGGATGGAGATCATTTTCACTTAAAAATGAAGTTTTTAAATGAAAACATAGCAGTATGGAAGTAGCCTAAGTCTTTATTGTTTTATTTTATTTTCTTTCTCCCAGGAATGCTTTTTTATTCGACTTGAGGCTAGGAGAGTTAATATCAGTGGCACTTTCTTTTATACAAGCTGGGGCACTGTGAACCAAACTAGTGAAACCCTTGATGGTTCTAAATGTCATACTGTAATGACCACTGAATGTTTCCTCATAACTATTACTTTTGCAGCAGGCACGCTTATCCAAAGCATCTTATTAAAAAAGTCAATATACAAAAAAATGGCGTAAATAGCAGGAAAGATATAAAGTTAAATTATACAGAAGAAAAGTTTGAATTAAAGAAGAATAAGCGTTGAAGAATAATCACTTTGAGCTACATTCTTTGTATGAAAATATGTTATGGAAATAAATGTTGTTAATTCAGTCAGCTTTCAACCCAATTGAAAACTAGACAAAACCAAAGAGGGTGAAAGTTGTAGGTTTAGCAGAATCTTTTAAATTACTGTGCATCATGGGATGCCAGTTTAGTGATGTGGGGAGGGGAAATGATTTTTTTTTTCCTTTATGTATTTGCCTTACATATGACATGAGTAATTAATTTTTAGTGTAACTTTGACTGTTTTAGGCTGTTTGTATCAATACAATAACCAGTTAGGACACAGACTGCAGAAGGCATTTCTGTTCATTTGTGAAGATAAACCCAGAACATTTGGAAACTGCATGTTTCTGATGGCTCTAAAGTGCTGTGTTTTATGCAATGAATAAGTTGTTACTGCGCATAATTCCTCACTGATAACTGAGGTGGAGTGGCTGGTCTTCACACGAGCATTTTTCATAAGTAGTTTATTTAACAGTATTTTGGTACATGTATTTGAGACATTGCGAGCATGCTTCAGGTTGACTTCACATATCGATTATGCAACACAAGTAATGTGTTATTTTCTCATGGACGTTTTTGATAACATTTGCTGTTGTTCAGAAACTTTATTTCCATCCTGCATGAAAATATGAGATATGAGTATGAATTTCTTTGCCTTTACTACAAACTACATGGCATATGTAACATAAAAAATACCATTTTTAGGTAGAGTGTTCCTTTAAACCAGATAAGTATGAAAATTCATCAGTGATTTTTAGTAGGAGAATTTGAAATTTCAAAACTTTATATACTGTGCTCCATTTGAGATATCTCTACAAAAAGTTAACTTTCTTAACAAATTTTCTTAAAGAATAAAAGTTACAACTTTCAATGGAATCGGCCATCTGGGTGCCAATAGACATGGCAATCGCAGTAGGTTCTTTTCACATTATATGTGAATGCACCTAAAAACTATACATGTAGTTCCAATACAACAGTGACTTCAGTAGCATCTACACAATACTTTAACTGCAACTCTAAATATTGATGGTATACTTCTGCACTACTTCCTAACCAAATGCTGGGAAGATTGGGGCATTATAGGTAGTGATGCACAAATTGAGAGTTTTGAGTCTGGTTTCAATCACCAGTATTTTTAGTGGGAAATGAGCCAGTTTGAACCTGATTTTATTTCATGCCCATTCCACATCATGATCCATGCAAGTACAGCTTGTAAACATTAGGATTCTGTTAAGTTCAAATACATTTTTATCTTTTGTAACTTAAAACCCCGGCTGTTGTAGACATTTAAAAGTATAATTTATATAAAATATAAACCTACTTAACATCATACAAAATCACCTTGCGTATTACACAAAATATATTTCTGCAGTTGTGTAGTTACATAGAAGGTCACCTTTAAACTTAGTCGTGTCTAAAATTGTACCTAAAATTGGCAAATGTGCACACATACTGTATATGCATCCTGTAATTCATTCACATTTGATGCCATTTGCGTTTAGTGTTGAACAGAAGAAAATTAATTGACATTTAACTACCAGACTTAATTTTTTTTTTTTAAATTGCATGCTTCCCATAATGTTTCCACACTCTAAAAGGTACATGCTTCAATATTGCACCAGTAGTTACAAAGATCTATCTACAAAGGTGCAGATAATGGGTTAAAAGTTTTTCACCTTATGGTTCAGGTAGCATAGCCATAATGTCATCACAGTGTACAACCCATGACAAGTAAGTCAGCCACAGTGCATATTCAGTTTTTTTTTTTTCCTTCTGGGACAGTAGTTAGTACAGCTGTCTCATGACTCATGAGGGGTGCTTTTAAACCCCTCCCTAGGTACTATGTGCATGGTTTTCCCAAAGTAGTGACAGGTTTCTTTCTACGAGGGATATCCAGAAAAAAAGGTTACAAGTGCCCTGGAGGGTGCAGGGAATTTTTTTTTTTCGAAGGTTGGCATACCTGCGTGTAGGGGGGTCCTAACGGTCAAAATAAGTCCGGGACTGCGTCAGTCAGTTGTGAAATGTCATCACAGCAAGAGAGTTCGTCAACCTCTGCTGAGGCCGTTTGCTCCACCTACCGCCGATGCGAGATTTGTTCGGTCATCAAGTTCCTCACTTTGCGTTGCGAATCCGTGGCCGAGATCCATCGTCAGCATGTGGAAGAATTGTGAAAGAATTCTTGGGTGGGAAACGTTTTTCCAACGATGAGGAGGTGAAGGAGACAGTGGAGAAGTGGCTTTCGGAGGTGGAGCAGAGCGTATTCGATGAGGGTATAAAAAAGCTGGTGCCCAGGCTGAAGAAGTGCATCGAAGTTGACGGCGATTATGTTGAGAAATAAACACATATTTTGGAACATACCCTGTAAATTTGGTTAAAATAAATTCATTTTTCGATTTTTAACAGCTGTTGTAACCTTTTTTTCTGGATATCCCTCGTATATCCAAATAAATTAGATTACTTTTTAGTTTACTTATGCTTAGGTAAAGATGACAAGAGTATTTCAAACTGACTTGGTGAGAGTCAGTATGTGGTGCTGTCTGAAAGTGTCCTGTAGTTGTAGAATTGTTCCTACTTTTGTATTGGAATATTCGGACTACAACATATTGGTAAAAAAGTATTTAAAGTATAGTATCATAAACTAACTTCTAATCTATCTAGCATTAATTGTTTGTAATAAGACAGCAGAAGCCTGTTAAATTTGACTTTTCTTATATTTAATTTGCAGCATCTGTATATGTTGAAAAGTTAAAGTTTTTTGACTAGTCCAAAATCAAATTTAGGAATTTATCCTTTGTTTCAGAAACTTTGCTATTTGAAGACTGTGACTTGACACCAATTTTTCAGATAATCATCCCATTCAATCAGGTCCCACCTTCATACTGTAACAAATTAAATGGTCAAACATGAGTTAATATGTGTCCGTGAAACATTACAGACACTTTGTGAAAGGTTGACTGAGCTAGCCAGGGCTGCAGTTAGCACCAGAGAGCCACCAACCAAAGTTGGGAAGGTAGTCCACTAAAGCACATCTCACCAGTTTATTTCTATATTAAATTGATTCCATATAAAAGTAAAACTCAACCTAATATAACCAGAAAATGTATTTTAGCTGGAGTACCATGCAATAAGACCAATATTAACTGCAGTATATTTAGTAGAAGATAGTAATCTAACCTTATTATATTTTATATGTGAAAACATAAAATATTACAAAGTTTTTGATTACTTAATATTTAGTTTGTAAAGAACTTGAAGTTGATGTTTTGTGTGATACTACCAGAACTGTGAAAAATATTTTATTCCAGGAATAATCAGGCATTGGTGAACATCACCTATTAAAGTATGCACTTAAGAAAGCAATTTGTATATTTTATTAAAAAAATCCACTCAACCAGCACCAATGTAAACATTTTTAACACATTGTTATTGCAATTATAACAGCCATTAAAACAGGAAGAGGTTGTCTGTATTAAAATAAACAAGTAGAATGTAACAATAAGAAAACAATATGGCCTCAAAATGGTAGTGAGTCTTTAAGACTTTTGTCTTAACATTGATGGCAAGTTTTTCTTTGCAAAAAGCAGCTTTTCAGCATTTTCACCAGATAATCTATGTCTTTGTTCAGCTCAGCATCACACTTGATAAAAAAATCTTTCCTTGTCTACACTCACAGAGGGTGCTGAAAGGTAAGATCCCTTATTGTTCTGCCAATAAGCAAGTATCAAGTATCTTTTCACCTCTTGAACATGGTGTTTCTGACATGTAGACTTGCACTTGAGTTGCTGACAGGCTACTCAGGTTTTGCCTTTCTTGAAAACTCTCCTGCAATATTTCAGCTGTGGACTTTAAAATATTTTTTCGAGCGTTACAGGTTCGACCTGATACCATTTCATGCCTCTTTTGTGCTTGTTGCTTTGTTGTGTTGGTTAAATATCAATGATTGTACCTTGGGCTTAAAAAGAAACAGTGATTATTTACAGTATTCATTAACACTGACATTTTTAAAATGTTAATTTACTTTATTGTTGTCATATTTTGAGGAAACCTAATCAAAGTTAATAAAGTAAACAGGTTAGGGTTTATTAAATAAGTGCTGTAAACTTGGTGCTGAATACACAAATAGAATTGATATTTTTCTTGACAATTTAACTGTAAACCTATTTATAAGTGTTGTGTTGGATTTATAATTAGTACAATGGCTGTTAGCATACTCTGGATTGAGTACAGTAAACATACAGTAAAGGGGCTCAGTCCCTATATCACTAAATTTTTTTCATATGGCTTCTAAAATCATGCTTTTTGCAGTTTTCACTTGATCAGTATCCACTTTTTTCTCGTAGTCTTCTCAGTGTAGCAGTTGATGGGATGACAACTGCAGTGTTGGCTATTGAACAGCTGATATCTAATAAGTTACTTGAAAGGTGCACGCAGGGTTAAAGTGTTTCAGTGAGTTCCTCCTGATGGTGGCTGATAATTCATAGTCTGCAGCATATACACGTAAAGCATGTTTTTGCTCTTGAAGACTCTGCAGCATATAGTATGCACTGTTCCCCCTCAACAATACATCCTGTCGTAGTCTTTTCTTTGGCAGCCCTAATTGTGTTTGTGTACAGTATTCTGACGAGATATGTCAGGTGGTGAATGTTTAACGTGTCTCATGCTACACTGATAGAATATCACTTCATTTACTAGTAATTGAAGTGTATGAGCTAAACAAGGTAAGCTAAGCAAATAGAGGCATCTTTCATTGATTTCAATATATTTATAGAGCATTTTCTTGTTTAACACCATGCACTTTACTTTTATTAAAGTACCAGTTTTTTCACATCACCACTCCAGATACTAGATCTGAAAAGAATTGTCTGCCTGGTAGAGTTCATCATGCATTCAAGTGTTGAATTAAACTATGAAATCTTAGACTTTCTACTATAGGCAATGGTTGGTTATCTAAAACAAAAAAAAAAATCATTATTTGTATAAGCAGTACTCTAGGACTTTTCACTGTCCCAGTCATATTTATGCTTCTCTTCAAACAGTGACATTGGTATTGGCTGAGACAGATTTGGTTTCTTAGCAGTTCTGCTGCTTTCACTGCATTGTTGGCAGTTGGTGTGCTCAGCTGAGTGATATACCCCCAAGTAAAATGTGAGTTTGCCATATACCTTTGCTTTAAATCCACCATGCTAACTTTTTCATTACAAACTCTACAGATAGCTATCTTGTCACTTTCTGATGCTTTAAAAATACTCCATGATAGCAGACATTTTCTATAACAGTTTCCACTTAGTGTACCTTGCCTGTACTGTGCATGTCCTCAGCTTAACATATTCTGTATCACAAAATTGGCAGACAAGTCAGGCAGTTATAAGGCAATTGCTGAGTTCACAACAGAAATCAAAAAACAGACAATTTCAATCTAAGGCCCAACTGATCTGTGCATCTTTAACAGTAGGTGGAGGTGATTATTCCTGTTAGTGGATATAACACTCCAGCATATCTTTATGAGTGGTGAATAACTCTGCATTTATGATTATTCTTTTGGAAATTCTATTTTTCTAGGTATGGATTTACTTTCAAAATTGTATGAATGAATAGATTTTGTAAGTTAGGAGCCTCATAGATAATAAACCCCTTTGAGTAACAACACAAGTTTTTCTTTGAAAGTGCAGATACAGAGTAGTTTTTTCTTAAGTAAATGAGAAACATTGTGCCCCTTACCCCCAAATGCCATTTTTTGAGGCTTAAAAATGCATTAAAAAACACATTTTTTGGGTTGGTTGTATCATGAAGGGAACTTTAAATAACAGGTCACTTTCTTAAATACAAGTAGTATCCATACATATATATTTAAGTATAAAAAATGTACTGGGGGTCCTCGGGTTACGACACAGTTCCGTTCCTATGACAGTGATGTAACCCGAATTTTGGTGTAAGTCGAAACACACCCTAGCCTAAGTCACTTACCTATCCCAACACAGTTGTAAAATAATAATCTACAACATAAAAACACAACTAAGCCACAAAAAAGGAAATAATGATATACTGTACTGTAGTAATGTAAAAAATTCCCTTATTCCTGTGGTTGTCTTGCACTCTGGAAGTGGCATTGCAAGGTGGGAAAGAGTGACCTATTGGGAGGAGGAAGCTGGAGATGATTCTACCTGTACTACAGGTGTTTCATCTTGAGAAGCAGCTTATGTAGAGGGTATAGGATCTGTTCCAGGGCTCTCTACCTTCCTGAAGAATTGTTCCGGGCCAGTCTGGAAGGTTGATGAGTTCTTATCTTCCAAAATCTGCCTATAGCATCGCAAGGCATCAATAACAGCTCTGTAGACCTTACTGAATCTGTCATCGCTGGGGTCCTCAGCCTAAAATTTTGCCAACCTATCCTCTATTGTAGAAAAACCTTCTGTCAAGCACTTGATGGTAAATCTCTTGGGTTCTGGGGTTTTTATCTCTTCCTCTTCAATCAGTTGCTTCTCCAGCTGAAAGAAGTCCTCAGCAGACAGATAGATAGATATATACTTAATTAATCCCAAGGGGAAAATCACATACTCCAGCAGCAGTATACTGATAAAAAAACAATATTAAATTAAAGAGTGATAAAAATGCAGGTAAAACAGACAATAAATTCATATAATGTTACCGTTTATCCCACACCCACGATGAGTGGAATGGATGAGATGCATAATGTGGGGGAGGAACAATCTCTGTGACAGCAGTCTGTCGCTGAAGCTGCTCCTCTGTCTGGAGATGATACTGTTCAGTGGATTCTAAATGATTGACCGGAGCCTGCTTAGTGCCTGTCGCTCTGCCATGGATGTCAAACTGTCCAGCTTTGTGCCTACAATAGAGCCTGCCTTCCTCACCAGTTTGTCCAGGCGTGAGGTGTCCCTCTTCTTTATGCTGCTTCCCCAGCACACCACCGCATAGAAGAGGGCACTTGCCACAACCGTCTGATAGAACATCTGCAGCATCTTATTGTGCTCCTCTCCATGTGATGCCAGTAGCTCTGTGACATCCTCAGGCTCCACATCCAAATTAAGCTGTTTACCCATGGCAACAACCTTCTCTGTTACAGCATTCACTGACTTCTCAAAGCCATGGAAGTCATACACAAACTGGGGGCACAGTTTTTTCCACACACCATTTAAATTTTTTTGCCTAACTTCATCCAAGGCAAAAACAATGTTTTGTACAGCATTGTAAATGTCATAAGATTTCGAAAAATCTTTGAGTGTCAGGTTCTTGTCCTCGGTTGCATTAAGGGCCATAGCAAATGTCCTCCGGAGATAGTAGGCCTTGAAAGAGGCAATGACCCTTGGTCCATGGGCTGTAAAAGGGCAGTGGTATTAGGTGGAAGGTAAACCACCTTGACATTAGGGTTAAAATCACTCAAGTGGGCAGGGTGACCTGGGGCATTGTCCAGCACTAGCAACACCTTAAAAGGTAGTCCCTTGGTAACACAGTAGTCCTTCACTGCTGGCACAAAATGGCTGGAAGACCACTCCTCAAAAATCTGAAGTGTCACCCATTACTTCTTGTTAGACCTCCAGACAACAGGCAGTTGACCCTTCCAAATGCCCTTTAGTGCCTTTGGATTCTCTGCCTGGTACACCAACAGAAGTTTGAGTTTGAAGTCACCTGCAGCATTCCCTCCAAGAAGCAAAGTCAGTCTCTCCTTGCCAGCTTTTTGGCTTGGTGCTGTCTCCTCCTCCTTGGTGATATAGATCCTGTTAGGCATACAATTCCAAAAAAGGTCTGTCTCATCAGCATTAAAACACTTGTTCAGCACAGTAGCTCTCCTCTTTAATTAATTCAGTCAACCTATTAGGAAATGTGCTTACTGCTTTCTCATCCCCACTAGCAGCTTCACCCTGTACCTTAAGGTTATGCAAGTTGGCACGAGCTTTGAAACGCATGATCCAACCCCTACTAGCCACAAACTCTTTACTTTCACTCCCCTCCCCCTTTTCACTTTTTACTGCCTGAAACAATCGTTTAGCATTCTCCTGAATCAACATTAGACTTGCTGGTACATGCTGCTGATGCTGGTCTTCCAGCCGCAAAATTAGCAGTCTTTCCATCTCATTCATTATGCCATTTTGCTGTTTAGTAATCACAGTCGATTTCATAGGGGCTGATCCCTTTACATGTTCTAGGATACGGTCTTTAGTCTTAATAATTGTTGCTACAGTAGAGTGGCTAAGGCTTAGCGCGTGGCCAATGTTCGTAGCTGATTCTCCTTTTTCTGATCTCTTTAAAATATATAATTTAACTTCCTTCATGATGGCTTTCCTCTTCTTCAAAGCACTACCATCTTAAGACTCTGACTTTCATTTAGAAGCGATGATGAGAGCCAAAAAGTCTCCAGTATACACTTGTGCTGCACTCAACCAAACTACCTGTAGTTCACCGATTCCCTCACTCATACACCGCGTACTTCCGCCGCAATCAGCCAAACTACTTTACTGTAGTTCACCGATTCCCTCACTCATACGTCTCGTACTTTCGCCACCGGCAACCAACCTAGTTCGCCCCCGTAAGTCTGTAAGTACGATGTTAACAGTGTAATCCGAAACACTCGGGTCTCAATTTTTTTTTAAGTTTTTATGGGAGTGAGCGTCGTAAACTCAAAACGTTGTATGTCATGACGTTGTAAACGAGGACTGTATTTGTTACTCCAAGCCTTTCACTGTTTTTTAATAACCAAAAGTAGTAAACAAATGCAGTTTGCTAGATAACCTTCAAACTTAAAAAAGAACTTAAAAGGAAACCAAGACTTAAGCCAAAGTTATATTTGACCATAAAAAAGTACTGTTCTTGAGGTTTCCAATGAGCTATAGTTGAGCCAGGTAGCTTTGATAGTACAAAAGTTACAGCTTATAAGCAAGCACTCTAAGTGATCAATTTTATGATGTCTGTGGTTTAAAAAAAATGCCTGTATCTCAGGGAGATTATACAGTAGACCCCTGCAAAGTCGTGGTTCAGAGTTCGCAGCCTCAGTCATTTGCGGATTTTTCCTTAGAACCTATCTAATAATTGTTAGCGGAAACTGCAAATATCCTACGCTATTTTTATGCCTTTTATCGTGGCAATACTGCACAGTAGAGAGACCAGGAAGCAACTGTATTGGAAAACACGGCTTGGGATGGTGAAAGTAGCCAATGGAATTTGAAACTGCAACTCCCAGCAGTCCCTGCAGTGGCTCTGATTGGTCTTCTGCTGAGGGTGCTGGGGCTGTTGGGGTCAAAGGATGTCAGCTCAGCTTTTAAAAAGGAGGCCGGGGACCAAAAGCAGAAAAAAAAAGTTTTTGTAATTTGTGCTACATGTTCCTGTCTTGCCTGCCTTCTGTTGGGTTACCTGTACTTATTCGTTTTGTCCTGGATCGTTTTCTGCGTCTGGATTATCTGTCTTCTGCCTGTGTACATGAGGACTGTAAGTGGATTCATGGCCATCCTGCAAAGAAAGGAGCGCTCCTGAACCTATCCACCCATCTTTACCATTTCAGGAACTAGCAGTAGGACTATCTTTACATTCCCATTCAATGTACAGATCTCTGGACTATCTATTTTCATCATTACATTTCATCCGTTGCCGTTTTTCATGATTTACTGTGTGTGTTTTGTTTGTGCTTTGTTGTATTTAATGTATAATTGCCATAAGGGGAACGGGGGTAATATCGTTGTTTTCATTTATTTCATTTGTTTTCATTACATTCTTTATTTGCTGTTTGATTACCGGTTTGCTTTGTTCTTGTCTCTCTTTCTGAGTGCTTGCGGGTCCGGCCAAGGCTGGGTGCGTTCCTGGAATCTTCACCATAAAAATAAAAAAATTGCCGTCTTCTCGACAGTGTGAATTTTAGCGGCACCAGACTGCTACGACGTTATTCATTTCTCCTTGCTGCTGATTGACTGGGATGCATCCCCAGCTGAGTGTTTTTCAAAAAAACCCTCTAAAAAACACTGATAGACTACCTTCACATTGCTGGGCTTACTTGCGGCTACTGTGTCTGTCGCGTGATATGCTTCTCGCGCGACGCTACGCATACTTAAAAGCCTGAACAGCACCTGTCCTTTTTGGCTGATTGCTTTGTTTCTCTCTCCTCCCCCAGACATCCTCTGCTCCTGTTGCAGTCCCGCTCCCGTTGTGCTTCCCTGTGATGTTTGCCTATTCTTTTAATCGATAACTAACTGCATACTGAGCTCTTTTTACTTCTGAAAGAGACATGTTTGTTTGAAGTGTTTGAATAAAGTTCCTGTCTCTACAATCTCCTGATTCTGTGCAATTCTGTGACCCAAGCGTGACACCCCTCAGCACTGCAGCCTGACTGTCTCTGGGATTGAGCCGCTGCACTATAGTCTGCCAGCATCACTGCTTACCTCTGTGTGCTTGCGTGCAGCCAGTTCAAGCGCAGTTCGCTCGGTGATTTCATCCATGGCGGCAGTTACACCTTCTACATATTCTTCCAGTAGTTTTTTTAAATAGTTTTTACAGTTCATTAGCAGTGTGTAAAATGATCAGTGTTGCAGTAATTGTGATGCTCTTTTCATGAAAAAAGTGTTCCATTAAAATTTAACTTTTTCTTTATGAATTGTGATGTTTACTTAAAGTGCAACAAAAAAGTATTTGGCGTCCAGGGATGCATTAACCCCCAAGTATGTGGCAGTTTAAGAGTTAAAGCCCCAAGATGCCACCAAAAGGCCCTGCACCTTCTAAGGTATCTGGCAATGAAAACCCGCTTGCATGAATTACAGTACATATAGCGGTAACATCGGTATTTTACATTCTAGCACTGCGGGAGACATAGCAGTACAGTACTGTGCAGTATACGGGTTTACCTTTTACATTCTTTTTTTCAGGTAATGTATTAAGCTGAGTTTGAAATTAATTTAAAGTGTTTTGTGGGCATTTTTGTAACCCCCGCGAATTTTGGGGGTGTGCTCTGTGTGTGTGTGTATGTATGTGTATATATATATATATATATATATATATATATATACATATACAGACAGTCCCCTGGTTATATATGAGATAGGGACTGTAGGTTTGTACTTAAGTTGAATTTGCATGTACAGTGGGTACGGAAAGTATTCAGACCCCCTTCAATTTTTCACTCTTTGTTATATTGCAGCCATTTGCTAAAATCATTTAAATTAATTTTTTTCCTCATTAATGTACACACAGCACCCCATATTGACAGACGAAAAAAAAATAATTTTTGAAATTGTTGCAGATTTATTAAAAAAGAAAAACTGAAATATCACATGGTCCTAAGTATTCAGACCCTTTGCTCAGTATTTAGTAGAAGCACCCTTTTGAGCTAATACAGCCATGAGTCTTCTTGGGAAAGATGCAACAAGTTTTTCACACCTGGATTTGGGGATCCTCTGCCATTCGTCCTTGCAGATCCTCTCCAGTTCTGTCAATTTGGATGGTAAACGTTGGTGGACAGCCATTTTTAGGTCTCTCCAGAGATGTTCAATTGGGTTTAAGTCAGGGCTCTGGCTGGGCCATTCAAGAACAGTCACAGAGTTTTGTGAAGCCACTCCTTCGATATTTTAGCTGTGTGCTTAGGGTCATTGTCTTGTTGGAAGGTAAACCTTCGGCCCAGTCTGAGGTCCTTCGCACTCTGGAGAAGGTTTTTATCCAGGATATCCCTGTACTTGGCCGCATTCATCTTTCCCTCGATTGCAACCAGTCGTCCTGTCCCTGCAGCTGAAAAACACCCCCACAGCATGATGCTGCCACCGCCATGCTTCATTGTGGGGACTGTATTGGACAAGTGATGAGCAGTGCCTGGTTGTCTCCACACATACCGCTTAGAATTAAGGCCTGGTCTCATCAGACCAGAGAATCTTCAGGTGTCTTTTAGCAAACTCCATGCGGGCTGTCATGTGTCTTGCACTGAGGAGAGGCTTCCGACAGGCCACTCTGCCATAAAGCCCTGACTGGTGGAGGGCTGCAGTGATGGTTGACTTTCTACAACTTTCTCCCATCTCCTGACTGCATCTCTGGAGCTCAGCCAAAGTGATCTTTGGGTTCTTCTTTACCTCTCTCACCAAGGCTCTTCTCCCCTGGTAGCTCAGCTTGGCCGGACGGCCAGCTCTTGAAAGGGTTCTGGTCGTCCCAAACGTCCTCCATTTAAGGATTATGGAGGCCACTGTGCTCTTGGAAACCTTAAATGCAGTAGAAATTTTTTTGTAACCTTGGCCAGATCTGTGCCTTGCCACAATTCTGTCTCTGAGCTCTTCAGGCAGTTCCTTTGACCTCGTGATTCTCATTTGCTCTGACATGCATTGTGAGCTGTAAGGTCTTATATAGACAGGTGTGTGGCTTTCCTAATCAAGTCCAATCAGTATAATCAAACACAGCTGGACTCAAATGAAGGTGATCTCAAGGATGAACATGTAAAC
>JANRMT010062814.1:128417691-128439137 GCA_026402145.1 Polypterus bichir lapradei
ATACCCGCGCTTCGCAGTGGCGAAGTACTGCCTTAAAATTTTTATTAAGAAGACAATTAAACCTTTTTAAAACTGAGGGAAAATATACCAATAATTATTTGTTAAGGATCTCTTTGTATGCCACGTTGTCAGTTCGGCCCTCCAGTTGTAATATGACCAAGCTGTAGCTGTGCGCTGAGCTTACTTTTGAGCATGCAACTTACAGTTGGCCATGTGAACAGTAATCTTGTTTCAAATCTCACAGCTTGGATTGCTGCTGTCATAATCGGTTTGAGTTTCATGGTTTGTTTCAATTACGACATTACAGTAATCCCTCGCTATATCGCGCTTCGACTTTCGCGGCTTCACTCTATCGCGGATTTTAAATGTAAGCATATCTAAATATATATCACGGATTTTTCGCTGGTTCGCGGCTTTCTGCGGACAATGGCTCTTTTAATTTATGGTACATGCTTCCTCAGTTTGTTTGCCCAGTTGATTTCATACAAGGGACGCTATTGGCAGATGGCTTAGAAGCTACCCAATCAGAGCATGTATTACATATTAAATAAAACTCCTCAATGATATACGATATGTTTGCCGTGCGGTGCTTGATTGTTTGCTTGTCTCTGCCTCTATCTCACCCTCTCTGACATTCTCTGCGCCTGACGGAGGGGTTGTGAGCAGAGGTGCTGTTTGGACAGAAGCTGTTTGCCTAGTGAATACGGAGGCACCTCTAAGAAATGCCGCTTTATCGCGGTGCTTCCAAAAGCACACTTATTGATTTTTTTGATTGTTTGCTTTAATCTCGCGCTCTCTCTCTCTCTCTCTCTGACTTCTCTGCGCGCTTGACGGAGGAGATGTGAGCAGAGGGGCTGTTTGCACAGAAGCTGTTTACTTAGAAGATACTGACGCTCCTCTAAAAAATGCCGCGGCAAACTTAAAAGCACACGTATTGATTTTTTGATTGTTTGCTTTAATCTCGCTCTCTCTCTCTCTCTCTGACGTTCTCTGCGCTTGACGGAGGAGATTTTGAGCAGAGGGGCTGTTTGCACACAGGCTGTTTACTTAGAAGATACTGACGCTCCTCTAAAAAATGCCGGCAAACTTAAAAGCACACGTATTGATTTTTTGATTGTTTGCTTTTCTTTGCGAGCGCTCTCTCTATCTCTCTCTCTCTCTCTGAAATTCTCTGCTCCTGAAGAGAAGAAGATATATTTGCATTCTTTTAATTGTGAGAAAGAATTGCCATCTCTGTCTTGTCATGGAGCACAGTTTAAACTTTTGACTAAAGGGTGTTATTTCATGTCTAGAGGGCTCTAATAATGTTAACAGTGTGGGAGAGTTTCTAAGGGCTTAAAATATATAAAAATAACCATACAAACATATGGTTTCTACTTCGCGGATTTTCACCTATCGCGGGGGGGTCTGGAACGCAACCCCCGCGATCGAGGAGGGATTACTGTATTTGTAGGACTTGTGTTGAAGAGACATTCGGCATCTGTCAAGCATTGTAAGTATACAACCAGTTTCATTGATAACTTCACATCCAGCTTTTGAGAGTTTAAACATTTCTAAACATCAAAGTTTCCACTACCTGTGAATCTAAGATGTTTAAAAGGCATTGGCGGTTGTCCAAAGGTGTAAAATATTTGGCCATTTCAGTACACTTAAGCATTTCACTCTTCTAGTGCTCCTTTGTAGTATAATTATCTCCTGTACCGTCATCAGTCCACACCTTGAACCTGTCCCAGTCATTCAATACATAAGACACAATGTTCCTCCGGATATCAAACATGTATCAAACATGTAACAAAGAGAATGGAAAAGGCAGGTGCCATCTCCGGGCATGGAAACCACTTGGTAAGTGACAGTTCTTTGATCGATGGTGATCACCTCGATAGACATGTTAATGGGGGTACGGTTGGAATGATAAAGGAAATGGCTACCTGAACAATGTAAAGTAAGTCTAAAATACCTACACAATAACTATAATCGTAATAAATGAACAATAAAACAGCGGAGAAGCCGTGGATTAAATAAAAAGGCTGTAGTTATCAGCAGGGAGACGTGAATACCGTGGCGAAGCAAGGAAGGGAATGTAGAGACTGGAGCGACAGACGGCCTTATATAGGCAGGCAGCCAACAACGTGGGAGGCGTTGGGATGGGGGACCCAACGCCGCCTCACACGGTGACCGAGCTGCAGGCTATGGATGTATATATGTACGTAAGTAGGATTCAGTTAGCGTTGGGAACCCGCGTACCAAATTTCTTGAAGATGGGCCCATAAGTAAGAAAGACCGTTGAAAAGTTCAATATGACGGCCGACAGTGGCATCATATCACCGAAATAAGTACCAAATTTCAGCCTTCTACCTACACGGGAAGTTGGAGAATTAGTGACGTTGGAAAGTTCAATATTTCAGCTGACAGTGGCGTCACACCACCGAAATAAGTACGTACATTGGTTTCGGTTAGCGCAGGGAAGCCGCCTACCAAATTTCGTGAAGATGGGGCCATGAATAAGAAAGTTCAACATGGCGGACGCTGTTGACCGTTATGACCGTTACGCGTAGAATTTCGAAATGAAACCTGCTTTACTTTTGTAAGTAAGCTGTAAGGAATGAGCCTGCCAAATTTCAGCCTTCTACCTACACGGGAAGTTGGAGAATTAGTGATGTTGGAAACTTCAATATGGCAGCCGACAGTGGCATCATACCACTGAAATAAGTACGTACATCGGTTTTGGTTAGCACAGGGAAGCCACCTACCAAATTTCGTGAAGATGGGGCCATAAATAAGAAAGTTGAACATGGCGAACATTGTCAACCGTTATGACCGTTACGCGTAGAATTTCGAAATGAAACTTGCTTAACTTTTGTAAGTAAGCTGTAAGGAATGAGCCTGCCAAATTTCAGCCTTCTACCTACACGGGAAGTTGGAGAATTAGTGACGACGTAAAGTTCAATATGGCGGCTGACAGTGGCGTCATACTACCGAAATAAGTATGTACATTGGTTTCGGTTAGTGCAGGGGAGCCGCCTACCAAATTTCGTGAAGATGAGGCCATGAATAAGAAAGTTCAACATGGCGGACATTGTGAAAATTAGTGACGTTGGAAAGTTCAATTTGGCGGCCGACAGTGGCGTCATACCATCGAAATAAGTACATACGTCGGTTTCGGTTAGCGCAGGGAATCCGCCTACCAAATTTCGTGAAGATGGGGCCATAAATAAGAAAGTTCAACATGGTGGATGTTGTCGACCATTATGACCGTTACGTGTAGAATTTCGAAATGAAACCTGCTTAACTTTTGTAAGTAAGCTGTAAGGAATGAGCCTGCCAAATTTCAGCCTTCCACCCACACGGGAAGTTGGAGAATTAGTGATGAGTCAGTCAGTGAGTGAGTGAGTGAGTCAGTGAGGGCTTTGCCTTTTATTAGTATAGATATATATAATGTTACTTTTGGGATTTATGTTGACCTTGGTCCTGGCAGTCATAGGCCCTTTCTGTTTCCCTGGACAATAGTAGTCTTAACCGAGATGGGCTAGGGTGAATGAAGACACACAACAAGTCTAAAGGTGTAATAATTCAAAGTGCATTTATTAAAAGCAAACAGCATCTATCAAGTGCAGTGAGACAAAACTTCAAAAATAAATCAACAATAATGGTGATGTGAAGATTAAAAAAAAAAAAGGCGATCCATTTAGTTAAAACTAGGAATAAAATCAAAGTCCTGAATTTTGTCTCATCCAGTGCTCTCTCATCTCCCTTGCTCACCCTCCCAGGTCTTGTAGTAGGGCTGGGATGCCGGCAAATGTAGTCAGACTGTTGGCTGTCTCATCCCAGCCCCTTGTTCAGTACCTACTAGGATCTTCCTGGCCCTTCCTTAGGTGTCTGCAGGTCTCTGCAGCCCATAATCGCTGTTGCTCCTCAGCTCATCAGGGGCAGTTCACCCTTGGAACGTCATTCCCCTCACTCCATCACAGAGCATCCCAAGAGCCTTGCTTCCTCTCCTCAGTACTAGTTTACTATTATTTATGTAATCAGTGCACACACACAAGACTTTTTATATCTGCAGAACTTATTCCTTTGATTAAATTCTTTTATGACATAATTGTAAGATAGAAGTTGTCTCTTTGTGTTATTATTTTTACAGCCATAAAGTGTTTTTACTAATTAGTGATAACAAAATGTAGCAAAGTAGGACCATTTTCTCCTAAAACTAAAAGAGTGCATCAGTCTAACTTGAGTTACAAACCGAATGTATATATGAGAGCAAGAGATTGACTTTGCTTCACATGGCTGACTGTACAGCAAATTTCCAGTGAGACAAATGACTTCTGTTGTTTGGCTTTGTAACTAAAGCAAGTTATTTAGTTTTGTTATTTAACTTAAAAATGTTATTGTCATAATAGACTGTGTTTTATTTCCTTGCTTAATAACTGATTCATGTACACTATTATTATAGTTCTGTTACAATATGTTGTTTACTTATTGCTCTAAATAATTACTGTAATAATTACTGTTTTAATTCTTCATGTAATAGGCTTTTCAGTCTTTGACCAACCTTACGCATAGTCATATAGGGCCATGTTGTCCTATTCTAAATATAAATGGTAAAACATTTATCTCAAAATTTACTAAAGACATAATCTTCATATAAAATTTGAGATATCAAACAACTCTTCCTCCTACCATTGGCAGTACTGTGGCTTTTGTGGTCTAAGTCCTCTGCTTTCCAATATCAAAATCACCTTGGCACATCGTGTACTTTTACTAGAGCATCCCTGGAAATCATATGTGCTTTATGGGCAGTGATAACTGCACTTATTTTTTCTGATTTATTTTAAAACGGTTGATCTTCATACTAGAACTTGTACATAAATGTTTTGTCATTCTTTAATATTCCTTTAATTTTACAGAAGGCTGCTGTTATCATTTTGGAGATAAAAATACTGCAATGGCAATGCAATTTGTATTTTGTAGGTATTACTCTGGAGAAAAAAAAGCACCTTTTCTTACCATTTTCATTGGAGGTAACCATGAGGCATCCAATTACCTTCAAGAACTGCCCTTTGGTGGCTGGGTGGCACCTAACATCTATTATTTAGGTAATGTACTAAAATGGATAGCATATAACTTTGTTTTACACTGTTTATCACACAGCGTCCCTGTCCCTGATTAATTACGTAATAGTTACTGGTATACATACAGAATACATCTTATCTCCTCTGTAATGGAATTGATTACATTAGATAACCCCCCTGAAATAAGCAAAAGAATTTCAATTGGTAGACTAGTCTATTCAGAGTGGGTTTAGAATGGCAAAGAGAGTTTGGAATCTACAGATTTTCAAGCAGTAAATAAATAATTTGAATAAGTTCTTTTACAATTAATTTATGACCAATTAGGACAACCCTTCAATATGTTGTGGTAAAAAGGGGTATAGTAGAAAGTGAATGTAAAAGCTATACATTTGAAAGCTCTGTACATGCTGTCCATTTTCCATTTTTTGTCATTACATAGTGGAAGAAGGTGCCATTGATTCTTACTGGTAATTAAGACTTCTGCCTACTGTGTGCATCAGTAACTTGCATTTAGGGTATAACTATGTGCGATACTTGTTCTTTAGGGCTTTTATGGTTGAACAGTTTAATTTCTTGCAAACTTTTACAATGTGCATAACAAATTTATTGTTGAAATATTAAAAAGTCATTTTTTTATTCTTTATCAAAGATAAAAGTATTTAAATGTTTATCCTTTTCATTCATTTGTTTTTTTCCCCTCTGGACTCATTTAGGCTATGCTGGTGTAGTTCAGTATCGTGGAATTAGAATTGGAGGCCTTTCAGGAATTTTTAAGTCGCACGATTACAGAAAAGGTATGGGATATTGAATTTCATTTATTTATCTCTGTAATTCTGTTTATACTGACCAGTTAAATTGTTTAAATGTGAATGTTGTCCCAAAGCAGCTTTTACTTACTCACTTGTAATTATTATAATTCCTCAGCCTATAATTTACCAACTGTGTGTTCCATTTGCATCTTTGATATAATATTTCTGTGCTGTATTTTACTGAAGGCCAAATTTAATCTTGTGTCTTCATGTAGAATAGAGAGAACCAAGTTTCTGATAGAATAGGAGCCTATGGTGACCAACACTGGGAAGCAGTAGACAATATCATACATGTGCATATAATCCACATGTCAAGTCATCCAGTTCAATGCTCACATTGTGCAAAATGCTAAAATATTGTTAAATAAATTCCTCTGGAAAATGAAATTAGTACACAAACCGGAAGCCTGTTCACATGGGATTGCTCTTTTGAATTGAAGACAGAACTTTTGACCAGTGAATGAGTGGGAACGGCAGGTTTTCAGTTCAAAATAGGAGCCTATAATGACCAACACTGGTAAGCAGTAGACAATATCATACACGTGCATATAATCCACATGTCAAGTCATCCAGTTCAATGCTCACAGTGTGCAAAATGCTAAAATATTGTTAAACAAATACCTCTGGAAAATGAAATTAGTCCACAAACAGGAAGCCTGTTCACATGGGATTGTTCTTTTGAATTGAAGACAGAACTTTTGACCAGTGAATGAGAGGGAACGGACAGCAGGTTTTCAATTCAAAAGCATGATCCCGTGTGAAAAATGAATTCATGACTGAATGTTTGCAGGAAAGCAGGTTTATTTGCTGTGTTTTTATAAACATGGGTGAATGGAACTCATCATTTCATTTTTGGATTGGTCTACTCTAGCACCCAAAGCTTAACACACTCACAAAAAGATATATAAACACAGACCCCCATCCACTTAAGCACTGATTATGAGTGATGCTTGTGCTGTCTCTCGCTCTTCATTACTCCACCAAGGAAGTCCCAAGATATAATCAAGGCATAATGGCTCATGCAACTTTGTCCTTGAGTTATAACTTAGACACATGGAGGCTGATACACCTTGGGTAATACCATTTACCAACCAACAATGCATAATTGCTGGCCAGAGTGGTGTGTTTGTGGCTAAAGGATCTGGGCTGATAACTCGAAAGTTGCTGGTTTGAATCCTGGCAGTGACAGAAGGAGTGCTACTCCATTGGCTCCTTGAGCAACGCCCTTAATGCTCCAGGGGCACTATATAAATAGCTGACCCTGCGCTCTGAAAACTCTGAGTAAGTTTGGTTATGCATAAAAGAGAATTTCCCCTTAGATTAATACAGTGCCTCCATCCATCCTCTTCCACTTATCCGAGGTCGGGTCACAGGGGCAGCAGCTTGAGCAGAGATATCCAGACTTCCCTGTCCCCGGCCACTTCTTCTAGCTCTTCCGGGGGAATCCCGAGGCATTCCCAGGCCAACCGAGAGACATAGTCCCTCCAGCTTGTCCTGGGTCTTCCCCGGGGCCTCCTCCCAGTTAGACGTGCCTGGAACACCTCACCAGGGAGGTGTCCAGGATGCATCCTGATCAGATGCCCGAGCCACCCCATCTGACTCCTCTCAATGCGGAGGACCAGCGGCTTTACTCTGAGCCACTCCCGGATGACTGAGCTTCTCACCCTATCTTTAAGGGAAAGCCCAGACACCCTGCGAAGAAAACTCATTTCAGCCGCTTGCATTCGCGATCTCGTT
This sequence comes from Polypterus bichir lapradei, assembly GCA_026402145.1. NCBI lineage: Eukaryota > Metazoa > Chordata > Cladistia > Polypteriformes > Polypteridae > Polypterus > Polypterus bichir. Next base: position 128,425,307 of record JANRMT010062814.1, read on the forward strand.
CTTTCGGTCACTACCCATAGCTCATGACCTTAGGTGAGGGTAGGAACATGGATTGACTGGTAAATTGAGAACTTTGCCTTAGGGCTCAGCTCCTTTTTCACCACGACAGACCGATGCCTGTCGATCTCGTGCTCCATTCTTCCCTCACTCGTGAACAAGACCCCAAGATACTTGAACTCCTCCACTTGGGGCAGCTCTCGCTCCCAACCCTGAGAGGGCATTCCACCCTTTTCCGGTTGAGGACCATGGTCTCGGATTTGGAGGTGCTGATTCCCATCCCAGCCGCTTCACACTCGGCTGCAACCGATCTAGAGAGAGTTGAAGATCATAGCCTAATGAAGCAAACAGGACAACATCACCTGCAAAAAGCAGTGACCCAATCCTGAGTCCACCAAACCAGACCCCCTCAACACCTTCGCTGCGCCAGAAATTTCGTCCATAAAAGTTATGAACAGAATTGGTGACACAGAGCAGCCCTGATGGAGTCCAAGTCTCACTGGAAACAGGTTTGACTTACTGCCGCCAATGCGGACCAAGCTCTGACACCAATCGTACAGGGACCGAACAGCTCTTATCAGGGGTCCGGTACCCCATACTCTCGGAGTACCCCCCCCCCCCCACAGAATTCCCTGAGTGATACGGTCGAACGCCTTTTCCAAGTCCACAAAACACATGTAGACTGGTTGGGCAAACTCCCATGCATCCTCCAGGACCCTGCTAAGGGTGTAGAGCTGGTCCACTGTTCCACGACCAGGACAAAAACCACACTGTTCCTCCTGAATCCGAGGTTCGACTATCTGACGGACCCTTCTCTCCAGGACCCCTGAATAGACTTTACCAAGGAGACTGAGGAGTGTGATCCCTCTGTAGTTGCAACACACCCTCTGGTCCCCCTTCTTAAAGAGGGGGACCACCACCCCAGTCTGCCAATCCAGAGGCACTGTTCCTGATGTCCATGCGATGTTGCAGAGGTGTGTCAACCAAGACAGTCCTACAACATCCAGAGCCTTGAGGAACTCTGGGCGTATCTCATCCACCCCAGGGGCCCTGCCACCAAGGAGTTTTTTGACCACCTCAGTCAGCTCAGTCCCAGTGATGGGGGAGCCCACCTCCGAGTCCCCAGGCTCTGCTTCCTCATTGGAAGGCATGTTAGTGGGATTGAGGAGTTCTTCGAAGTACTGCCCCCACCGACCCACCCGTCCCGAGTCGAGGTCAGCAGCGCACCATCCCCACCATATACAGTGTTGACACTGCACTGCTTCCCCCTCCTGAGACGCCTTATGGTGGACCAGAATCTCCTCAAAGCCGTCTGAAAGTCGTTCTCCATGGCCTCCCCAAACTCCTCCCACGAAGCTTGACAGCATCCCTCACCAACGGGTTCGGGGATTGCCGCCACGACCGGCACCGACCACCTTACGGCCACAGCTCTGGTCAGCCGCCTCAACAATAGAGGCATGGAACATGGCCCATTCAGACTCAATGCCCCCCACCTCCCTCAGGATTTGGTCAAAGTTCTGCCAGAGGAGTGAGTTGAAGCTACTTCTGACAGGGGACTCTTTCAGATGTTCCCAGCAGACCCTCACAACACGTTTGGGTCTACCAGGCCTGACTGGTATCCTCCCCTACCATCGAAGCCTACTCACCACCAGGTGGTGATCAGTTGACAGCTCCGCCCCCCTCTTCACCCGAGTGTCCAAGACATATGGCTGCATGTCCGACGACACGACCACAAAGTCGATCATCGAACTGAGGCCTAGGGTGTCCTGGTGCCAAGTGCACATATGAACACCCCTATGCTTGAACATGGTGATTGTTATGGACAATCCATGACAAGCACAGAAATCCAATAACAAAACACCACTCAGGTTCAGATCGGAGGGGCTGTTCCTCCCAATCACGCCCTTCTAGGTGTCACTGTCATTGCCCACGTGAGCATTGAAGTCTCCCAGTAGAAGGAGGGAGTCCCCAGAAGGTATGCCCTCTAGTACCCACTGCAGGGACTCGGCGCATACGCACAAACAGCAGTTAAGACCCATCCCCCCACCTGAAAGTGGAGGGAGGCTACCCTCTCGTTCACTGGGGTAAACCCCAATGAACAGGTTCCAAGCCGGGGGGCAATAAGTATGCCCACACCCGCTCGGTGTCTCTCACCAGGGGCAGCTCCAGAGTGGTAGAGAGTACAGCCCCTCTCAAGGAGATTGGTTCCAGAGTCCAAGCTGTGTGTCGAGGTGAGCCCGATTATATCTAGCCGGAACCTCTCGACCTCGCGCACCAGCTCAGGTTCCTTTCCCTTCAGAGAGGTGACATTCCACGTCCCAAGTGCCAGCTTCTGTAGCCAAGGTCCTCGCCTTCGGCCACCACTCAACTCACACTGCACCTTGACCTCCTTGGCCCCTCCCATAGGTGGTGAGCCCATGGGAAGGGGGACCCATGTTGCCTCTTGAGCTGTGCCCGGCTGAGCCCCATGGGTGCAGGCCCGGCCACCAGGTGCTCGCCATCGAGCCCCACCTCCAGGCCTGGCTCCAGATGGGGGCCCCGGTGACCCACGTCCAGGTGAGGGAAAACGCTGTCCAACATTTTCATTCATCATGGAAGGTTTGCTGAACAGCTCTTTGTCTCATCCCTCACCCAGTGTGCCTTGGGTGGCCCTACCAGGGGCATAAAGCCCCGGACAACAGAGCTCCTAGGATCATTGGGACACGCAGACTCCTCCACCACGATAAGGTGGCAGTTCGAGGAGGGGTTAATACAGTACATGAAAAAAATATATATATTTTTTTTTTTTTTTTAAATACAGTACACGGGGGGGAAAAAAAAAACTTCCACCATGCTACTCACTATTTTGAGGCAACCCCACCAGCCTGTTAATCCTGTGAAAAAGAAAGTCTCCCCACAACTAGTGCCTTGTGTATACTTTTTTACTTCAGTCACTCAAGACATGCAATAAACACAACAGCAAACTAGTATTTATTAAGATTAGAGTAATATCGGCAGAAGAAAATATAAATAGATAGTAAAAAAACTGGATGCATAGTCCTAAATAAAAGTGCACCCTTTAACATGAGAAAGCTTACTGAATATTAGCAGGAAAGAAAACATCAGTTTTAGGAGAAAGTATCATTCCAGGCAGTTTATTTAAATTGAGCCATCAGGCTGACGTCCAGGTGGATGGAAATGGAGTCTCTGTTGGGCAGCTGTGCCTAAATGCTTTAATCTTGGGTGCTTTATTTATGCAATCTCTTGCTTTCTCAAGTTATTATAACTGTTAGGTTGTACACTGTCTGGTCATTCTAAACTAAGATTATAGACTTGCATTAGCATGAAAGAGAGTATACGTAAATCATACAGCAAACCCAAAAAGTGAATTTAGAGGTCATCTTAGTCTGTCTGAACAAAAACTTGAGGCAGATTGCAGCTTGTTTTTTAATATAGTTCCTGCAGTTCCACAATAATGGTTTGTTAGGTATCAAGTACATAGCATGCATAGGCTGGCAGTGAAAGTAAAGGCAAAGTGTTTCAAAAGACAAGTTCAACCTGTTCTTTAGTATTTAAACTTCTAACTGAAGACCAGCAATTGATTTATTAATAATTCAAAATCATATTTTAATTTCTCTAATAGATTTAGTAATGGTATAAATGATAATATAATTATTTATGACATGTCATTGCAAATAATTTTAAATACAAGTAAAAAAATAAAATAATAACCAAATCCATAAGTATGTACAAACATCCAAGTCAAAATTTTGAGAGCTGAATAATATCATTTACAAGAATGAGTCTTTTAGTACAAGTGCTTTACCATATATTGTGGGTACTTCCTCTTCTTCTTTTCCTAACTTAATCAAGTTTCCTCAGAATTGATTGAGCCATATTTTGAAAAACAAACTATTTTCTCAGACCCACTTGAAGTTTAAAGGGATAGAGCCTCAGTGACTCTAGACAACGGCTTGAAATAGCTGAGGAAAGGTCACTAGTCCTTCGTAGGAAGTACTCGGGCACGCATCCTCACTATCACTCACACAGGGCCAATTTAGAATATTCTTAACCTAACCAGCTCTTTTCGATTACAGAAGGAAAACGTGCACAGACAATTTGCAAATTCCACAATGACAAGTGCAGGTCGCGCAATTCAAATTCAAACACTCTTTATGCCACCCCTATGGTGAACTTGAATTTATTATTCCTGAAATATATTTTTAATTGGATTAAAATCTAGGCTTTTAAGTGGTCAGTTATAAAAGATTATTTTGTTTAAACCACACTAGATGTTTATCCCTCAAGATTGCTCAGCACTTGTCCTGGCATCTAATCCAAGGCTGGATCCTGAATTGTTCCCACTGTTGTCAGGATAGGCTTCTGCTGTCAGCAACTCTGAAAGAAATAAAACAGGTTCCTAAACATGATAGCGTCAATAGATTTGAACTTATGAGGCAAGTAGAGCAGTCGTTATAAATCTTCTAGATCTTGGCAAAGGTACAGTAGGTATAGAAAGAATCCCCCCACCTTCAAAATATTCACATTTTGTTGCTTTGCAGCCTGAAGTGATGACACACTAAAAATATTTCTCCAGGTGTCTTTACTCAATGCAACTTATAGCAGCCAAGTGAAAGATATAATATCAACAGTTAAGAAAAAAATTAAAAAAGCAGAATCTCTGAGAACGTTAAAGCATCACCTCCGTGTGTCAGTACTTTGTGGAACCTTTTGCTTTGATTTCAGCCAAGAGTATGTTGGGATACTTCTCTACCTTCTTTTATATTTTGAGAAATTTTTTAATATGTGTTTCTGGACCATTGTCTTTCTAGATTATCTCTCACATTATCTGTTGTACATTTCAATATATATTAATTGATAGAAATACATTCATTATAAGTTGGAAAGTAGTTGACTGATGAATAGAGACAAATGACATTCCATCATAATATTGGCTATATTATACTCTAGTAAGAACACACTCTTAGTGGATTAAAATTTATTAACATTGCATAGGGAGAGGCAGTTACCTAGTTCTATCCTTGGCCAAGTGGCATAGTGTTAAAAATCAAAACCGGTTTACTGTGTCTGTGATACCATGCATATTAGGTGTGTAGGACTGAAAAATATAGCTGAACTCTATTAAAATTTTTAATTCTTTAGATATTACAAAAGGGCGGTACGGTGGCGCAGTGGTAGCGCTGCTGCCTCGCAGTTAGGAGACCCGGATTCGCTTCCCGGGTCCTTCCTGCGTGGGATTTGCATGTTCTCCCCATGTCTGCGTGGGTTTCCTCCGGGCGCTCCTGTTTCCTCCCACAGTCCAAAGACATGCAGGTTAGGTGGATTGGCGATTCTAAATTGGCCCTAGTGTGTGCTTGGTGTGTTTGTGTGTGTGTGTGTCCTGCGGTGGGTTGGCACCCTGCCCAGGATTGGTTCCTGCCTTGTGCCCTGTGTTGGCTGGGATTGGCTCCAGCGGACCCCTGTGACCCTGTGTTCGGATTCAGCGGGTTGGAAGGTGGATGGATAGATGGATATTACAAAACCCATGTTTTATTAAATCCCTGAAAAAGGCAGAATTCACCACAGTAAGTTTCCATGTACACATAAAACTGAGATAAGGCAAGTAACCCAGCTAAGGTAGAAACCTGGTTTCTTAAAAACTTTTGTTTACATTCACAAGTACTCTTCTGAAGTTCTCCTTTGACAAAATGCTTTGATTTCATAAAATGTGCAAAATAAAAGTTAAACGTCATCATTAGCTGGGATGACTCCAAAAACAAATTTGAAGCCTGTGAAAATTTTCTTGAGTTTTATAAAGACATTTAGTCTTTCATGTGCTATGAAATAAACCACAGCAATCCCCTTTTTGCATCATTCAAACTTAGCCACTAGTGATTTGCAATTTGAACACTGTCCACTGCGTCATTTGTTCACACTGTTTCAATACAGTGGAACCTTGGTTCACGACCAGAATTCGTTCCAAAACTCTGGTCATAAACCGATTTGGTCGTAAACCGAAGCAATTTCCCCTATAGGATTGTATGTAAATACAATTAATCCGTTCCAGACCGTACGAACTGTATGTAAATATATTTTTTTTAAGATTTTTAAGCACAAATATAGTTAATTATGCCATAGAATGCACATTGTAATAGTAAACTAAATGTAAAAACATTGAATAACACTGAGAAAACCTTGAACAACAGAGAAAACTAACATTGCAAGAGTTCGCACTATAGCCTTACGACCCGATCGCGGTAAACACTTTTTTTTAATGAGTTTTAAGCACAGGGGAAAAAAAAGGAACATTTGAACAAATCAGAACTTTATTTAAAAACCAACCACAAGCAAACAAGAAAGTAATATTGCAGGAGTTCACGCTAATAGCCTTACAACCTGATCGCTGTAAGCAATTTTTTTTTAAATGAGTTTTAGCACAGGGGAAAAAAATGAACATTTGAAAAAAGAGAAAATTAACATTGCAACAATTCACGCTACGAACCGAAAAATGAACATTTGAAAAATCCATAATACAAAAACTAACAATAAACTACCAAGAAAACTAACCTTGCATGAGTCGAGTTCTAGCATGAAGTGAGAAGGAACTGGGTGGAGGGGAGGTTACAGTTTTGAGGGAGAGTCTGGCTCCGCAATGGAGGGATGTTTTACTTCAGGTGTTTTCTCTGTTGTGATTTCTTGGGTTTCTGAGTAATGAGTAGTGGCTTGATTTTTACGTTGCCACTAGCATTAGCACACAGCAAAATGGTTAACCTGTCCTTCGTTGGTTTATGGCCGGGCATAGCCTTCTCTTCCCGGGTAATGTAGGTCCTCTTTGGCATCCTCTTCCAAAACAATCTGGTCTCGTCGCAGTTGAAGACTTATTGCAAGATGTAGCCTTCATCCTCCACTAATTTTGTGAAATTTTTCACAAATTCTTTCACAGCTTCAGCGTCAGAACTAGCAGCCTCTCCATGCCTTACCACACTATGAATGCCACTTCTCTTGTGAAACTTTTCAAACCATCCTCTACTGGCTTTAAATTTCCCACTTTCGCCACTCGTAGAAGGATAGTTTTGCAGCAAATCGCCATGAATCTTCCTGGCTTTCTCACATTACATCGCCTTGCTTACGCTATCCTCTGCAAGTTGCTTCTCGTTCAGCCACACTAGCAACAGTTTTTCCACCTCTTCCAGCACTTGAGGCCTCTGCCTGGTTAACACTGTAACTCCTTTTGCAACATCAGCTGCTTTAATAGATTCTTTCTGCTTTAGAATAGTCAAAATCATAGATTTTGACTTCTTGTACTCGGCGGCAAGATCAGTAACACGAACGCCACGCTCATACTTTTCAATAATTTCTTTACTTCGATTTCAATTTTCTTCAAAACTTTCTTCTCACCACTCTTCACTTGCTTAGAAGCCATGATTAACTGCAAAAGCACACAAAATACTGTAGCGCACAAAGAGTTCACAAGTAAAGCACGCACATCTGACTGAGAACAATGAACAGGGAGAGGCTGAACACATGCTTAAATACAGTAATCGGCGCATACGAACCGGAAGTGAAATGAAATAGAGCACAAAGAGTTCACAGCGAAAGCATGCACGCACGTCTGACCGAGAACAATGCAACACGTGCAGAAATCATCGGCGTGCACAAACCGAAAGGGAAACTGGCTTGTTCGTGAACCGAGGCAAAAGTTTGGCAAACTTTTTGGTCGTAAACCGAGTTGTACGTGTACCGAGACGTTCGTGAACTGAGGTTCCACTGTATATCTATAGCAAGTATTTGAATTAAAACTAAACTAACAACTTATTTATAGGTTGCAAGTTCGGCTCATCAGCATAAATTTAGTGATTTCTGAAATATTGAGACATTATTTCAGCCTGGAGAAGGAGTAACATGATCACCTGTGCATTTGCCTTTAGGAATTTTATCTTCTGGACACTTCAGAAAGCATGTTCAAATCTAACACATGTGTGCAGTGGATTTGCACAGACCTCAAAATCCTTAACTGTAACCCAGTTATGATTTTACATGGATTTAACATTATTAGGACTTTATAACTTAAATCAGTAAAGAGTTGGGTTTATTTTTACTGTATTAACATTCTGCAATGCTTCTATATGACTGCTCAAATTTCTTTGGCTCATGACTTTATTAATATTTTAAAACAATTGTTTCAATTAAAATTTGCATGTGTATGTCTAATATACAATGTATATTACTTATATGTAATATAAAAATATTTTTAACAATCTCCTCAGGTCATTTTGAATCCCCACCTTATAATCAGCAGACCATGAGGAGTGCATATCATGTGAGAAACATTGAAGTATTCAGACTGAAACAGGTAACAATGTATTCTCAATACTTTCTTCACACTTATTAGCTCCTCCTTTTGCTGCCATGTAATTTTTCCTGTTTTACATATGCTTTTAAGGGCTACTGTAATGAAGACAAACCAAAAGTGCATGCAAAGACTGTAACCATTTTTTTTCCAGGGCCAGAGATATAAATAAGTCAAAAATAATATGTGGGATGTTCAAAAAGTTTCTGCAGTTTGTTTTTGAAATTCCTAATACTTAAAAATAAAAAAAAAATTGCATTAGATTTCTACATAGTCACCTTTGTTTGCGATACAATTTTTCCAGCATCGTACCAACTTTTTAATGCCCAATTACTACTTCTCCTGCCTTCACCGTTTCCAACAAAAATATACATCCCTCGTACATTAAAATTGTAATGCATAAACATGACATTTTAATACTCAAGTGAGGATGGCCCAAAAATCAGTTTTAACTTTTAAATAGAAAAACTTAATTTGTTTTTAATTAAACATTTGTAAAATCTCCTGAGTATCAAATTTTCCAGTTCCAGAATGTCCAGTTCCATTGCCTCAAAACACCACTCACATCTACAGTTATTCCCAGTTTCAGATAAAAAGTAACAGCGTTTGATCCCTATAGTATACGTGATCGTGACTGAGAGAATAAAAGTGGAAAAAAAAAAACTGTAACTTTTACAAGTACTATAAATGTACACCGGCTGTTACAGATGCAAACCAAATGTATGTGTTTACTGTATAATATTAACAATAAGCGCAGCTTACTATTGAAAACGGTAAATGTAGAAGGCAGTCAGGATCGAACCGGGGACTCTTGATTACAAGTCAGCAAATCATAACGCTACACCACAGAAGCTGTTGTATCGTCCTTGAACCTCTTGTGAAAGTGTTTATTTGATCTTTGGACTTTAGTCTTCACACATTATATAGTTTATGCCTAAATATTGTCATTTATTACTAAAATATGAAAAATGTTTCTGTTTTAACAATGTGTTTACACAGATTATTGTAGAAATGGAACACACATGAAATGAATGTGTTCCAAATAACGATCTATTATTTCCACGCTAAAACTCCAGCACTTCACTCCCAGATAATCAAGGCATGAGCTGGGAGAACTTTGTGCATGTTCTGCTTGTGAAAGCTTGTGACCCCAGCATCCTAACTCTCTTTCCCCAATATAGCAGTGAGAAGGCTGGCAATTGCACCCAGAAATGCTAAAGCTTATCAACCTAATGTCCAGACGGCTTACTTCGGAAGCTTAGGCTTTAGGAATTCAAAAAGGGCTTTGTTGTCCGTAGCTCCAAGTTGTCTGTAAAATTTGGTTAGCACTTGGAATGTGGGTAGGTTTTTATGGTACAGTAGAGGGGCTGCACTGTACATGACCAGGAGGGTTGTAGTGACAGTGGCAGCTTTAGTTATCTTAGCAGTTAATGTATGGTAACTAACAAGATATTTTGGGATCTGCAGACTTTACAGTACCACAGAAGCATTAATGACAGGGCATTAGACTGTAGTCAGGTGAGCATCTAATATGGTTGACAGTTCCTCTGGTAAAAGAAGGCTTTACTGCTGAGAGTTAGAGAATGCCCTGTAATTAGATGCTACAGGAATGCATAGTCACATTAAGGACTTAAGTAGGTAATGACTAACTGGATAAGAGCCATTCCCAAAACACCCCGACAGAGTACCAGAGTAGCTAAATACCAATCTATCTATTATATTGTGAAGAGGATTTGGCTGGCCGTTTAAGTCACGGCTTTAGCTCAGGAGTTCTCGGCCACTACAGAGAGAGCTCTGCAAGGATAGCCCCAAAGGTTTTTAAAGGGTATTTTTGACCCCTGTTGTACTGTCTCCAAAAGTTAGCTGGGCCTGGGCTTACAAAGAAATCTCTCCAGTCCACCACACATCTTGGTGTTGAGATGTTAGTTAGTGATAATAACAATTCAGGCTGGAAGAAAATAGCTGAGACGTAGAGAGAAACTAAAGTGTGAAGTAAGAGCAAGAAAGGTTTCAGGAGTATATAAAATTAGAAAAGTGAGCAAGCCACCATACCAACTACAGAGGCATTAGACCCTGAGTCAGAGGTCTATAAAAATCCTTAACCATATCTTTTATCTGTTTTGTACTTTGGTTTCCATTTGAATTTACTCTGGCCTCCTTTGTGTGTTTTGGGTTTAGGAATGGTTGAAATCAACCCCCACAGACTTACTTACACCCTTCAGAGGCAGAACATAGTATACATAGTACATACATAGTATACATTTTTAACTACTTATCTTAAATACTTTGAATTGGATTAAGTAGGTCTGAGAATGTAATCTTTGTAGAAATAAAACACAATTTCTTTAATGTGCAAAAGTGTAAATACCCCCTTTTCGGTAAATGAATAAAATATTTGAAAGACTACCTTTTACACTATACATGTAAATAACTGGAAAATGAAGGACATTGATCTTTTTGTTTACATTTTAATATGTGTTAAACTAAGTATTAAGAAATTCCCACAACAGTTAAAGAAAAACAAAATATACACAAGAATATGTTTGCTACAAGAGATGATCGTCTAAGGCAAATGATTTAAAATAGATTAATAAAGATATAGCTTTACTTGTGGCATACAGTTTTGTCCAGTTGAAAAGACATGATGATTAGACTTATGGTGTATGTAAATTAATGTGAAAGACTGTGTATATACGTTTACCTTATGACCGACTAGTATCCTGCTTCGGGTGGATTTCTGTATTCCACTCATCTCTAAGTTTACAATGACAATGGATTAGATTCTGAAAATATCATTAAATGGAACTGTAAAACTGATCATTTCATTGTACTTGTATTAGGTAAGTCTTTTTGCTAAAACATTTGAGCCAATTCTGAAGAATGCTCACATCCTGGAACTTAAAAAAAAAAAAATTACAGTTTTTCCACTGATATAAATCAATTCAGTGTGCACATGACATTGATTATTACCTAATTTTTTTTTAGATCCGTCAACCTGTTGATATTTTCATGTCTCATGACTGGCCTCGAGGAATCTATCACTTTGGAAACAAGTCTCAGCTGTTAAAAAAGAAATCTTTTTTGCGACAAGAGGTGGAATCTAATTCTCTGGGCAGTCCTGCAGCTGCTGAGCTCCTCCAGCATCTCCAACCAACTTACTGGTTTTCAGCCCATCTACATGTCAAGTTTGCAGCTTTCATGCAACACAGGGTAGTTATTTCCTGACAGTTTTCTAAATACACGTTCAATATAGCACTCTGATCTAATTAGCCTTAAACTAGCAACTGCATCTATTAAGATGTAAATTTAAAGTAGGCAAGTAACATGAAGTACAGTCTGTTGTTTCAGGTTATTTTCTTTATTCTATACTGCAGTATACACTCACACACACACACACACACATATATAGTGTGTTCAGCAAGTATTCAGGCCTCTTCATTTATTGTTTTGGGGATTTAATTTTGAATGTGTACATTTGCTGTTTTTTTTCACATCATCTACACCCAATAACCTCTAATGACCAAGGAAAATTATGTTTTCAGAAAAGTTTGCAAATTTATTAAAAATCAAAACCTGAAATCTCTCATTTATATAAGTATTAAGACCCATTGCTGTGGCACTCAAAACAAGTGCATTGAGTTCTACTCTACTTATCCTACAGATGTGTCTAGAACTTTGATTGAAGTTCACCTGTAGCAAACTGAATTGACTGGATATAGTTTACGGTGCACATCTATGTTTATAAGGTCCCACAATTCACACTGCATGTCCGGGGGGGAGAGGAGGAGTTTGGGAATCAAGCTACGAATTCCAAGGACCTCTCTGCATATTGCTACAATGTGATTGTGGTGAGGCATAGATCCAGGCAAGTGTATTTAACTGTTTCAAAAGATAAGTCTGGAACCAACAGGACTCTTTCTGGAGTTGGCCATCTGGCCAGACCGAGTAATCGGGCAAGAAAGGCCTTGGTCGGGAAGGTGACCAAGAACCCAAAGGTCACACTAACACAGCTTTATAAGTCATCTGCTGATATGTGAGAATCTGTGGAAGGATGACCATCCTGGTAGTACTCCTTTAATCAGGCGTTTATGTTAAATGACCGCGCACTTGGAACACTGGCAAGATGACATGTACAAGTACAAATGACATGCACAAGTAAAAGACTGTGAGAGCATGAGGGACACAGTTCTCTGGTATAATGAGACAAAATACGAACTCTTTGGCCAGAACTCCAAGTTCTACGTCTAGTAAATAACAGGCACTGAACATCACCTGCCTAATACCATCCCTACTATGAAGCATGGTGGTAGCAGCATCCTGCTCTTGGGGTGCTTCTCCATGGCAGGGACAGGGTCATGAGCAAGAATGAATGCAGCCAAAAACAGAGAGGTCCTTGAAGAAACCCTGCTCCAGAGTGTATGTATACTCAGACTAGGGTGACAGTTTACCTTTCAGCATATACCTAAGACAATGCTGGAGTGGCTTCGGGACATGCCCTTCAGTGACCCAGCCAAAGCCTAGATTTAAACCCCTTAGACCATCCATGGAGAAACCAGAAGATTGCAGTTTACAGAAGCTTCCTTTGCAATATAACAAAGCTTGAGAGACTCTGCCAGGAATACCCAGTTCACATGTGCAAAGCTTATAGAGACTTACCCAGGAAGACTCAATACTGTAATTGTTGCCATGGGGATTCTACACTTTACTGAATTAAATATGGGACTTGTATAAACAGGCAATTTCAGTTTTTGATTTTTATTCAATTTCCAAACATTTATAAAAACACTTTTTAATTTGTCATTATGGGATATTTTGTGTAAAACGATATGCAAAAATGGCAGTATAGTGTGGGTTTGTGTATATGTATTATACTCAAAGAAAAGCATCAGGCTTAGCCTCACATAACAACACTTTAAGTGAATTAATATTCTTTGCTTAACCAAACAGAATATAAATGTCTAGGTGAATTTTTTGTCTTGTATTGGTAAATTCAAAACCTGTCATTGCTGAAAGTGAACCCAAAATGTTTGTATGAAAAGGATATGACTTTCTTCTAACCTTTGCTTTTGTTGAATTTTTTACCTTTTTATTAGCTTAAGCCTGACAATCCATCAAACAAAAAGCATTCTACTAAAAACTAGATTACATATTGCCTTTTATTACAGAATTAAGGATAAAATAGACTGTTAGGACTCAGAAGTCAAGAGAAACATTAACATATTGTTGGTTAATGCAGGTCTGAGAATGTTGTTACACATATGGGTTTTTTGCTAAAACTGTTTGTTTTTGTGTTTTAGGCAGAAAAGGACTCTCTGCCCAAGTCAACTAAGTTTCTTTCTCTAGACAAGTGCTTGCCTCATCGAGACTTTCTGCAGGTGATTTATTTAAATGGGGTTCTGATATCTTGCCTAATGTGTGTGTATATATCTGTATGTATGTGTGTGTGTGTGTGTGTGTGTATATATATATATATATATATATATATATATATATATATATATATAT
>JANRMT010062814.1:128455596-128488065 GCA_026402145.1 Polypterus bichir lapradei
TTAAAACCAAGCACACCATTGTTTTTCTTGTGAAATTCCCAATAAGTTTGATGTGTCACATGACCCTCTTCCTATTGAAAAAACAAAAGTTGGATCCAAAATGGCCGATTTCAAAATGGCCACCATGGTCACCAACCATCTTGAAAAGTTTACCCCCTCACATATACTAATGTGCCACAAACAGGAAGTTAATATCACCAACCATTCCCATTTTATTAAGGTGTATCCATATAAATGGCCCACCTCTATATAGTTTCGGGTTACTTAAAACGCCGCAATTACAAAAGAACTTATTCCAACCAGGGAGCTAGCGCCCCCTGCTGGATAGATGAACAAAGAGCCTTAACTTAACAACTGTCAACATTGCTGGACAAACTTTATGTGCACCCAAGAAACCAATGGCATGATGTCACCTCCTTCCTTTATAACCCATTGCCAGTACTAGATATGCGAGGAGGGTACCGCAAGTCCAAACCTTGTTATAGTAAAGCAAGATGCACAAGTTAGAGGGACTACAAAAGCCACATGTTTGTTTCTGCTAAAAATGGGAGTTGACTGATCAGAAATAAATTTTATTTTAGGAAAAGATGACCACAACATGTGAAACGTCAAGGACAAACTGCAGTACCACTCACAACAACATGGCGAAGAAGAAGAGCTTCTGAACAAAGAAAAATGAAACATGCTGAATATCGTACCACGTGTGTTGGAGAAATTCAACCCAGAAGGCTTGGAACAAAGCATTGCCTACTAACATACTCAACAGAACCAAACTTGTTAAGTACACCTTATTTGATTCTGAGAATGATTAATAGTAACTGGTAGATAGAATAAAGCTAATAGATTCTGGTTATTGGTTATTGCAAAAGAGAAGTGTTTACATTGTACTCCATGATGTAAGGGACAAAGACACATTTTATTGATTAGCTCCTTTGCTCCACAGTTTAACATTACAAATTAAACAATTCAGACGTGATTAAAGTGACCATTACATACTTTAAGGGTATTTGCATATATCTCAGCCACACCTTGTATGCCCCCCTACCAATTTTAGGGCACCATTATGTTTGGATCAAAGCAATGGCTGGTATATTAAAGTAGTCATATTTAGTATTCTATCGCATATCCATTGCATGCAATGATTGCTTGAAATCTGCGATTCATAGACTTACCTAGTCATGTTCTGCCAAGCCTCTAATGCAGCCATCTTCAGCTCCTGCTTATTTCAGGGGCATGTCCCCTTACAGTTTCTCTTCAGCATATGGAAGGCAAGCTCAATTAGATTTAAATCAGGTGACTGGCATGGCCATTGAAGAATTTTCCCTTTTTAAGCTTTGAAAAACTCTATTGTTGCCTTAGCAATGTGTTTGGGGTGATTGTCTTGTTGAAGGATGAAGTGCCGTCCAGTGAGTTTGGAGGCATTTACTGGAACTTGAGCAGATAAGATGTTTCTACCAGTGTAGAAACCTGATAACTAGCAAAATAGCTTATCAATCTTAACCAAATTAACTGAAAAATTAGAATTCATAAGTCATGTGCCTTTTTCTATAGGGGAGACAAAGTTCAACTAATCTAGCATAAATCTACTGTATGCTTTTTGTTGTTATTGTCCTTATTGTTATATACTTGTATTTGTGCATCTTCTATTCTCCTTATGTTATAAATAAATTGTATTACAGTAATCCCTCCTCGATCGTGGGTGTTGCGTTCCAGACCCCCCCGGGATAGGTGAAAATCCGCGAAGTAGAAACCATATGTTTGTATGGTTATTTTTATATATTTTAAGCCCTTATAAACTCTCCCACACTGTTAACATTATTAGAGCCCTCTAGACATGAAATAACACCCTTTAGTCAAAAGTTTAAACTGTGCTCCATGACAAGACAGAGATGGCAGTTCTTTCTCACAATTAAAAGAATGCAAACATATCTTCTCTTCAAAGGAGCGCCGTCAGGAGCAGAGAATGTCAGAGAGAGAGAGTGAGATAAGAAAAGCAAACAATCAAAAAATAAATACGTGCTTTTAAGTATGCCGATGCACCGCGATAAAGTGGCATTTTGTAGAGGAGCGTCCGTATCCTCTGTGCAAACAGCCCCTCTGCTCACACCCCCTCCGTCAGGCGCAGAGAATGTCAGAGAGGGTGAGAGAGAACGAGAAAAGCAAACAATCAAGCACCGCGCGGGAAGCATATCTTATATCATTGAGGAGTTTTAGTTAATATGTAATACATGCTCTGATTGGGTAGCTTCTAAGCCATCCGCCAATAGCGTCCCTTGTATGAAATCAACTGGGCAAACAAACTGAGGAAGCATGTAGCATAAATTAAAACACCCATTGTCCGCAGAAATCCACAAACCAGCGAAAAATCCGTGATATATATTTAGATATGCTTACATTTAAAATCCGCGATAGAGTGAAGCCGCGAAAGTCGAATCGCGATATAGAGAGGGATTACTGTACTTTGTTTACTGCAGCAAGCATATTTGGGTTATTTGTTGAAAATAGTCTATCAAAGCGTCCAAAGTACAGCAGAAAAAGTTAAAGTATTTCATGTGGACTTTCACTGATTTCATTGTGGTAGATGGTAGTACTTTTGGGACTTTCTAAAGTCTAGAACTGATATTTTTTTAGAAGAATTAAGTGGATAGGACTGTTGAGCTCTGTTGGGCTGAATGGCCTGTTCTCGTCTAGATTGTTCTGTTGTTCATAAATTGTACAGATCTCTTAATAGTTCAGGCATCTTGGCTGGAAAATGAAACAGAGATCTCTCCCCTGCACAATCCTAATCTGTTACAGGAGATGATTTGGCTGTGGGGGTATGGCTATTGTTTCAGCTGCATCTACAAAACAGAAACAATGCTGAGCACGTAGTGATGGTGGTGCAATGACGAGAGATTACACTTGCAACCCCAAAGTGCAATAAAACACTCTGGAGGCTTCATTCGAGGAGGTACGGGACCAAGACAAAAACTGCGACAGAAATGCTAGATGAAAGAAAAACATTACTGTCATGGGCAGGAATTGAATGTGAATTCCCTGCTTGAAAGGCAAGTGTATTAGCCATCATACCACCATCACACCCCACAGGGTGTAGTTTCGCAGTCGACAGGTCACATTATAGAATTTTATGTCACTCCCTCCAAGCAATCCCTGCTGGTCCTGGTGGGCAAGGCCAAGAAATCCACTGTGAGAAAGACTTGTGTGCCAAATTTCAGATCTGTGACTTAAAATCAAATCTGCACATAAAGAACAGACAAAAAAGTGAGCTTTAAAGATCTGGAGATTTATAATTAAACTGAGCTTTCCATGGATGTTTTCCCACAAAGATATGTATGGTAGATTATATTATCAAAGTGGTGCTGCCTAGTTATCAAAAGAAAACTGATAGGCACACACAGTAATGCCAATCTAATGGAAGTTGCAGTTGGGAGAAAATGTTTGAAAACCCTTTGGAATGTTCAGCATTGGCTCATAAAATTGTGATCACAGACCGAAGCTGTACACTGTTGATTATTTATTGAATGTATCCTTGACACATTTCCGTAGCTCATTAGACAGCAGCACACGGTAACTAAATAGAAGGCTACTGCAGACCTACAGGGTGCAGAAATGGTAAAAAGGGAAGAGTAAGGATTCTGTAATATTGAATAACAAAGACTGACAGTTATTAGCTAAATAAAGTAATAGAAAGGGCATTATATATGATACATGCAGACAGATGTATGTGGCACTATATTAAATGAGTAGATATGTGGCATGTATATTACAGATAGAAAAGAAAGACTCTACAGTGTGTGACTGCATTTATGTATAGCTGTGTAGGTAGACAGAAAAGGTATGAGATAGGTGAATAGATGGAGTGCTTTACTGACCCCCAAAATATTATAAAACCACAACTGGCAGCATCATATCATGTCAGTTGTTGCAGTCTCTATATTTGCTTTTAATGCTTAGTAAACAAAAGGAAAAACTGTCACAAACTGCTTCCTCTGGTGTCTTTCTGTATGTTATGAAATAGTTGATTTAAAATCCTGACTAGTGCAGGCCCCCAATTTTAATTTTTTTTATTTTTCCTCTTGTGCTGCTGTGTACGTCTGCTGGCAAGATGTTCTCATCACCTTTGTATCTTTACATCTTCTTGTTAGTCAAAGGGTTTGGGTCCATGTTAGTTCAAAACTACTTCTGCCTTTCCAAGATTGCCAGTGATGTGCCAGGCATAGATCTTGTGCATCACTCATCGAAACGATTCAAGTAAGCCTTTTTTATAATCCGGACTAATACATGCATTTTATCCTCTTACCATATACCAGCTTTTCATATTTTGTGTTTGTCATTTCGGCCCTTCTTTCAGTCCCATCAAGCCCTTTGTTTATTTTGTGGATTCACTGCAGATATTTGCCAGCGTGGCGCGCTTTCTGAGGTTTTATTTCTTTCTTCTTCCCAAGTCAAGTATGCAGCCACCCTTGCTTTGACCGCTTAGTGTGCTTTTTCTGCCTCATACCCAGTGGGCTTATATGTGCTTTAATAACCCGGTTATTCTCAGAACTGCCACGTAAACCATTATTCTAGTCTGAGAAATTGGGTTATCAGATGTTGGCCATGTAAACCCTCAACCAGCTAACAGTTAAGGATTTTGTAGTCTACACATGTCCGCTGCATGTCCTGAGGCAATTGCTTGGGGGAATCACATTATACCTTCGCTTGATTAAAATAATTTGACTCACTGTTTCAGAGATTGCAACGTTTTTGTTGATGAGCTGAATGTACATTGCTAAGCTCCACAGCACAATCTCTGGAGACAAAGGCACCATGTTTGTTTTTGTATTTACAATGGCCGATGATGATGTTACACTCATGTTTGCACGGTTTAATGACGGTGGAGCATTTGGATGAAGGAGGACATCATAGGTGGACTTACGCATGTAAACGCTATTTTTTTAAGAATACAAGTTTTTGTCCTAACCGGGTGCCTCCCCTTGTCCTGGTCTTGTGTGTGCATGTAAACACACTGAATGTCCTGCTACCACACAAGTCTTATGTTTGCAGTTTCTAGCTGTAGATAAGGCAAAATCCTTTTTTTTTTTGGACTTGAGTCTCAGATTTTCTGCTTCACTTCTTTGAGAACAGCTCTGACTTATAATCAACGACGGGAGTTTCGAAAGAAGTTCCGTTCCTGCAGATGCCTGGAACCCAGTTTTGTATGTTATGTTGGAACTTGTACCGAAAAATTAACAAATTGCCCAATTCTTTATTACTATTTTTACTGACAGTAAAAGAACATTACTGTATTTTAAATCACAAAACCCAAATGATTTAAACTGTATAGTGGTGTTGTATGGTATGTTGACCTTGTGCTTAAACATCCTACAGCTCTTGATGATGATACAGGACCTCATGGAGTTGGAAGAGGCAGAAAGATGTCATGGAAAGCCACCATTACCTGATGTGTGTTGTCTCTGCTGAGTAATCTCTCTGAGTGTCACTTCCCAGCAGCTGTATTCCCCAAGATGTCATGGGTGAGATGTGAACTTGGGATGCTGGGACTTAAAAGCAGAGGCTTCTACTGCTTAATTAAACTGCCGGCTGTGGATTGAGCTTCTTACTTGTGATGGAGCTTAGTGTGTGGCTGTGTGCCACTGGTTATATATAGTGATGCAAGCAAAGAAAAGTACAAAATGATTAAAAATAGTGAGATAGTACACACTGTACTACAGTATGCCACAGCATTAGTGATGCTGCTACGCATTCATCTGCATCAAAACTAGTTTGCTTTTGCTTTTAAGTATAAAGCTAATGTCGCTAGATGAAAATGAATTGCAATTCACCTGAAATGTACAATTTAGGGGTTTTATGTTCTTGTGGAATTTCCATAGCCCAACACCCAACTGTACTCAACTGAGGGTAGATGCCCTTTCATATTACAACTGTGATTTTGTTTTGCCCTAATTCAGGCTGGAATTTGCATACTAAGAAACTCGGAATTGGAGAGACATCTGTAATCTCATCTGCAAAGAAATGGAGACAGTCCTTGCGTTGAAGGTCTGATTATTCCTAAAGGCACACTTAGACGCAGCAGAAGAAATGCATGCCTAAAACGTGAGATGCAAGATTTGTTTTTCGGCTCCCATTTTGCATGTATTTTATAAAACAAAATATTCACAAGAGTTAAATCCCCTGAACTGTCATAATTCCCCTTGGGGGGTCACATATTATAGGATATAACATAGACAATAAATCCAACAATAAAAACAATAACAAAATAATAATCCTTAAACTGGCAGAACATAGTAGATACAAATATAGTAAAATAAACTTAAAAAAGCCAACATGACAACAGGACTGTGGCTCTAGGCTTCAAATGCACTGCTAAAGGCCTATTTAATTTAATGTATAACATCGCTCAATTGGAATTACAGTAAAACTAGTGTCATAACTCCACAAATTATTGCCCCTCCATTGTTCTTCACCACTGCTTGGATGGTGACAACGCACTTTTTGCATACAGTGATAAGGATCAGTAAGCAGGATTCATGGGTAAATGTTTAAAGATAATCATAATATGATTTTTAAACTTTGTGATTTTTTTATTAGGATAGTCAGTTTATTTTAGAGATTTCAATCTATTTCTTTGTGATGTATTGGATTACATGATAAGAATATGACTGTACTGTCACCATCACTGTCGGCTACCTTCTATGCCAGTGGGTTAAATAAAGAGCCATCATTCAATGAAAGTCTGTTTATTCAGCTGTTAAAAGGCATTTTGTACCTTTACTAATTAGACAGATTCAGTGTTTTTAAGGGAATTTAAAGTATAAAAAAAAGATAAAGAAAGCTTGTCAATAGAGGCCAGTTGCTACAGGTTTTTTGAAATGTCACATCTAAAGAGCATATTTTTCCAAGTGATTCTTGCAGTCAGATTTCAAATCAAACCTTTATTGTCAGTATAAATACAATGAAATTTGAGAGATGTTACTTCAGATCAATGCAAATTCAAACACAGCCATAACAACAACAGTAAATACATACAAATTTAGATATAGTGTATTATCATTTACATTTATTTTCAGAATTTAGCATAGTAAATGACACTGGATACAAGAATTTAACTCACATATAGCCCTTGGGGGGAAACAAACTGTTTATGAATCTATTAGAGTTTTGATTGATCTGTAACGCCTGCCAGGAGGCAGCAAATCAAATAAGTTTTTACAGCATTACAACAGTCAAGATAAGAACAGGCCATTCAGCCCAACAAAGCTCACCAGTCCTATCAACTTAATTCTTCCAAAATAATATCAAGTTGAGTTTTGAAAGTCCATAAGGCTCTACTGTCTACCACACTCCTTGGTAGCTTATTTTCTCTGTAAAGAAAAACTTCCTAATGTTTGTGCAAAATTTACCCTTAACAAGTTTTCAACTGTGTCCCCATGTTCTTGATGAACTCATTTTAAAATAGTCTCGATCCACTGTACTAATTTCCTTCATAATTTTAAACACTTCAATCATGTTTCGTCTTAATCTTGTTTTGCTTAAACTGAAAAGGCTCAGCATTTTTAATCTTTCTTCATAATTCATTCCCTTTAGCCCTGGAATCAGCCTGCTTGCTCTTCGCTGGACCTTTTCTAGCGCTGCTATGTTCTTTTTGTAGCCTGGAGACCAAAACTGCACACAGTACTCCAGATGAGGCCTCACCAGTGCCTTATAAAGCTTAAGTAATGACCAGGATGTGAGAAATCTTTCGAAATATAAGCAGCCCTCTTAAGACAGTGAAAACTGAAACTGTCCTCTAGTGAGGTCAATAGACAGCCACTAATATGCCACATTCATAATTCTCTATCTGCTACTGAGCAGTTGAGATACCACACCAAGATACAGCATGCCAGCACACATTTAATGCCGTAACTGGATGTCTTGCTCAACATTCTGAGACTGCTATTGTGTATGAACCCCCCTCCACATCTTGTTCCCACCTGTAATAGCTCAGGTTTCTATATACAGATCTGGCGATGATGATTCCACTCAAGGCATCTTTGAACGCGAGCAAACTGATGATTCAATCAAACAATCTGAAGCCAGCATATTGCTGGTATTCATGGTTGTCTATTAGGCTTATTCTGTCTGATTTATTAATGTAGTATACAGTAGGTATTGATACACAACCACATCAGAGTTGATTTACTTGCAAAATTAATTTCAAATTTAAAAAAAAAATAAAATCAGGATATATGCCAAAAATCAAAAGTGAGTTATTTTTAACTGCAGTCTTAAAGTAGGCTTAATAGGCTGTAGCAACACAGAGACTCAAAACAGCCGGTATGGATTTTCAATTAATTTTTACCGTCACAACTTTTATTGCTCTAGAACTGGAGTGGCAGTTGCCCCTTTGTCCCCCCTCCATAAATGGCACTTGTACATATGGAAGTTCTTAAGGCCCCCTATACTTTGCATACCCCCTGTTTGTGCCCCGGACAGTAACCATAATTTTCTTTGCATTTTCACTTAATAATTTTCATAGTTTTCCAAAGTCATTCATGGACATTAAAAAAATAAAAAAAAACAAAACAGTGGAGACTTTGATCATACAGTACAGCACATTGCTGATAGTCACTTATGTAGGTCTGCAATAGCCCACTTTTTTTCCCCCCAGCATTGCAGTTAATGGTTGATCTTCTGTTTGCTGTTGCTGTCAGCTTCTCTCTTTCTGAGGCCATCCAGGATAAAAGGGTACAAATGCAGTCAAACTCATTTTCAAACATGAAACATGGTAACTTATTGTAATTTTATAAATGTTTATATGGCAGAGAAGCATGTTGGTGACAGAGAAATATGACAAAAATGTATGTCTGAGTAACTTTCCCAGTTCCTCTTGGACTGACTGTGTTGTCCTTTTGACTACCATTCCTGTGGATTGTTGTTTACTTACAGATGTTATTAAGATTAATTCTCAAGGACACAGACTGAAATGTAAAATCACCTTTAATTAGGAAATTTAAAAAGTGTAGCTTGACTTATACATTTTGTTACAATAAATATGTACTAAACATGTTTGAAGTTGCAGAACATGTGATCAAACTAAAACAATGAGCAGGTTTGCAAGAAAACACCAAGGATTAAATCAGATTAACCAAGAGATTCAAATATACAAACTTGACAGTCTGAGCTTTCTTCTATTTACATCAAAAGTACATGGCAGCCACCATGAAACATCTCTAAAATACAGCACAGTTCACATACACGGACACAGCAGGCTTTCCAGGAAGACATTCTCACTGTCCTCTATCAACACTATCTGGAGGCTTTAATGAAATACGGTGCTGTTCATGTGCCATTCTATCATTGCAGAAAGAGCTCCGTAACTGGACATGACACTGTACACAACTAAAGGAGACACAGTTTGTATGTTAGAAAGATGAAACAATTTTTATTGTTGGTGGAGCACATTTAGATTTCATATAACAGAGTAAAGTCGACACTTTTTCATTATCTTACAGCTTTACCCCTCTTTGTGCTGAATGTTGTTCCAGGCAGACCCATCCCTTATCAACATGACTGAACTATCTATATGCTTAGGAATTTTATTTTTATCATAAGAGTGTACAGTATGACAAGTTAAATATTAAAGATGAACTCATTATCAAAAGCAAACACAGGCTAAATTTTCTTTTCTTGATCTAGCTGCACATTTCTAAGACATTATAAGTAAAAAAAAAATCCCTTTGACCACAATGCTGTTTAAGGATTCAACCCTTACTGTAAGACCTCACTCAGAGCAGCTGCATTAAAATGATTTCTTTGAATTACTGCTAAAATAAGAGAATGGGGATTTCAAATCATTTTAATTAGGGTTAACTCAACACAGGCAGATTTGAACCTAAACGTCAAACAGATTTGTAAGAAACAAGAAAAACCTTTCAGGGCTGTCTATTAAAGATTGCTGCTTTAATACTGCAGATCTGATAAATGTTCCAACATTTACACAAAATTTGCGCATAACAAAATCCCATTTGTGTCTCTGTCTTCTCGTTGAAAATTAATTCTGAACTCAAAGGTAGAATTCACTGTACTAATTCCCTTCTTAATTTGCATCACTTCAAAGGTATCCCCTTCTTAATCTCCTTTTGCTTAAACTGAAAAAGTTCAACTCCTTCAGCCTCTCCGCACAGCTCAGAGCTCTCAGACCTGAAATCAGTTTGTCTCCTCTGGACTTTTCTAATGCTGCTATGTCTTCTTTATAGCCTGGAGACCAACACTGAGCACAGTACTCCAGAAAAGGCCTCACTTGTACATTATACAACTTAAATATTCTTGACTTGTACTTCACACTTCGTGCTATATAATGTAACATCCTGTTAACTTTCTTGAACACTTCTGTACATTGCCTAGATGTTGATATTGACATGTCTATCATGATTCCTAAGTTCTTCTAATAAGGTGTACTTTAAAATTTCAAATCTCCCATTATGCTTTTAGCTCTACTTTGACTTTCCTCATGTAATACTTTACATCCAATTTTATTCCCCAAAAAACCTGTATTCTGTCCAAGTCCCTCCGTAGCAGGTTTTCTTAAACTATGGTTCGCAACCTAAAATGGGTCAAGTGATGCTGCTGCTGGGTTGTCAGTTACTGTTGCATTTAAAGGTGATGGGTCACAGGTGGTTTTCCAAAGTGGGTTGTGGTAGGTTGATTAAGCAATAGACGTTGCTCTGACAATCGTCCCCAATTACCAAAGCATACTCAACAACAGTTCTTCAAGTGGAACATGCTTCCAACCCAATCATCTAGGCATTCAACAAGGAATGGGTCTTAAAGACACTACAGATTTCAAGATTGGTTCAAGGAAAAAAAAAAAATTACAAACTGATTCTACATTATCTGCCATTCCACCTAGTTTGGTATCATCTACAAGCTCAACTCATTTATTTATATTCTTATCTAGATTATCCTTATATATAATTTGATACTATCCGTATGTATGGTGTTCACATCAATATCCCGTATGTATGGTGTTCGCGTCAATACCTCGACTCAATACAAGTTAGAACCATGCAATATGGCATCCGTCCTTCTGAGATCTATTGGCAAACTGAGTAATGGCGGCTGGGTATTAACAACAGTCACTGTTTAAATTTTAGCCGATCTCAGATCTAAAATGAGTGACGATCGCAACGCAGCCAGAAAAGCAGCGGCCGCGGAAAGGATGCATAGGAAATGAAGTCATATGACTGACAAGGAACGTAGACTTGCTAATGCGACCAGATGTACACAACGTGCACAACAAACGGATGAGCACCGTACGGCTACAAATGCTACTAAAGCTGAAAGAAATCGTGCAAATTGGACACAAAGGACAGATGAAGAACGTGCACTACAGAATGCTACTAACGCTGAAAGAAATTGTGCCAGCCGTGCACAAGCAACTGAAGAAGCTCGACCAGCTGCAAATGCAGCACGGGTTGAAAGAAATCACACAGCCCATGTCTTGCGGTGTGAAAATGCTCAGCAGCACGGCATTGCCATGTGCAATCACACAGATATTATTCAGGACGAAGTTTCAGATCACCACTCTGGCGCATTTGACAACCTGTGCAAACATCGCAACTGACTGAACTTCACCTGTGAGAACAAGGTCAAAGTCTTAAAAAAACAAATAATTATTTGCAGAGAAAGTATTGATTTCACAAACGTAGAATTAATTATTTAACAAGATGCAGGTCTGCCTTACTAGGTTATACAAGCACTGTGTAAAATGATAATCAGTTTGATAACATTATGTTTGTTTATAACACTTTTAATGAAATCCTAACCTTGAGGATTTCTGTAGTCTTCCTAAAGGTTGTGCACTTTTCCCCCCAAGAAAATATAGGCTTCACAACACAAAAAAAGACAAAAATCCAACCTTTAATTGAAGTACATTTATTCATTGGGGGAAAAAATCCCACATTAAGAAATACATTTTTTACAATTATTGGCACCTCTAACAATTTCTATAAAATAAATATAATTGAAGCATTTTTGTATTTTGTACTTTAGTTTTAAAAGTTGATCAGAGTAAATTTGAACTTTTAATTAGTAATTAATGTTTTCCGGTGTCCCTGGGGTATAAACATGACGTGACACAGAGTCCTATTGCTCTTAGCTACTCTTCAACATGGGAAAGACAAGAGAACATGCCGTTCATGTAAGGCAGATGTGTGTCGACTTTCATTAGTCAGGTAATGGCTACAAGAAAGCAGCCACTTGCCTAAACCTGCCTGTATATACAATCAGAAGAATAACAAATAAGTGTAAAACAACAGGAATAGTGACAAACAAGGGTGGACAAGGACCCAAGATTATCTTGCCGCCACGCACAGTGAGGAGGATGGTAAAAAGTCAAAAATTTCTCCAAGGTTCACTGTTAGAGAACTGCACCAAAGAGTGGTATCTTGGGGGTCACAAAGTCACCATGATAACCATAAGCCGTGTTTTCCATGCCAACATGGTGTTTGGGAGACATGCAAGGATAGAGCCTTTGCTCACCTACAATCACAAACGTAAATGTCTGGAGTTTGCTAAGCAGTACTGGGGCTTCAACTGGGACTGTGTGGTTTGGTCAGATGAGACTAAAATTAAGCTTTTTGGCAACAAACATTCTAAGTGGGTCTGGTGTGAATCCAAGAATGAGTATACGAAAAAGCACCTCATGCCCACTGCAAAGTATGGTGGAGGATCTGTGATGCTGTGGGGCTGTTTCTTTTCCAAAGGCCCTGGGAACCCTGTTAGGGTGCATGGCATCATGAACTCCTTGAAATACCAGGACATTTTAAATCAAAATCTGGTGGCCTATGCCAGAAAGCTGAAGATGGGTCATCATTGGGTCTTCCAGCAGGATAATGACCCTAAACATATGGCAAAATCTACACACAAAAATGGCTCAGCAGACACAAAATCAAGCTCCTCCCATAGCCATCTCAGTCCCCAAGCCTCAATCCCATTGAAAACGTGTGGGGTGAGCTGAAGAGGAGAGTGCATAAGACAGGACCCAGGACTCTGGACGATCTAGAAAGATTGCAAAGAGGAATGGTCAAAAATCCCTGTCTCTGTATTCTCCAGCCTTGTGAAATGTCACTGGAGATAATTAAGTGCTGTCTTTTTGGCAAAAGGGGGTTGTACGAAATATTAACAGCAGGGGTGCCAATAATTGTGGCACACATGATTTCATATTAAAAAGTTATTTCTTAATGTGGTATTTAAAGGAATGTATTAGAAGCCTAAGAACAAATCTTAATAATTGTGGAGGGCACTATATATATATATATATATATATATATATATATAGAGAGAGAGAGAGAGAGAGAGAGTAGATGAACAGGAGTACACAACCTTTAGAAAGACTACAGAAATCGTTAGGATTAAAAGTGTTATAAACAAACATAATGTTATCAAACTGATTATCATTTTACACAGTGCTTGTATGACCTAGTAAGGCAGACCTGCATCTTGTTAAATAATTAATACATTTTAAGTGATTATTTATTGATTATTTGAGTGCTCAGGGGATGGGTATGAATCCTAGCTCAGCCACTGCCTGTGTTGCTGTTTCCTGCCTCAGGGGCTCATCACACCTCTGGGATTAACTGGCATTGAAAACTAATGGCTGTCCAACTCTCCATCAATGTGCACAGTTCAAAATTAGCTAGCAGTGAGGAGAATAGCAATAGTATTTCCAGATTTTATCAGTTTTTGTCACAGTGCACACTGCTAGATGATCGATGCTAAGAAAAGAGACCTTTATATTAATATCTCAGGAAAATCATGGAATTTGAGTATTCATAACATTCTTCGTCCATCTGTGATACATACCCTGTAATTCATTTTAAAATTATACACATCTTGGACATATCTTTCCAGATTAAAATTATGTAAAATATAACATGGATTGCACCTTAATTGTGAACCCTGGCCTCACTAGGGCATATGTTTTGGGAATATCCTTAATGAAAACCATTTTTAGGGAAGATATTTGCTTATCTATCAGATAGTGTTGAATTTGCAATCATTTCTAAACCTTTTATAGCAGTTTTTGTAGTAACATCAGACAGGCTTAGACATTCTACTAAAACATTCACTGTGAATAAATACATTTTTAGCGTGTCAAATGATTTTTGTTGAATGAAAAAATCCTAATGCACTCTTTCATAATCCAATGGGAAAGTGATATACTACTTAAAACTGGAAAATAATAAGAATTTTCCTTGCACAGAACTATTTCAATATTAACTAGCTGACTGCATTGGGTCCGGGTGGGGATTTAAGCGTTGTTTAAGATTAATGAATCTTAACCTAGTAAATCACAGAAAAGGTTGATTGTATTGATTTTTTAATCATTTATTCATGCAGAAATTTACACTTGATAAATATATTTTATTTCCATTAAGATAAAATAATTAAAACATAAAAATATATGATTGGATGTTTTATGTATTGTCTTTCTTTTTATCTAGCTGGTTTTTTTTTTACGAGGAGCCACATAGTGGTCCTTGCCATATATGGCTCTGATGCCAACTGTGCAAAAATGCACGTTAAGAAAAATTTGCAGGTCAACATGTTAATTTTTTTGTTTTCTCAAAAACTGACATCAGATCAGATTTGGTGGTGTATGCTGATGTGATGAAATTGCAGCCTTGAGCTTTGCAAACATTAACCATCATATTCAGAATGTTTTGTAAATGAGGGTCATATGTAATGTTTTATTATCATATTTAATAAAAACAAAACATGAGATGATAAAAACAAAATAACAATACACACAAGGTTAAACATGAAAACAGTTTTTGTAAATAGTGACTATTAAAGTAAAAAACAGCAGAATCAGATCTCCTAGTTAATTAAACAAGCATTGTAATGTAAAATTACTATAACACTGAGGAAAACTTCAAAGCAACCAACATGCCAATGCACGTAAAAATTAAAATTTAATCTCTGATTGCTCACACCATAGTAGAGACTCCAATCATGGTGCACGACCAAACCTGCTTGTATTATTTCATTGTTACCTATTTAATGATTCTGCCTTCAACTGTTTATATATCTGGTGTATCTGCAAATAAATCCCTACAAGAAGTAACACTTTTTCTACAGTATACTGCAAATGTCAAGGAACACAAGGACATCAGTAATTCCTGCCTCAAATGCAAACAGAATTTAAATTGTACTTTGATAAGTAAAGAAATCCAGTTAGGTATTTTTGTATTAACAAAATTAAGGCAGAAAAAGGGACACAACATGCCTAATCAAAGAGCAGAATACACTTTAAAGCCAAAATTAACTTTTAAGGAAGAAATTCACTAAAACAAAAATGTGGAGCTGTGTTATGATCGACACACGGTTTTACCATTAGTAATATAACCTTGAACAATCAGTGATTGTTTTGCTGTGTCAAACTGTTATAATTATGTAGCTGCATATCAGCTCCAATTGCTGTTTTTAAACAAGTGTTTGTAAGGTCATGCAAAATATGAACAGATCCATGCAAGATCAACAAATAACCAAATAAATTACTATTAAATAATATGCAGATATCCATAATACAGAAATTAATAAACAGTGATAATGATATCAGAGGTATGAGTCATTTGATCATGCTTTTGTGTTGTATGTTGGGTTTTATTATGTTTCTTTTTTCAACATTTTTACAGCATGTCAGTTTGTTTTATTGCCTCCTGAGGAGACTGGTTGGAGTAAGAGCATGGTTACACGACGCAGTCCACAAGTGACATTTCTGTGGTCATTTTCTCCTATATAAAAGGAGGCCTGGAATTAAAAAAAAAAAAAAAATTGCTCACATTTTGAAGCACCTATTTCTGCACATGCTCTTCTCTTTCTTATTTTTCAGCAGATAATGATTTTTGTTTTGCCACTTTTTTTTAATTTTAGTTAATTTTTGGAAGCTAGTAAAGTTTAGGCAGGCACTCACTGTGACCATATAAAGGCATCAGAAATGTTTGCATTAAACTGAAGACTGAATTTTAAAAGTTCAAAAATGTAATATTATGTCATTATATATTGTGTGTATAGAAAAGAATCCCCTCCTTCAAAATATTCACATTTGGGTGTTTTGCAGCATGAAATAAAAACATACACAAAAATATCTCTCTGGCTGTATTTACTTGATGCAATTTATAACAGCCAAGTGAAAGATATAATAGCAACAGTTAGAAAAAGAAAATAAAAAAAAAAAAAAACAATCACTGGAATCAAAGTAAAAGGTGGTTCCACAAAGTACTGACACAGTGAGGAGTGTGACTCTTTAACCATGTCAGTGATTCTGTTATTTTTTTGTTTTCATTTTTCTGAACTGTTGCTATTGTATCTTTCACTGGGCTGTTATAAGTTGCATTCAGTAAATACAGCTGGAAAAATATTATTATTTGTGTGTGTCTTCATTTCAGGGTGCAAAGCAACAAAATGTGAATACTTTGAAGGGATGTGATTCTTTTCTATACACACATATATCGCTTCGCTCGCCCACTCCCGGGTTTGGTTTATCAGATATACAATTTAAAGAGATTGTTATTTGCATGGGAATTTTTACATATGCATTATTTTCACTTTTACTTTAAAACTTTTGTAAAAACAATACTGTACTTGTAGTTTATCAATCTTGCTTTATCAATGGGGTTGGGACCAGCAGTTGTGTTGTGCAGAAGTCAGGTTAGTTGGACGATCATTTATTTTTCAACAAGACAATGACCCCAAACACACCTCCAGGCTGTGTAAGGGCTATTTGACCAAAAAGGAGAGTGATGGAGTGCTGTAAATGGTCATGAAAATAAAGAAAACACATTGAATGAGGAGGTGTGTCCAAACTTTTGGCCTGTACTGTATGTGTGTGTGTGTGTGTGTATATATATATATATATATATATATATATACATACATACAGCATTACAAATTAATATTCCTTTTTGAATTACTTAAAAAAATCAAAAGTATGTTAGGGACAAAAAAATATACAGAAGGAAAAGAAAGATGCAGAATTATGGTTTCAGAAACAGGTCTCCATAAAAAAGGACTCTCATATGGTTGTTAACCTTATTTGCATTGTTTAAGTAATGTTACAGGTAAGGTACCACTGTATCTTTTAATTTTAAATCATATCAAAAAAACAATCCTCAAGCTAGACCAAATTATTAGCTGATAAAGTTTTATATTTTTTAAAGTGAAGTTATTTCTTTACAAGCATGCTATATATGCATTTGCCATTTGAAATTGTGCTGTAAAGTTTGTTTTCTTTAAATTAAATAGAAACATCTTGCTCATACTGGCACTTTATACTTATAGTCAATGGGGCAAAAAAGCTTTAAAAGCTTTAAAAATTAAACAATTAAGTCATATTTTCAAGCCAAGACAGTTTTTGGGTATTGATCTACATCTTGTGATTACATACACTTTGTAAAACGGTTTATAAATGTCATTTTTGGACAAAAATAAAAAAATACCAATAATGCAAGATTCATCCATTTTAAAAAAAGACCAGCCATGCACGATAGCTCAGCCTTACTGTCAGGCAACCTTTCACTCACCCGCGGGATGGTTTCTTTTCATACCAAATCACAACAAACTTTTTGTGTCACATAGTTGGCTTTGTTTTGATTTACTTCCATATTTACATGAGAATTGTCACAAGTGAATAGAAAACATTCTTGCCACAAGAAAAATAGTACCAGGAATATGTGATAAAATGTTTATTTCCACATTCCTTTTGCTGTCACAAACATGCATCGTAAACACAGAAGGCACAGACCAATACTTGACAACTGTCTTGGCTTGACAAATGAATATATTTGGTAAGTTTTTAAGCTTTTCCTCCATGCTCCATACCCTCCACTGTAAAGCACAAGAGCGGACAAGACATTTTTTTAAATTTACAGAAAATGCTTATCTTTAGAACACAATTTTGCGTGGTAAATGCATATATACCATGTTTTTGAAGAAATAACTTAAACAACACTGAACTTTAAACCATCTCTCTACATCAGCTTGTCACACACCAAAGACCAGTAAATCAACAACCAATGAATGTGTGTATAACTTCCAACAAGTGACCTTTCTGATAATGGTGTAGCTAAATTCAACCACTGTCTCTTTCAGTTTTGTTTTGTTTTGTTATTTACTCCCTTATAGGTGCCTTTCTCACTCATGGAATTTTTAGCCTGCACTTCAATACGATGAGCTTCACAAAAAAATACCTTTAAGAACCATTTTTAACTTTATTTTTTATTAAACTAATATGGGGGAGAGGTATAAACATACATATATGTGCATGCTCATACACAGCAATACAATAAACTCCACAATGTTAATCAGTAAGATAACCTAACTGGCAGAAGTCAATTGTATAACTGGGTTTAAAAAAAAAAAAAAACCAACTTTCCTATTCTGCTAAAACTAAACTGCAATACAATATTTTTAAAAAGAGAATTAATCTGAGTAAATGCAAAAAATATTCAAAGATACAGTAAACATAATACATTACTCAACACTGCCACAGTTAACAGATATGGTCATCAAAAATAAACTTTCTGTTGGGTCTAAAATCAATGGAAGGTCAGAATGGCTGCTGAAATAAGTAGTTTATAAAGCCTCTTGCTTTCCCAGATTCCCTTAATTTACTTAATAAATCAAAACAGGATAACATTAATTGCACCTGCCTACCTATTTTCAAATAAATAAAACAGCCTCCCATTCAAGCATGTTCTGCTTTACCATCAAGTGTTTAGACAACTGTATGCTCACCACTTGGTTCATCTAGATTTTAAACACTGATTAGTGCAATCATCAAGGCATTTCACATATCAAGATAACTAGAAATATTGTCTGCATCACACTAATCTTGTTTTGCCTGTCTGTACACTAAAGGTTGGGATCCTGGATTAACTAAGTCTGAGCCTGTTTGTACAAAAACGTTTGATAGAAATTTTTCAAATCACTTTTCTTAAAATCCAGTGTACTATTTGATACTTGATGTACACACTGCATCTTCTACTCTGAATAAATATTCATTCTATAACCACACTACAGAAATAAATAATTGCTCTTCCAGAAGAATATATCCACAAAGCAAGGTCAAGAAGAGAAAAATACTTTCTTAACACAAAAAAATTAGCTGTGCAAACATTTTATTGTGAATCATTACTATTATCTGTGGATCATACTGTATATAGCAGTATGGGGGAAAACAGATATAACAGTCCAGTTAACAACTTCTAGTCTGAATTAAAAAAGGCAAAACATAGTCTATAATTTATAAGCCTTTGTATTAATTTAGGTGAACTGAAAGAGACAGAAATAGCAGCTTCAAATAATTATATCAACAATGAATTTTGATGGAGTATGACAGTAAATTTTTGTAAAATAAAAGACACAGAAATGTTCATGATGTTACTAAGGCTGAAATATCTGTGCTTTTAAAGTAGTTTGTCAAAATCATTTTCAAAATAATACTCTCAAAATCAGAATAGCTGGTTAATGAATAATTCAGACAAAGTGTAAATTATAATTTACCCTGAAGAGCACTATCTAACACAAATAATGAATAGAGTACAGTGAAGGAAAAAAAAAAACACCCAAAAAACACCAAGTTACTGCATATGGTAATTATAACCTGTCACATCATTTTGACTGGTAAGACCATTTGATTCAAAAAATCTTAACTAATGCAATGCTGAATTCAATCCGGATATAGACTTTGCTATAAATCTACAATAGTCTAAACCATGCAGAAATAATCTTTAATGAAAAACACTGCTATCCAATGACTGTCAATTTCTTATGTCTTAAGCTTATTCAGGTTCAGGTCTTGATAATCTAATGAATATGCCCATCTTGGGTTGTACAGAAATGCTATTTCATTTACTAGGAAATTCATGATCCATATTAAAAAAAGTAACCTATATTAGTGCCATTGATACAAAACCAATATACTCCAATGGTTTCTTTTCTCAGCAACATGTATTTTACTAGTTATTCCTTTGTTTTGTTCTGAAACTAAACATATTAAAAGAAAAGAAAGTAAGCTATATGCCTTGAGGTTGATATTAATTGCCACAGCAGCTTCTGTTGGACTGTGATTCTGCATCTTGAAGGTTGACTCCTCTGTGTCTGGCTGCATGTGCTGGGTTCTGGGTGTCTGTTTTTGGCATTTTCTTGGCTGGTCAAAGAAAACAAAAACATTTAGTTACACACTGGTATCACATCAACCATAATTTATTATAAATTAAACAAGGAACAAGAAATAGTATATCTCAGTAAACTATAGAAGTGTAATTAGCAAAACTAAACCACTGATATTAGTTAAGTCAAGTGGCTTTATTGTCATACTATCCATACACCATATTGCAGCATACAGTGGTGCATAATTATGCTATCCAGGACCGCAGTGCAACATATACATAAATACAAGACAAGTGAAGTTTAAGTGAATAGATAGTAACCAGTAAACCCCCGATTCTGTAAAGAATCGGAAATCCAAGAATGGCAATCACTTTCTGTTCCGTCCAATCTTTGGAGGGATGACAAATCATGGAGGGTGGGAGCATCCTGGGAAAGTTTTTATTTAATTAAATAAATATATTTGTACTAAAATTAACCAATTTATTAAAAGTAAAACTGAAATTAAATTTTTATATCATTTAAGTCCAAAATGTCTTTGAGTTGCTGCACTCATGTGTAAAAAAAATATCGGAGTGCAAAGGTTTAAATGAAGTAAATTGGAAACAAAAAAATTAATAAAATGGTAAATTCAATATAATTAATCAAAAATTTCCTTATAAACAACATTTTTGGTAAAGATGGTTTCCTGTCCTTGAATCAGCTCTGCCTGGTATGGAGTAGTTAAAACCTTCACTTTAACGTCACACGAATGCCGGACTCTTGAAAAGGCAATATAAAGTTGTCCATGTCCAAATACAGGCTCAGATAGGTAAATCCCTACAGGTTGTGTTGTGTTGTTTGGGCGCCACCTACTGACTCTGGGGCGTTGAGGCGCTGTGAACGTGCGCTTTCGGAGCCACCTAGTTCCCTGATAGTGACGGCAGCGGATTCGCGTGCTGAAGTGACCATGGCGGCGGATCCCGGCTTGGAGAGCTACATTACTAAACGAAGGTTGTATATACGGTGGTGTGCGCATGCACATTTGGGTGGCGGTTGTATTGTGTGCGTTCGCGTTCAGGCAGTGGTTGTATTGTGCACGGCTTGCTTCTGGCATCTGTGCATATATACAACCTTCGTTTAGTAATACAGATAAGTTGAAATACAATAGTAACAAATGTACAGCATATAAATAAACTACTACAAGCAGATTTGAGGATGGGGGGCAACACAGAGTTCAGACCTCAGGACAGGGGTAGAAGCTGTTACAGAACCTGTGGAAAAAAAGAGACCATGGGAATGGTGGGGGTGGTCTTTCACAGTGCTATAGGCTTTGTGGATGCAATGCTTTATAAAGATATCTTAATGTAATGGAGGGCAGAGAGGAGGTAATCTTTACTGCTGTGCGCTCTATGCACTGTAGGTTCAAATGGACAGATTTAACATAATTTTACAACAAAATACATTAACATAATGTAACCAGAATAAACAGTAAATGGTGGAAAATGAGCAATGCGAATTGTTTATGATGAAGCACCTCATGTCCATCATATTAATGAGTTTTGTAATTTTAGGATTGTATTATTCAATTTCATGCATTTTGTACTTTTTAGGGTTATTCCATGAGCAGATTTTTTTAATCTATTTTTTAAGTTACTACCACAACTTGGAATTATACATTTTAACATTAAATGGGGAAAGAATATTATATTATACACTTAGAAAAAAATAGTTATAAAATAAATAATAATTTGTTTTGGGCAGCATGGTGGCACAGTGGTAGCGCTGCTGCCTCGCAGTAAAGAGACCTAGGTTCGCTTCCTGGGTCCTCCTTGCATGGAGTTTGCATGTTCTCCCTGTGTCTGCGTGGGTGCTCCGGTTTCCTCCCACAGTCATGTAGGTTAGGTGCGTTGGCGATTCTAAATTGTCCCTAGTGTGTGCTTGGTGTGTGTATGCCCTGCAGTGGGCTGGCACACTGCCCAGGATTTGTTCCTGCCTTGCGCCCTGTGCTGGCTGGGATTGGCTGCAGCTGACCCTCGTGACCCTGTGTTAGGATATAGCAGGTTGGACAATGACTGATTACTTTGTTTTATTGTGAACTCATATCACAATCTATCCCATTCTGATCATCTGCACTGTAGTGACTGACAGTAGTCAGCTGGAACCCAAGATTGAATGGATTACAAAGGCACTCAGAAACAAATTCTTTTTTACACTAATAGGAAAACTCATACGTTCAGACACAACTGAATGCGTCCTGGTGACATCAGCTTCTCTCTTTCTCTCACTCAGCCCCCACCTTCTGTGTAGTATCGCTGCTACACTCCCAAATCCTGTTGACTATGCCAATTGTTTTGTCATGGAATCACACCCCAATCCATCCCAGTCTGATTGTTTTGCACTGTGGTAACTGCTGGTGGTCAGCCACAAACCTGCAATGTCTGGATTTAAATGGCTTTTGCAAGTAGGCTCTTTTTTCAAACTGGGTAATAAGAGAACTTGTATGTTTGGGTACACAGGAGCTGCCTGCAAGCACTGCAGGCTGAGTGCTTCCTAATGACATCAGCTGAGCTCTCTTTCACTTAGCACCCACCTTGTGCGTAGCACTTCTGCTACACCCTAACAGTCCACAGTGCTAATTCTGCCAATTACTTAATTAATCTAGTGAATTCAAGACAAATGAGAGAGAGGTTGGGAGCATGCACTGATAGCACATTGCCATACCCACCACACAACACACCACCTGGATTAGCACCCGAGTGCAACGGGTGACACCTCAGCACCACACTAGAACAGAACAAAATATTAAATTGACATACAAATGACATATTGTTGCATGTTGACAATCCACTGCTGTGTGACTTGCTATATACCAGAGTGCTCCTGTATTGGAAATAGCGCAAGAATTCACAGCCATTCAGTTGTGCAGGATTGCTTACAGCAAAAGCCCAGTTGTCCCAGAAGAAATAGACACATAAAGAAAGAAATTAGTGTCTGGTTCATGACTACTAATTAGATGGATGTTAGGAAGCTGTTTTGCAGTAGATTCCTGTGTCTTTTAGTAGCATATTTCGGGGTGTTCTTACATTTGTTATGGGCATTTTTGTAGACCAGGGATCTGACTATGACTAAGTTTTTTGAATTGATGTGTAGTTTTATTGTTATAATATTTTTGGGCCGGTTTTGCTGCAGTTTTGGTTATTTATGGGTGCCACCATTTTGTGTCTTCCATTGTTAAGACTGCGAACCAATGTTACAGGCATGTCCTCATCAGAGGTGCAAAGGGTTAAAACGTTGTCTTTCAAGCACTTCATCATCCTAATTTGTCGATAACAAAACCCTTTTCCATACTTAACTTTTAACAATTTTGAACTTGTTTTCATCAGTAGTTTCTGGCTTTGACATAGTGCTTAGTGTTTGTACCACTTTTGTTTTGGTTTTAGCTATAGTGTTGATTGACCTCCCAGTTTAGACTTTTATTTCAGCTTCTGTCTACATCTTTTTTCCCCCGGCAACTGTCAAATACTCTTTGCTAGCATGCCTTGCATAACAATGGAAACCTGCTGGCTTCTTGTTGTCTGTGCCCTGAAGCTCCATCTTGGCTTTAATCAGTAGTGATTCTTATTATTCTGTCTCTCAACCCACACAACACCCTCTACCCAATGATAAGTGATTCATGAGAAGGAGAGAAAAACAAGACACAACAAGAATAGTGCAGTGATCCAGCCTCTGAAGCAGAGAGTAAAGGTCTAAAGAATATACATGGCCAAAAGGGCGAGGAAAGACACATGTCACAGACGGCCAGCCATCCAATCCTTAACTAAAAGCAGAACAGGCAGGTAATCTCTTAAATTAGAGCTGGATGACTTGTACTCTAAGCCACAGAAATTTTGAAGGACCAAGAAAAGGATTTCAAGAATCTCAAAACCAACCTGAATTAGAATCAGGGGGAAAACTGGAAAACAGATCAAAGAGGAAAACACTGGGAGAAAAAGGGATGTCAAATGAAAGGACTAATGACAAAGTTTCAGTAACAATGGAATAGAAACAGCTTACAGGTGGGCAATTCCAAAATGTACAGAAGAAGAATGTGTCCAGGACAGCGGGGATGGTAGCAATGTTAGTAATCAGACCCATTACATAACAAAGCGAGGTATAAAGTATAAATGGTATATAGAGCTTAATTGAATGTGATGGTGATTTGAATTTTTAAAGAGTGAAACCGTTTTGTAAAATAGTGTTTTTGGATCTTAAGAAGAAGGGAAGTATTTTGTCTGTACGCAGAACATTATAAAGAATAGTGACTAGTTCTTATTTGACAATAGAGAGCAGGACATGTTGTAGAAGAGATGGCAAGGAAGAGAGAAGTAGAACAGAGCAACCAATCAGCTGTCAGTTGCAATCTTTTTAAACTTATAGGGTCATACATTTCAATGAGAGTCAAAAAGATTAATCGAGATTATTCACTTTTTAATTCAACCACACCTGTAGCTTGATAAATGAACAAAGAACTTTGCATTCATCCTTGGACTATAATGAATATAGCCATAATTGTCATTATAACCATCCATCCATTTTATAGTTGGCACATCCATTTATAACTGGAAGTGGGTACCTACTGGGTAATATCAAAATATCGGCCCACCATTTGTAATGCTTTAAAATATGAGGCAAATCTTTCTAATGGTACTTAATATGTGCAGTTAGTGGGGCAGCTAAAACAGCATACTCTTTTGCTAAAATGAAACAGCACTATTAAATTTGTGTTGTTTGTTGGGTTTTTAAAACAACTAAAAATCTGATAAAGTTAGCAAAAGCACATATGACACATATATTGGCTGTTGCAGAAGCGAATGAGATGAAGTCTCCAGTTATGAATAATTACTACTGATATAGTCAGACCAGTTCAATGGCTAATTCCGGATTAGTACAGGCATAAGCAATAACAAAGTCTGTTCTCTTAATTTTTACAAACATTTTGAAAAAACTACTTTAAATTAACAAGCTTAATTTATATAAGGTAGGCTTTAAAGTTGGGATAAATGTAAAAAAGGAAGGTGAGATTTAAAGCATCAGCAGCTTCTGACTTTTGAAATTTTTATTAATTTATTGCATCTATTAAATATTACTCCTTATTAAGTGTTATTAATCAGATAATTTCTCCTCATATACTGATAACCCATTCTGAAAAGTAAGTTGTTATAAAAACAGCTTTAAAGAGTTTGTGTAAATGAAAATATCCTTAATGTTCCCAGTATTCATTAATTTTCATGGCAGTTATACCATGTACTTTTTATTTTTTATTATTGACTACTGGACAGATAATGTCAGTGAATATATTTAGTGTGTGCACATGGTAAAATAAATTAGGCATTCTAATGGATAAAAATTAAGCTACCAATTCTAGCAAAACTAGGCCAAGGAAGACTTCCACTGCTGATCACAGAAGAATCCTTACTATGGTAAAGAAAAGAGCCCCAAGTGGCCGTCCAACAGATCACTCTTCAGTTGGCAGATGTGTGTGTGTGTGCCAGAGACTACTATTTGCAGAAGACTTCATGAACAGAAATACAGGGGCCACACTGCAAGATGCAAACCACTAGTTTGCCACAAAAACTGGATGGCCAGGTTACAGTTTCAGAAAGTATACTTAAAAGAGCCTGCAAAATTCTGCAAGTGTGGAGATGAAAAGGAACCGCCCAAGATCCAAAGTATACCACCTCATCTGTTAAATATGGTGATGGGGGTGTTATGGATTTGGCATGTATGGCTTCCACAGGTACTGGCACAGTTATCTTCATTGATGAAGGAACTGCTAATAGCATTCTGAGGTGTATAGAAACATCTGACCTGCTCATGTTCCAGTAAATGCCATGAAACTCACTGGATGGCACTTCATCCAACAACAAAATAATGATCCAAACATACTTCTAAGGCAACACAGAAGTTTTTCAAAGCTAGAAAATGGGCAATTCTTGAATGGCCAAGCTAGAGTCACTTGATTTCAATCCAATTGAGCATACCTTCCATATGCTGAAGAGAACACTTAAGTCTCAAGTCCCTGAAACAAGCAGAAGCTAGATGGCTTCATTAAAGGCTTGGCAGAACATCACCAGAGAAGATAGTCTATGAATCACAGTCTTCAAAGCAGTCATTGGATGCAAAGGATATGCAAACAAGTCCTAAATATGACTGCTTTAATATATCTGCCATTGTTATGTCTCACACATTATGGTGCCCTGAAATGGGAGGACCATGTTTAAAAAGTGTTGTCATTTGTACATGATGAGACTGAAATGTGTGCAAATACCCTTAAGTGAAATTCTGCAATGAGCACTTTAATCATATCTGAATTGTTTGATTTGTAATGTTATGCTTTGGAGACAAGGGGCAAATCAAGGAAAAAACTGTCCTCGTCCCAAACATTACTTATCCAGTTATCATCTGGAAAATGTATTTATACACATCACCCCGGCAATATTCATTGGAACATACCAAAAGTTATTTTGAGGGGAAAAAGAGTAAAAAGACATAAGGGCCAGTTCCTACTTCACACTCAAAATGCGTACGCATCATGGCTGCCACATGTTCCCAGCATTCATTTAACATGTCCACTGACCACGTCCTCAGAAATTAATGTGACAAGTGTGCGAGTTGCAGTACTAATAAAAAGTCGGGGGTGCAGTATGATCAAGTTGGCTTGTGATGTTGGAGTCTCTGTTTACTATCTAACATGTGACAGAAAGCTGCTTTGTGGATCCTACAGAATCGATGTGCATGCTTCGATGTTTGATGAATGGTTTGATGTGGTAAAGCAAAATGCCGACATACAAATGTATTTGTGGTGCTTTTATATTCATACATCGCATATTCCCCAACATAACGACACAATTGATTTTAAAAGTCTCACATACCATCTTCTGTGGCGTCTTTTTTTCACCTTTACAACAGCATCAGAATGTACAGCAGTTTATTTCAGCCACAAAAAAAAAAATTAAGGACACAGTGAAAAGGGGTATTTTGTGATTAAAGTGGAAATTTCGTCTTTAATCTCAAAATGTCTACTTTAATGATAAAATAAACTATGAGATTAAAGTAGACTGTCATAAACGTCATCTTAAAACTGCCCCAGTTATTTGTCACTACATGTTTCTGGGGTTTCCTCCTGAACTGACCGCAGCAATCGCCACGCAGAACACATTAAATTTATGATATTCCAGCTCTCTGCACATTTAGAATCCTTAGATTTATACTTGATATCACTTTCATAATGAAATGCATTAAAGTATGTATGCTACATTTTACAGATAAATCGTTAACTTCATTTAAATAATGAATACTGTTAATAATTACACATGTGGAGGCGGCACGGTGGCGGAGTGGTAGCGCTGCTGCCTTGCAGGGAGTTATGTCCCTGGTGTTCCCTGCCTGGAGTTTGCATGTTTTCCTGGTGGGTTTCCACAGTGTGCTCTGGTTTCCTTTTAAACACGTGAAGGTTTGGGGATTTGGTGATGCTAAACTGATACTAGTGTATGTGTGTGCTTGTGCTCACCTTGTGATGAGCTGATGCCCAATCCAGGGATTGTTTCTGTCTTGCGCTCAATGCTTACTGGAATGGGCACATCCCTGGATTGATGGATGTAATCACTAAATATCATTTTCACAGATATTGTGGCAAGGTGTACTCGGAATTTAATGGATGTTTCAGGCAATTCACAACACAGCGAAGCCAAACGTTTTCTTACCTTGATGATATCTCGCACTGCCACCTGGTGGAATCTTCCAGCTTTACTTAAAGTACGCGTGCAAGTATAAAGCCGGGAAAAACACAAATCTTGAGAAATGTTATTTAATAACTAGAGTCTTTTTTTTTCTTGATTATGTGAACATCGAACTAAAAAATATCACTTACAGTTTTACTCTCAAGATGCTCTATGTGTTCAAGAATTGTTTTTCTCAGCAAAGAAACATAGTAATTGTACAGTTATATACTAACCAGGAAAAGGAAGGATTACATGTCACCACTTCGTAAAGCAGCAGGAAAAATAACATTAAAGAAGATGCACCACCTGAATACCAACCTACAACACAGAAATGACAACACTAAAGCTATTTTAAAAAATGAAATATATAAGATACCAAAAACAAAATCTGTTCAAAAATCTTCTCTGTGTTGCATTATATATTTACAGTAAATGCACAACACAAGAAGAACAAAACAAACTCGCCAGCCTGGCAATAATA
Organism: Polypterus bichir lapradei; assembly: GCA_026402145.1. Taxonomy (NCBI): domain Eukaryota; kingdom Metazoa; phylum Chordata; class Cladistia; order Polypteriformes; family Polypteridae; genus Polypterus; species Polypterus bichir. Next base: position 128,483,974 of record JANRMT010062814.1, read on the forward strand.
AACTGATGTATTTAGTTCTTAAAATATCCAGGCTGAAAATAATCCGTCAAAAATGTAGAAAATGGATAGAAGTGGTAAATAAGAGGACTCTCTTGAAGTAGATTGCAAATATCAACTGTTGATTGTACCAGTAGCCAACAGTAGCATTTCCTGGCCTGCAACTGGCAAAGCCTTGAATTCAGTTGGCAGATAATTATGGGAGATAGCATGACCAAGTTGCTCTCCTCACTTACCTTCCACCTAATACTGATGATCCTTTTCCCTTGTTTTGCTCTCTTTTTTAAAAGGTATCTTCCCAGTAAGGCTCAACCACTTCCTTTAACTTGTCTGTTTTTTATTGGTTCTTTTCTTAAATACTTTTTAACCCTTAAATACATAGTTACTGTAGCCAAATTACTTTCCCAAATAACAATTAAAGACAACTCTAAAGCTGCAGAAAAGTGAAAAAGATATTTGTGGCAGTTAAAAAGATCTTTCTGCAAAAAAAATTGGAGAGTAGAACACTAAATTTGGTATTTAGTTAAGACATTAATACATGGTATTATTTATATTTAAAAAGTGGATCACCCAATGTGAGGAAGCTGGAGCCTATCCCACATTGTACAGGGCACAAGGCAGGAACAATACCAGGACAGAAGGTGGGATAAGAAAATGGGTGGATGGATGGATGGATGGCTCTCCACATACCTAGAGGATCATGATGTGCATAAAATCAATAATAAAAATGACAAAATCACTAGAGTGCTTGTTCATTGAAAACAAGCATGCATTAATTATCAAAATAGTTCAATTTAAAAGAAAATTAGTCCAAAATATGATTAGCCTTATTTAGCAGCCTAAAACTCAACAATGAGAGCTACAACAGATTCATGTATACATAAATGTTTACAGTAAAATAAAAAATTCAAAGTGATTAACTTATCCCTGTACACACTTCCTTTCAATATTTAGGTGCGTTCACATATAATGTGAGAAGCATATATTGCGATAGACATGTCTGCCTGTCTTTCCACATGAAACAACTTGGCCCACTGAGGACCAATTTTGTTGAAATTTAGCACACTTATTCTTCAAAGAAAATTGCCAAGACAGTTCCATTATTGTTGAGATATTTTAAACAGATAACACTGTACAAATTTTTGAAATCTCTCTTTGAAAAACACTGGCAAATCTGCAAACCTGTCTATCTTAAAACAAGGAAACATTCTGTGCAACTTCAACTACAAATGAGTTAACTATTCTAATTTATGCAGTGGGCTGGCACCCTGTCCAGGGTTTGTTTCCTGCATTGCGCACTGTGTTGGATGGGATTGGCTCCAGCAGACCCCCGTGACCCTGTAGTTAAGATATGGCGGGTTGGATAATGAATGGATGGATGTTCTAATTTAACCTTAGCACCGGTTTCACAAACTTTTAGATTTTGTATATTTTCATCTTTTAGTTGTCTGACAGTCACTCAGAACCCAAAAAAATGCCACAGAAAGGGCAAACGTGTACACCAGCTGCTCATACAGCATCACTCCTCCAGTGCTACTTTAGGCAAATTAATAATAAAAGTTCAAAAAAGCTACTTCTCTGGAAATTAATGGAAGAGAAAAGCAAGCATTTATAAGGCTGAAAATATTATCAGCTATTGTAAAGAAGTGACATTACTATATCAACCGGCAACTAAATGGTATTTGAACTAATTAATTATATGGGAAATGTGTGATATAAAGATAGCATGGTTTTAGAAATGGAACTCCAGTTGATCTGTGGTAGGAAAACCAGGCATGCAACAAGGACTATGCCATGTTAAACAGTTTCTATGACACACCAAGTGGCTAATTATGCCACAAATACCAAAGACAGGGCTAGATTACGTTTAACTTGTGCTGAAAGTGTCACTTAGCAGTAAAACGTACAACAGACTGAGCATGGATTACTGTTTTTTTTTTCTTTCTCTGTATCATTAGACAGGAATTATAATCTTTAAAGAAAATCATAAATTTTAGTATTCCTGTCCTGCAATAAATCAGTTCTTTCCCAAGTTCTTAATTACTCGTAAACATTTAATGAATTACTGGGTTTTAATTGATAACTACTTGGAGAACTTATTTCTGTTGTTTTTCTCCTGTAAATAGGTAATATTGATACTGATTTTTAGTCACAGACCCTGCACCACTAACACACACGTCAATGCCATTTTTACATCACTTGAATGTGATCACTGTGTATGAAAGCTATTGAGCCAGCCATAAGCCTATTATCGTACATTTTTAATAACATTGTAAGCTGCTTTTAAAAGCATTTATTTAATGAGACCTGGTAACAAATTCTACTATTGCCGTTAGTTCTGAATATGACTCACTATTACAAAAATATTTAATAAACAAAATGTGATAACTTACTCTTGGAAGAAGTAACTAAAAATAGGAGATGCTCAAACTTTCTTATCGGTTAACTTATTCGCTGAACAAACCTTACTGCTAAGCCATGCTTATCCTTTCTAACTTATTTACTGTATATACTCACATATAATTTGGGTCTTAAAAACCTAAAAATCAATCATAAAATCAGACCCCAACTTTATACGGCAGTTCAAAAATGCAACACTCAATTTTTTTTTTACATCTTCTTGCCTCCTCCAATCTCACATCAGTGTCTCAGACGCGTCGAATTTTGTTGCAGCAACGCAGTTACTAATTTCTTTCTGAACTTCAACGTCGTTTAATTTAAAACCAGCTTAATATTTTCTTCTGATCGAACACTCCATCGTTGATAAAAAGAATGACTAAAGAGTTTCAAGTAAACACTTCCTCCTTTGTACCAGTGACAAACACTGTTGCCAGTTGACCAAAACGTTTTTCAGGAAACCCTTCAATACTTTATATACTAACTAGCAAAATACCCGCGCTTCGCAGCGGAGAAGTAGTGTGTTAAAGAAGTTATGAAAAAGAAAAGGAAACATTTTAAAAATAACGTAACATCATTGTCAATGTAATTGTTTTGTCACTGTTATGAGTGTTGCTGTCATATATATATATATATATACACACACACACATATAAACATATATACATATACATATATACATATAAACATATCTACATATACACATATCTACACATACACATATCTATATATATATACATATACACATCTACATATACAGTATATACATTGTCACACACGTGTGCATGGGAGGCAGCTGAAGGGCTTAGAACATACTGCTTATACATCTGCCCAGGGGGGGGCGGGGTACGCTGACGCTCTTTCTGAGTTCTCTACAGGTCTTACCCGGGAAATCTCACCAGGAGCCGCCATTTCCAGGAAGGACTCATCACTTCCGGTTCCGGCCCCCAGGATGAGGTCACTTCCGGTTCCGGCCCCCAGGATGAGGTCACTTCCAGTTCCGGCCCAGAGGACGACATCACTTCCGCCCTCTGTACTATAAAGCACACTGCCTTTGCTCTGGCAGGCAGTTCTGTTTTGGACTCTGTTGGTTAACATGTATACAATGCCTCAAAGACATTTGCAGCCAGGAAACCGAATTAAACGGGTGGCTGCCCCAAACCTTTCCATGCCTCTGGTCTCCACTTATTACAACATATATATATATACACATATGAACATATATACACACATACATATACATACATACATACATACACACACACATATATAGATATATACATACATACATACATACATACAGATAAATATAAATATATACAGTGGTGTGAAAAACTATTTGCCCCCTCCCTGATTTCTGATTCTTTTGCATGTTTGTCACACAAAATGTTTCTGATCATCATACACATGTAACCATTAGTCAAATATAACACAAGTAAACACAAAATGCAGTTTTTAAATGATGGTTTTTATTATTTAGGGAGAAAAAAAATCCAAACCTACATGGCCCTGTGTGAAAAAGTAATTGCCCCCTTGTTAAAAAATAACCTAACTGTGGTGTATCACACCTGAGTTCAATTTCCGTAGCCACCCCCAGGCCTGATTACTGCCACTCTGTTTCAATCAAGAAATCACTTAAATAGGAGCTGCCTGACACAGAGAAGTAGACCAAAAGCACCTCAAAAGCTAGACATCATG
>JANRMT010062814.1:128508921-128523432 GCA_026402145.1 Polypterus bichir lapradei
TGTATATATATATATATATATATATATATATATATACATACATACATACATACATACATATATATCTACATATATATATACTGTATATAGCAAAATCCCCACGCTTCGCAGTGACGAAGAACTGCTTTTAAATTTTTATTAAGAAGAAAAGAAAACCTTTTTAAACTGAGGGAAAATATACCAATAACTGTCTGTTAAGGATCTCTTTGTATACCACGTTGTCAGTTCTGCAGTCCGGTTGTAATATGACCAAGCTGTGCACTGAGATTACTTTTGAGAATGCAACGTATAGTTTTGTCCAGGAGGAAAGCAATGTTGCCTCAAATTAATGGCATCCTTTTGTAGGGTGTGTCCCTGAGACTTATTAATTGTCATCGCGAAGCAGAGCCTTACTGCAAATTTGAGGCATTTCAATTGAAATGAGAGATCAGAGGGTATAACGGTGATGCCAGGAATACATTCAGAGTGTGGCGCTCTGCTGCTTTTTTGTGTAGCTGCCTTCACACAGCTTCTCCTCTGCTTTATAAACGAACGCCATATAAGGCTATCGTTTCTCTTTGCTTCGCGGTTCTGTACTGTTTTATTGTTCGTTTATTACGATTCTTATAGTTATTGTGTAGCTATTCGAGACTTACTTTACTGTTCAGGTACCTATTTCCTTTATTTAATCCACGGCTTGTACGTTATGTTTTGTTCGTTTATTACGATTATAGATATTTATTGATTCCCTTCTTTAGCTGACTGCCTGCTCATATAAGACACTCCGCTGGTTTTTTGTGAAACAGCCTTTACACAGCTTCTCCGCTGTTTTATAAACGAACGACATATAAAGCCATCACCTTGTCAATTGTGTAATGCGTTTTTTGAACAGGTTTGATGCATGGAAGTGATCACTCGTACTGCATTCAGTCAGTTCACGTGAGCTGCTCTCTTGTGTGATGTTGCGATGTCCACGGCTTTATTTAATGTTAGCTAAGACCCGGCACTTAAAAGTTTCTGGCTGCACTCCGGTTGTAATATGACGAAGCTGCGTGAGCTCACTCTTGAGAATGCAACGTATAGTTGTCCAGGAGAAAAGCAATCTTGCCTGAAATCAATGGCATCGTTTTGTAGGGTCTGTCCCTGAGACTTATTACTTGTCATCGCGCAGCAGAGCCTTACTGGAAATTGGAGGCATCAGAATTGAAATGGGGAGATCAGAGGGTATAAAGGGGATGCGAGGAATACATTGAGTGTGGAGAAACTCTAGAGACAGCGTGTGTATTAACTTGTGGATTTTTCTGTGAGTATTTGGTGGCAGCGTGACGAAGTTGCTTCCGCAAGACCACGTTAGCTGTGGAGCTCAACTCGGAGCATATTCTTTTCCTACCTTGTCAATTGTGTAATGCCTTTTTTGAACAGGTTTGATGCATGGAAGTGATCACTCGTACTGCGTTCAGTCAGTTCACGTGAGCTGCTCTCTTGTGTGATGTTGCGATGTCCACGGCTTTATTTAATGTTAGCTAAGACCCGGCACTTAAAAGTTTCTCGCTACAGCAATTTTAACTCCGTTACAAAGTGATCAAAAGTCTTGTTTATACCTTGTGTCTTCTCATTAAACTTGTATCTCGCGAATAAAGTATTCGACGAAGGCATGACAAACGGCAGCGGGAGCGTGTCCATAAACTTAATTTAAACTTACGGTTTACACCGTGCTTTGTTTCCGCAGTAGCTGCACTTATGAATAAGCTTGTATGCGTTTTTCTTCAGCGCTCTTTGGGAGCTCTTCCTTCTTTTCTACGTACTGCGGTCACAGTCAGTTCACGTGATTACGTGGGAAGCGTGATGATGTTACATGCAGCTCCGCCCCCCACGGCCATCGAGCTAACGTCCATTACAGTATATGGAGAAAAATAGGTTCCAGTTATGACCATTACGCGTAGAATTTCGAAATGAAACCTGCCCAACTTTTGTAAGTAAGCTGTAAGGAATGAGCTTGCCAAATTTCAGCCTTCTACCTACATGGGAAGTTGGAGAATTAGTGATGAGTCAGTGAGTGAGTCAGTGAGTGAGTGAGTCAGTGAGGGCTTTGCCTTTTATTAGTATAGATAATTAATATATTAAACTAAGTGTATCAATATATTAAATATACATTAATGTAACTGTCTGGGATGTTCTCTTTGTAGAGTTCATATTTTTTATGCATTGATCAACAAGTTTGACTGGCAGATTTAAACTGTGCCAAATTAATTTTGTGCTCATGAGAATGCCTGTAGATTATGGATCAGTGTCTCGTCCAGTAATGGTTAATTCTGTGTGATTGCTACTGCTACATTGCAAGAAAAAAAGGCAAAAGACCCATCACAGAGCTGTCACATTACATATAAAAGTTGCTACAAATATCCAGTTAAAAACCTATAAATTAGATTGAATGTACTATGTACCTACCTGTCCAAACCACCGATAATAAACTTAATCCAAAAGTAAATGCTTGCTGTTTCTACAATGTTTTTACATCATTCAGCACAAAGCATACTAATGAAATATATGATTTTTTTAAAAAGTTTATTTTTTACCAATTTATTTTTTAATAGCTACATTGTTAAAAAGAGTATCACTTACCAATAGCCAAAAAAAGCTCATTTACATTCATGGCTGTCTTAGCTGAGGTCTCCATAAAAAGTAAACCAGTATCCTCCGCATATGTCTGTGCTTCCTTAGAATATAAGAAAGGCAATTATCAAAAAACAGAACATAAAGGCACTTTTTGATAAAAGTGAATATTTGAACTTTAATAAACCTAATTTTGATATATAGAACATTTTGGTCAGACATGCAAGTAGGAATTTCATAATACTGTGTACACATGACAGTACTTGAAGAGAGAAAGTGTATATGTTTGTAGCTGAAAGTCCACAAAGGGATAAAATTAATTGCGTATCTTAAAATTGTTTTCTTGTTTATTCCTAAGCTTTCAACTCCTATCAGGAGTAATCAGAGGAAAATGATTAGAAATACAGGAATCCAAGGCGATATATAGCAAATATGGAGGGGAGCGTAGGTAGATGTTAGTGGGGGGGTTTAATGAAGTGGGGTGCAGAGGGTGTTGGTCATGAAGTCTTATTTATTATGTGCATGATCTTCATTTCAAACCTGCATATGCTGGGTTCATGTCCAAATGTCTATCAATGGGGTTGTCGTTGGATAGATATGATTCACTTTTAGTATTAGCCTTGAATTTTACTTGCACTGCATCCCATTTAAATGTGTGTCCGGTTGAACTTGCATATGCATAATTTGGACAGATACTGTATAACATGTCTATGATCTGCTTCTCACAACTGAGAGGACGTGGCGGATGCTTGCCAACTGGCTGACCAAACGCAAGCGTTACCTGGTAGGTAATCACTCAAATCTCAGATTAAGATCCAGACCCAAGAATATAATACTCCAATCTTCACCCTGTCAAATAAGCAAACCGGCTGCCATGGCAGAATGTCAGAGGCTTCGCCTCAGGCGTTGACGCCCAAGGCTTGATCCCCAAAAGGGGATGCAAAAGTACATACACCTGACAAGCCACAATAAGGGCGAAACATGTCTCATGTACTCTTTGTATTATTTGGAAGATACTGTATAACATATGTGACGTATGGCCAAGGCCCATGCCTAGTAGGGACCTCTCCATGCTGGAAGAATCGGAGGAGGGAGCATATGTAGAGCATTACACTCCCCTGGAGCATTAGTTGGCAGCCCCCCTGGGTTGCAGCAGTGCCTCAGACTCCCACAGGGCTCCATGGGAGCTGGAGTGTGATACAACCTTGTTGGGTTCCTTGGGAGCTGCCACCCGGAAGTGTTCCTGGAAGTAGGTTAACGAACACCTGGAGTGCACCGAGTGGCACTCAGCCAATGGTATTGATGTGTCTCACACTAAGACCCATGGATTACTCAGGCTATAAAAGCGCCAACACCATTATTTGACCAATGGTACGGATATGTCTTGTGTAAGCGTCAGGCCGAGCGTTAGCCGGTGAACGGGGTATCTGCTTCTTTACCTATCCTCATAATAGCATCTTTTAAGAAACACCAATCATCAACAGTGATAATGAGGTGAATCTGTCTTCAGGCAGTGAAACTGAAACAGTCTGTGAAACCTAAAGTAATTCTGATAATTCAAAAGTGACACTCGCGTCACACACACATGTGCAGTGTGCTGTTTATTTTATTATTATTATTTTTATTTGTATTATTATTATACTTTGCATGCTTATGAATTTGTATTTTTAGTGTTTTGCACAACCCTCTATTAAAAAAAACTTGAAAAGACATGATCTTTTGAAGAGAGACAGAGAGTCAGAGAGACACTTTAACATCCCGCAAAACTGTCAAGTCACGTCATACTGACATCCTTTGGAAGCAATTCACATCATGCTTACAAATATTTTCAAACAAGATCATGGTCATCTAACCTCTCAGTTACATTATTAAGCTGATCATCTCTTCTTTATTAAATCTAATCAAGCAAAACCTACAAAGGAACATATGCAAAGTTTCATTGATCACGTTCAAAATTCAAATATAAATAGTTCGGACAAATTCAAAATAGGTAAAAGCAGTAATATTAACATCATCATATCAAGGTAGTCCAAGAGCATTGCAACAGTTATATCATAATGCAATGGCAATATCCGGAACTATCAGTCGGCCAGATTTATTTATTACAATGACGTGCAATCCACAATGGCCAGAAATCTGCAGATTCTTGAGAACAATGCCACCGGCTACATCAGCTCTGGATATTCCCACTTTCGTAAGTAGATTGTTTTATCAGAAAGTCTTATTTTTATTGAATGAATTCGAAACGGTGTTTGGTCAAGTCAGAGCGTACATTTACCTGATCGAAGTTCAAAAACGGGGTTTGTCTCATATGCATTTATTGGTTACTTTGCAAAATAAATTATTAACTGCTGATGATGTAGATTGCTTTCCAAACAGAGAAACCTATCCTGAATTTTGGTACAGTCATTAAACAAGTGTCTCATGGACCTCATTTAAAAGATTCAGTATGTTGGGACTCAAAAGAAAAAAAGTGTTCACAGAAATTTTCAAAAGCGTTTGTTACAGATATGACTAAAGGCTGGCTTTACTGATTATCGCTGAAGAGATAATTGTCATGAACACACTTATCACGGAAAGAAAGATGGTAAAATTGTGATGCTCGATAATTATCATATTAATGTCGAGTATTGTGCATCGGTTATGAGTCTTAAGTACACCTACAAGTACATGCATAAAGGGCACAATAGAGTATGTGTAACTTTATCAAAAGAACAGTCTCAGGACGAAGTTCAAGCATATTTAGATACTTGGTACGTCAGTGCAATGGAAAGCGGTTGGCATTTAATGGGATTGCCAATGCACAGTCGAAGTCATTCTGTTGAATTATTACTGATTCATTTACCAGGTCAGAATATGATTCAATTTAAAGAGGGCGAAGAAGCAGAAGCTTTAGAGGTAGTGAAAAATAGAAATACAAAATTATTGGCTTATTTTGAACTTAATAAAACAGACAGAAATGCAAAAGCATATACGTATGTGCAAATTCCTCAACATTACACATGGCAGAAACAAAAAAAGAGTGTGGTATCCAAGAAAAATTAATTGCAGAATTGTTGCTCGATTAAATATTGTATCAGCAAAAGGTATTTGAATGGTTTCATTTAAAATTGTTGTTACGTGAATCGAAAGGAGCAACGTCATATAAAGATGTTATAACTATAAATGGAACTAAGTACGGTACTTAGTTGGGTACTGAGCAGCTGGGTTATGTAAATTGGACGACTGTATGTTTGAAATGATGTCTGATGGCGCTTCTGTAAGGATGCCTGACAAATTAAGACACTTCTTTGTGTACTTAATAATGACGGGTGAAGTTGATGCTTTACAATTATGGGAAGCGTTCAAAGGAACATTATCCAAAAAATCAAATGAACAAACGGCTCTTTCGATCATCAAAGAAATGTTAGAAGCAGAAGATTTAACAATGCAGCAATTTAGACTTCCAGAAGAAATAGACGAATGAAACAGATAACAGCAGAGGAAAATTTCACAGTGGAAGACTATCAGAATTATATCAGAAAAGTTAATTTCAAATATTATTTTTACTGAAGTTTTAAAGTAAAAGTGAATATAATGCATATGTAATAATTCCCATGAAAAACACAGTCTCTTTAAATGGTATATCTGGAAAAACAAACCCAGGGGTTGGCGAGCAAAGCGAGCAGGGGGCAAAGCCCTCTAGTTTTACAATAAAAACACTTAATAAAAATGTGATTTTTTTCCCCCAAGGCAAATTTTTTTTTTTTTGAGAATAAATGTAATGCTAAGGAGTTTAAGTGTGTCAAGAAAACATTCTTCTCACCATTATACTACAACCACCAACTTGCACCACTGGCACAAGATGGCATCAATCCAAGGATTCATAATGCTTATGTGTCCCAAATTCTGACCAACTATCTGCAATTTACAGCAAAAAGAAATCAAGCGGTATCAGACCAGGAAATTATCCAATTTTATTGGTAAAGAAGTCCTCTGCTGATGTAAACCATTAACACTGTGGTCTGATAATCTGTTATAAATAGCAGTAATTTGAGTATTTGGTCTTTCTGTTAACTCAAGTGAGCTTAATTATACTCTGACTTCTGTCATTAATACGGCATAGAACTTCCATTCACTGGATTTTTTAATGTATTGTAGTATTCTCTGTGGACTCTTGAGAATGTAGTTTATGGAAATTACAAGAAGGAAACGGTTTACAAGATGCTGAATCTACCATGTCTGGTATTAACAATTATACCAAGGTCAAGGTCAATTAGATCATGTTTTTCCCATTTTAAAGCATGACTGTGGCCTATTAAAGTCTGGAACTCCATTCTGGGATGTTTCCTGCTTGAGATTAATGTTGTATTGAAAGGCACCAGGCTCCAAAATCATCAATTGAACAAACTGTGAGATGAAAGACAGACGAACTGGTGGGTGGCGGCACTATATTATCACTATAATATAAAGTAAAAAGTGCTTGCACAAAATAATAACAGTGATATGTGTGCAGTACATTGATTAAACCTATTTTTCTATTTGTTTATTTTTAATTGATTTTCAGAAATTAATTCATTCGAGCATTAGCTTTTAACCAGCCACTTTCATTTCCATATTGTCATTATTTATTTGGTCTGTTCTGTGATATGTAAACCAGAGACAGATATGGTTGTGAAATAATACACAGTATACAGTACATACACACACACATATATACAGTATGTGTGTATACACATACACATATATACAGTTGTGCTTAAAAGTTTGTGAACCCTTTAGAATTTTCTATATTTCTGCATAAATATGACCTAAAACATCATCAGATTTTCACTCAAGTCCTAAGTAGATAAAGAGAAACCAGTTAAACAAATGTGACAAAAATATTGTACTTGGTCATTTATTTATTGAGGAAAATGATCGAATATTACATATTTGTGAGTGGCAAAAGTATGTGAACCTCTAGGATTAGCAGTTAGTTTGAAGGTGAAATTAGAGTCAGGTGTTTTCAATCAATGGGATGACAATCAGGTGTTGAGTGAAAATCTGATGATGTTTTAGGTCATATTTATGCAGAAATATAGAAAATTCTAAAGGGTTCACAAACTTTCAAGCATCACTATATATATATATATATATATATATATGTTTATGCTCTTAAGTTCACATACCCTGGTAGAACTTCTGAAATATTGGCCATTGTTTGGAAAACATAAGTAATCATGCAGAAAGCTTTCCTATTAATTAGGGAGTATGATCAGGCAAAGCAATTCATTATCACATAATTGCATGTGGCCTTTTTAAATCATAGTGATAACTGAAATCACCCAAATGGGCCTGATCAAAAGTTTACATACCCTTGAATGTTGGGACTGATAATATACACACAGATTGACACACATACAGGTTCAAATTAAGGGTAACTAAGAGAGAGTGTCCACATCTGCAACCTCTTTGATTGTAATCAGTTTCTGTGTATAAATGGTCAATTTTAATGAATGCAGAGCTGCACTGACTTTGCTGGTTACTGAGCTATGGGAGAAGCAGAACAACTGTCATAGGACCTGTGAAAAAAGGTTGTTGATTTGTATAAATCAGTAAAAGTATAAAAAAATTCTGCAGATCTGAAAATGCCTGTCTGTAATGTTTAAACTGATAGAAAAGTGGAAAGTTAGGGGTTCTGTTATTACCAAGCCACAATCAGGTAGAACAAATAAGATTTCAGCCACAACTGCCAGCATCATTTGTTGAGCTGTCTGGAAAACCCCACAAGCCACTTCACCTGATATACAGGCTTCTCTGCAAACAAATGGTGTTGCTGTTTCAAGATGCACAATAAGGAGGTACTTGAACAAAAATGAGCTACACGGCTGAGCTGCAAGAAAAAAGCCATTCATGTGCCAACGCCACAAAACAGCCCACTTACAATGAGCCAAACAGCATTTAGACAAGCCTCAAAACTTCTGGAACAAAGTCATTTGGAGTGACGAGACCAAAATAAACGTTTACGATTATAATCAAAAATGCAATGTTTGGAGATGATGCAACAAGGCCCATGACGAAAAATATACCATCACTACTGTGAGGGATGGAGGTGGACTCTTATGTTCTAGGGATATGTAAGCTACAGTGGTACAAGTAACTTAATGAAAATTGATGGCAGATGAATGCGGCATGTTACCCAAAAATATTGGAGGACAACTTGCATTCATCAGTCCGGAAGCTGCACATGGGGTACACTTGGACATTCCAACATGACAATGATCAAAAACACAAAGTCAAGTTGACCATTCAGTGGCTACAGCAGGGAAAAGTGAATGTCTCCTGAACTCAATTTTGCTGAGCCACTTTGGAAAGATCTCAAATCTGCAGTTCATGCAAGACAACTCAAAAATTTACAGGACCTGGAGGCTTTTGGCCAAGAAAAATGGGCAGCTGTACCTCAAGAGATAATCAAGGGCCTTATCCACAACCACTACCAAAGACTGCATGCCATCATTGATGCTAAAAGGGGCAATACACAGTATTAAGAACTAAGGATATGCACACTTTTGAACAGGAACCATCTCATTATTTTCCTTATTACTATGTTTTGTTTATTGGTTGTTCTATTCTGTGATGCCTTACAGTTGGATTCCATTAAAAGTAAATGAAAATGTCTTTTGGTTGATCAATCGTCTTTTCTTTAAAGTATTTTACACATCTTACAAATTCTGCAAGGGTATGTACATCTTACAAATTCTGCAAGGGTATGTACACTTATGAGCACAACTGTACATATATACACATACAAACAAAACACATACATACAGACAAGTACATACATACAAGTGCACATGTGTATTGCTAGAACAATTGGCTAATATTGAATTTTCACCCTACAATTATGCTTGCTTTAAATAATTGGTTATTATAAACATACCTCGTATTCTACCATACGCTTTTCCGCCAAGTCAGACTTGTTCCCAGCTAGTGCAATAACAATATTTGGGCTGGCCTGTCTTTGTAGCTCTTTAACCCAAGCTTTTGCACGCTCAAAAGTTTCCTAAAAAGGAAATAATAAAAGATCAAGAAGATGCTGCAGAATCAAACTAAATATATATTAAAACATGGCTGAATATATCTACATTAACATTATTGTTAGAAACTTATATTAAAAATTTTAATGTATACAGTAGTAGCATAATGCCTTTACCAGGTATTCACGTCAAAAAAAGAAATTCACCATTTTTTGAACTTGCTTTGCCCAGAATGGTATCACAGAAATTGGTCGTGAGCACAAAGCAAGAACGAACCCAAGATACCTAAATTTGGAATTAATAGGAAATTTTAAAAAAATCCACAGTGGGTTAATAAAGAGTTAAAAAAGAAGCTGCTAAGGAAAGAATGGTTATATAAGGCATACAAGACTAATAACTCCAAAGTGAACCATACGGCGTATGACAGCATGAGGACAACCATTATGAAGGATATTAAGGAGGCTAAAAGACAGTTGGAGAGGAATATAGCAGATAAAACGAAAGACAACCCTAAGAGATTTTTCCAGTATTTTAGTAATAAAAGAACAGTCAAGGGGGTGGTGAAGTGCAACAGAAATAGTAAAGGGGAATTAAAAGATAGACAGTGAAATAGCAGATGCTCTAAACTTGCATTTTTCTGAGGTCTTCACAAGTGAGGAAGTGGATAACCTCCCGGCGGAAAATAGGGCTACTAAGGAGGTACTGAAGGATATGGAAATTGGTAGAGGGAGAAGTGCAGCTCAGATTAAATAGGCTGAAATCAAACAAATCACCAGGACCAGATAATATTTACCCTCAAGTTCTTAAGGAGGCTAGCAAGTACATATATAAACCCTTGACACATATTTTTATGAAGTCACTGCTCACTGGGGAGATTCCAAAGAACTGGAAAATGGCAAATATTATCCCACTATATAAAAAGGGGGACTGGGCAGATCCAAGAAAATGTAACATGCATCACAGGAAAATTAACTGAAGGAATTAATAAGGCTCAGATTGAGCATCACATGGCAAGTACATGAGTTTTTCTGAACAGTCAGCATGGGTTCAGAAGAGGGAGGCTGTGTTTTACTAAAATACTGAAATTCTGTGAGGGAGTAACAAAATGATATGATCAAAGTGGAGCATATGATATTATTTATCTTGACTTGCATAAAGCATTTCATAAGGTGCCACATGAGAGGTTGGACATTGGAATAAGCTACCAAGTAGTGTAATATACAGTAAGAGTTTAGGAACTATTAAAACTAAACTTGATGTTTTTTTAGAAGAATTAAGTGGATACGACTGGCGAGCTTTGTTGGGCTGAATGGCCTGTTTTCATCTAGACTGTTCTAATGTGTGCCAAGTTAACCACAGGGCACACTCATCTACCCACTCACAAAATAGGTTTTTGTCTTTTGCCTTAAGAAGAAAAATACAAAACAAAGTCCAGTAAACAACAAGGTATCCCAAAAGCAGAGGTCAGAATCCAATAAATCAAAAAATGAAGCACAGACCACAAAACAGGAATAAAGAACACAAACGCAAGGCAAGTTACACAGGACCTTCGCTTTAAATACTAACTATATATATGATCAGGTGGCCCTGCCTCCTTTGCCTGTTTATAAAGGAGACAGGGCAAAAAACTAAATAAACTGCATATATCATTAACAAAACAAAAAAATATTAATGATTACTAAACATCACAACATTGCACGAATACAATAAAGACAAAATGAAGCCAAAAAAAGAATTAACAAAATATTATTCCAAAAAACAGCTATAGTATTATGGATTCAAATCCTAATGTCTGTATGAAGGTTGCATATTCTTTCTGTATCTTTATAGGTCTATCTCCAGAAACTATAGTCCTCATTTGATTATCCAACGATATCTGTGTTGGCAAAATAAATTGGTCCCATATAAGAGAGTGAATGCATGTGTGCATGAGTGCACAAGTATACCTTGACCTCAAGATGTTGCCTGGATAGGTTTCTACCCTGTAACCCTGAACTGGATTATCAGAATCAGAATTGACTTTATTTGCAAAGTACACTAATGTGTACAAGGAATTTGGTGTGGTAGTACTAGAGCAATATACAAGGACAACAGTGAATACAAAAAGATAAATATAAAAAGATAAAATATGATGCAGCATACAAGGGCAACACAAAATGTAAAGAGGTAAAACAGGATTAAAAAGGTCCAGGTAGTCTAGCATGCAGGTATACATATAGGGAGGTCCAGATCTAATTATGCAACTTTTAATGCAATGCAGGAAAACAATACAAGAGAATTGTTGTTCGACTGACAACCGTCTCCCCGCCATTTTGGATTGCAGAGCAGGTGTTGCCATCTATCGACAACAAAAATAATTTTTTGTGAATTCTCTATGTAATAAACTTAATAAGTTATAGCATAATGAAAACTGCATAATTAGATCTGGACCACCCTGTAGATATCAAGCCGAAGCTCAGACCTGATTAGAGGAACGTCACTTCCAGATCCGCAATGTCTCTTCTGGTCATGGCCTTTAAAGCTGCCATGTTTTGAAGAGTAATTCAGTTCAGTTCAGGACTCGATTCAGTGTACATGAGCGCCCATTCTAAACCCTTTTACAGCCAGGAACAATATATGGGTGGCTGCCCCAAACCTTTTTGTGTGTGTCGAGGCTGTTCATTTCACAAGGGTCAATTCAGAATTAGTAAGCAATCTAACCTGGAAGTGTCTGAAATTTTGGAGTACACTGGAAGAACACAAGCAGACACTGGAAAAACATGAAAACTCCACATGGAACATTATAATGGAACATTCCACCGTAAAATAGTACCTGCTATCTTCTAAATTTGAGCAACCAAAAAAACCCAGTTACAGAAATCGTTAAGAATCCAATAAACAAAATGACAACTACACTATTTAATCTCAATTCAAAGAGCACTTGAACTAGACTGACACAAGACAGTATGTAATGTTGTGAGTTTACAAGAACTTTAACTTGTGCAAAACGTGAACAGTTTATCAAATATGCAACATCATACCAATAATAAATGATGCTGGTGGTTCTGTTGTAGTACTGGAATGCTTTACACTAGCAGGAATTTTAACAGTTTTAAAGATAAAATATTGTTTTTTACTTGGTCTTTATGTTGTATTGTTGTACCATACCACATGTTAGAATATCACTTTATGTATTATCATAGTTTCTTATATGCCCTTTTTAATTTTTTTACATTAATCAAGTGGACATGTACAAGCAAGCATCATGTGGCAGTCACAACATACTGCAAATAACTAGAAATTACTAAATTAAAAAACAAATGGACCTAAATATAGGCAAATTCTTAAGAATAATCTTTCCCAGTAACCAAAAGACTTTATCCATGAATAAGACATGCTTCCCAAAAGGACACTGGCATCAGTTATACAACCAAATATACAAAGAGGTGGATTAATTCCTAGAACCTTTTAAAATTAGCAGTTTAGTGACATTTCTCTGTCATTTAGGCAGACTATTATTAAACATCTAAAGCAAAATTGACAAAAAATGACATTTATCTTTTTTGACAACTTTTAATAAAACATTTTGAAAAGAAGAAAAATACTCTCCAATCCATCTTGTTAATTTGCCTGGAAAAACAATATGTGCACTGGAAGAAACTTACGGCACAGCAAAATATCTAATGAAACAGCACATTTAAAAGCCAAAACCAATTGGTTTCTAAATTGATAAACTGGTTAGGCCAAATGACTGTAGCCACTGAAAGATTTTCAGATCTGAATTACTTTGCTCTGGCGTAAAAGTCTTTGATCAGAAGATAATTATGGTTTTCCATTTAAATTAAAAATTACATTACATAAAAGAGGAGAAAAGTATACCTACTGGTTTTGTAATATCAAATACAACAATTGCAGCCTGAGCTCCCCGGTAATACATTGGTGCTAGACTGTGATATCGCTCCTGCCCTGCAGTGTCCCAGATTTCAAACTTTACAGTTGTGTCATCCAGACAGACAGACTGGGCCAGAAATGCAGCTGAAAATGGAAAATGAGGTTAGTAAAATGTGCAAATCAAACAAAATGTGTATTACACATTCATTGCCTTATTAGTTTTTGTGCATGTGGTATGCAAAAATGACTGCCATTCATGCTAAGAGTTTCTAATACATTTTTGTGTACTATATACACTACAAGAAATACCAAACATTCTGATATTAATGTGTACACATTAAAAGTAAGAAAATTAAAGTAATAAAAAATGTAAAAAGACAATGGAAAAATATCTCTATAGAAGAAAAAAAAAAAAAAAAAAAAAAAAAAAGGACAAGAACTAATGTTAACTGCATGCAACAATTTACATTACTTGTTACAAAACTAATGAAAATTACATTTTTAAAACATTTGACAAAATTATACATATATATATATATATATATTGTGGAGGACTGCCGGCTTCATGCTCTGGCTCTCACCCCCAGGCCGTCAGGAGGAGCGCTCCCGACAGCAACATCATGCCCAGAGTTCCAGCAGGGCCTTATGGACTATGTAGTATTTATACACAGCCCTGCTGGATATCTTGGGGGCCACCGGGAGTCACTGTAGGGGGGTTCGTGGGCTCTTGTGTGCCCTATAACCAGGGAGTACGTCACGGTCATGTGACAGGAAGGAACGACGTGCTCCCAGGTTGAAGAAAAGGACTGTTTACCCTGACCCGGAAGTAATAAGGAACTGTGGACTAATTAGGTAGGAATACCTCCGGTTCAGGGGCTATAAAAGGACTAAGGGCCAGTCCAGACACTGAGCTGAGCTGGGAGGTAGAGGGGCAAAGTGTCTGGGCGAGGAGGAGAGATTATTGTGTTTATTTAATATATGAGTAGTGTGGAAGGTGCTTGGTGCACTGTGTTACAGAGAAATAAAGAGTCTTGGACTTGTATCCGGTGTC